>OY723253.1:697826-863826 GCA_963210315.1 Rhynchopus euleeides | reverse complement strand
CAAAAAAACCAAAATAGGATTTCGAAAATCGGCCAAAATACCCCCAAAATAGAGCCACACCTGATGCAAAGGAAAGCTTGTGTTGTGCGCAGCCTGCCGGAGACGGCACCAAGACAAAGCTGCCCACTTGTTGATGTTCGACACCCCGTTGGTATATTGGGATAGTGTCCGGTTCTCGCGCAGCGGTCTCTCATGGATTTCTGTTCGATGCTGAACCACAATCCAACCTGCCTACAATCCTCTGGCCAGCATGCTAGCCCAAACTACAATATGACACTCTGTGACAGACTGGGAAGGGGACCGAGGGAGATGGGAGGTGACATATGTGGGGTGGGATGGGGTGGGGTAGGGAAGGACAATGCGCGTCGCCCTCTGTTCCCCACCCACCCCGCCTTACCCCCTTCACGCGTAAGCCAAAATCGTGCCCCAGCACACCGCTTGCCAATGTACCGAGGGGAAAGGGGTGGGGGAGTGGTGGGGGTGGTCAATTCCGCCTGCATCGTGCGTGCAATACAGAGAGGATGGTAGGGAGAAGGGGGTATTTTTTTTGGGCTGGGTTGCGTTGGGTCTCAGGGGAGATCTTTCTGGAAACAAAGCTTTTGCACACCCCCCCTCCCTCTCTCAGGCATCGTGCTGTGCGTTTTACCGGTTTTTTGCTTTTATGTGGGATGGGTGTGGATTGGGGGCGAGAGGCAGGCAGGGGTGGGTGGGGGGGTCTCGAATTTTTAGCGAGGTTTTTTGAGCGAGATTTTCATTTGTTTTCGACTCAGTTTCACCCGTGCGAAACCTGACGGTAGTGGGGGGGGGGGGGCGGGGGGACGGGCGTGGCGCATGTGTGGTGGACATACATCATCCGAGAGCTATGCATCAATATTGCCATCAATATCCAACTCAAAAGAATCTCATCAGGATTCATAGACGGACTGTTTCCAAGTCAATCTGTCGATCGTCTTATTCAATCGCAACGAATTGTGTGTGTGCAATACCTCCACCGTTAATCACACCTGGGGGAGGGATTTGGCTGACTTCCACTGCAGTTGTCGATGCTGTCCAAAAAGCCATTGAAAATACACAATCACCGCCCCCTCCCCTTTGGAGTGATTTCGTTGCGTTCGGCCTGTGCCGTCGCTCGAGGAGCGAACTCGGCAAACCAGTGGAGCAGGCATGCGGGGGAGCAAAGTCATGTCTCGTGATTTGTCATCATGGGGCCATTGGCAGCTGGGGTGGACACTTCAGTCTGCTGCCCGCCTGTCGGTCCGCCTGGCGCAGATGGACCGCATTGCACTGACTCGCTGAAGGGGAGGCGTCGTCACTCACCTGGGCCCGTCGCCATGCCAGAATATTCACAATATTCGAGCCAGCTGCCCTTTGTGTGTGTGCGTAACTTTTTTTTTGTGATTCTTCATTTTCTCCATCTCCACGTTCTCCATTTTTTTTCCTTGACTTGGACCGCACATATCCCCCACCCACCCCCCGCAAGACACAAAAACACAACACCCCAAAAAAAAATGGAAACATGTGAAACTCAAACAACTTCAAAAGAATTCCAGCGACAGGAAAACCAAGAAAGTACCATTACCCAACAATGACCCTCGTCCAATCGAAACCCAGGTGTCACCGGGATTGAATGCGGTTGTGGGAGTGACTCGCTCTGTGTCGAACTGTGTCCGTGTCACGTATGTTGTTAGCAGGCTCACTATTCTCGAATCCCGTCTTTCCGGCAAAGTTTACACGTGGTGTCCAATTATTGACTTGTGGCTTGTCCGGCCACATCCATTTCTGAGTGAAGTTTATCTTTATTTGCGTGACCCCTAAGCCCAACAGGCCAACAGGCCCAACTCACCTAAAATCGCTAGTTATGCACAGCTGTATGATGCTGAACGCGTAGAACTGATCCGTATGACCCTGCTCCTTTTCTGTGTGCTCGCTACGAATTTGTATTGCAACAATCCTGTTTTTTAGCTTGCCGTGCGTTACTCACTGTATGCACGGCTGTTTGTCGATTTGCTCTGTGTGCGGGTTACCATCTCTGATGCAAACCGTGTAGAAGTAGAAATGAGGCGCGAGGAGGCGGGGCTAGGGCCTCGCCAAAACATGGCGTAAACTCTGTTGCTATTTTGTTTCACTGATACGATTCTCGAGGACGTGCTTTTTGTATACCTTTTTTAGCAATCGTTCAAAAAATTCTTTGCTTTTTTACCTCAACTGTTCAAATGATGCCACAATGTTCTTTCCATTCCTGGCTGGGGATATGCAGTGACTTTTACCAAAAAAAACAAGCTTCCCTCGAATTATGTGAACCCGAATTTTGAAAACCCTTGTGCACGCCAGAGCTGTCCGTTTTTGCGGGCTCGCTTCTGGTCGTCGGTATAAATGAACGTGGAAAAAATGCAAGGTCCTGGTGCTGTGACAACCATATGGCACCACCTACCCTTTGATATCACAAGGCAAACAACCGCAGAGTGCATGCATGATGACATGACGGTGGAGTCCCTCCACCAGCAGTGCCGCAATTGTGTGCCACTCCATCCTGTGGTGCAATTACGCCCCCTTTGAATGATAGCATAGCTTCCGTCACTGCCAAACTGCATTTTTCCTTCTTTTCTTCACTTGTCACATTGTCTCAATGGAGCGCACGAGCTTCAACAGCTCGTGTCCATATTCTGCGCCCTTGATACGCCTTGTCCGCTTGGCTTGATGTTGGTTTTGACCCGCACCCCCCCTCCCCCAGCCAACTTCCATTTTCTCTCTCTCCACCCCTTCCCTCTGCCGACAAAGCAATGAACGGAATACGATTTCAGAACAGATTTTGGGGGTTGTGTCTTTGTGTTTTGCGGTCTTTGTGCGATGATTTGATGTCTCTCTCTCTCTGTCTCGTGCTGCCTGGGGTTGCAGTTCGGGTCTTCCGGTGCCTTGTGTATGTTGCAAACACAGCGGGTGTGTCAAACTGCCTTGCCAACATCACTCAAACAACTAACTGGATGCCAGATCACTGAAGTGCACCTGCTGTGATTTGCACCGAGCAGACATGTTGCATGGGAACCATCTGTCTTCGGCTCCCCCAGTTTGCCAAGGGTTCCTTTTTTGTGTCCAGTCCCTTCGTGCTGAACGAACCTCCTGTTCAAAGTGGTCACGTCAGCCACAAACGAATCGTCCACGGGAGTGTTGGGTGGTATATCATGATGGCAATTGCGCGAAAAAAACGACAGCCACATGGCGGTGCTGATCTGGCGTGGCTTCACCGCAGACAACAATGCTTTTCACCACGGACTAGTCGCCCGGACGACTAGTCGGGACGACGGGTGAAATGACGACGGGTGAAACGACGGGTGGCACCCGTCGACTCGACGGGTGGACCTGTCGAGTCGACGGGTGCCACCCGTCGGCACGACGGGTGAACCTGCTGAAACGACGGGTGTTCCAGCCATTTCCTGTTGATATGGGCCAATTTCCATTGAAAACTAGGGGAGTACCTTGCATGGCATCAGGTTATTTTTCACGCCGAGCTATCTTCCCTGCACAGACCCACCCCCCATTACTTTCCATTTACAATTCCTAGTTGGTGAAGGGGCTGCCCACCGGTGGACCACCAGGAGGGGGGTGAGCCATCCAGGTGGGCAGGGGGCCTGGTAAAACAACTCCCTCCCACGACGTCACTCCGCTCTCGAGGACAAACAAAATCACCTACGTACCTGAACTGCCAAACACCCCCCCCCCCTCACTTACGGGTGCGCGGATCTCATGTGCTCGTCGCGCTTTACAGTGGTTTTAAAGAGCTCGAAACAAACACAGCAACGCTTTTGTGTCAGCACGCGCGAATGGTGACTGAGGTAGTGCTGGCTCAGTCCCTTCGATTTTGCCCGTTTGCCGCACTCCTGGCATGTGACAGTGCAGGTCTGACACGGCGCGTTGTTTTGTGGCCGATGTGCAGCATCATAATGCGCAAACAGTGCTTCTCTCGTGTGGACAACTTTGGAGCACACAATGCAGATATGCTGCTGCACAGGCACTGTACCGGATGGTGTTGGTTCTGGCACTTCTGGCACATCCTCGCTGTTGCCCCAGGATTTGGACTTGCAGATGCATGCGAGCAGCGTTGCCTTTGGAGTGGTGTTTTCCGGGTCGCCCAGAAATTGTTGGCCCCATCGCCCCCTTTTTGTGACGTGAGATCCAAGGCTGAGGGACTCGAGTCTCCGCTGCAGTGCTGCCGTTGCTCCCTTCCAACAAGCGTTCCTCGCAGTGACACAGCAGCAAAGCTTTATCGCGCCGAACTTCAGGAGGGTCGGGGTGCTCGGTTGGTCCAGCAGGCCGCACCCCTTGCCTTTGGTCCTCTGCATTTCGAAGAGCAGCAGGTCCCGTTCGGCGGTCTGCTGCGATGTCACCCTCAGGGCATGGCGTTTGGGGACGCCATTCCCCCTCTCCAGTTCCTCGTCACTCAGGGCGAGGGGGTGTGCATCTTCTGGATCAAACCAGTGGCTCATCGAATGGATATATGTAACACCACGCCCCTCGGATGTTCTCCCAGGTGACACCCACTCCAGGACAAACACAAGGATGTGCATTGCGATGAGCGAGAAGATGAACTCTTTCGCGCACTTTCCCTCCTGGTGGTACTTGATGGGGATGTCGTTGTAGCGGAAATGCACAAGCATTTCCATTGCAATACAGAGTAGATGCTGCACCCCCTTCGTCTTGGTAATGGTGAGTAAGCGACTCAGAACATCTCTGGCCTGGTTTCCCGTCATGTTGGAACACGTTGAGCTGCCAAGGACAGCCTTCTGCACGGCAGGTCCATCAGGCAAGATCTCTGCGAGTATTGCGATGAACCCGTTTATGTCGTGCAGGGGGGGGTGACCCCTGCGTACAGGCTCTCAAACCCAGCTTCATGAAGTTCCTGGATGCTAGCCCTGTGGCAGGCGTGGAGCTGTTTCAACCAGTCATTTCGTGGTGTGGTACAAAACGCGCTCCTGTGCGAAGATGACCCCATCTTACTAAATGCCGACCACAGCTCAAGATGGTCCCCTGCTACCCTAAGCAGGCGAGCCGAAACATCACGTTCGCCTTTTCGAAAACCCCTCTCTGCACTCTTGCGATTTGCTTCAGGAAGTTGAACGTGAACCACGTTCTGTACTCATCCTTCTGCTTATCGGCAACTGTCACCAACCGTGTTGCGAAGGCACCGTCGAAAATGCCTACGGCCAGCCTGCTCTGCTGGGTCTTCTGTGCCTGTTTCTTCTCCGCCTCGTACAGCTTCACCATAGCTGCAGTGCCGCGGGGCAGGCGTCGGCCATCTCCTTGAGCCCTGTCGGGTGGTCCTTCCCGTTGCTCTTCCGGAGGCCCAACCCGACAAACTCGATGTCTGACCCGCTATTGACACGGGCAGCGTACATCGTGCGACCATCCTTCGCGGTCGACTTGCTGATCACCCCACCCCCCACCTTCTCATACTTTTTGTACAGGGCAAGACTGATGATGGGATCAGTCGACTTGATGGTAGTATCCGTCAGCTTGCCGAGAAGCTGCTTCAGGGCCATGTGGCTCAACCCATCAGCATCACGCTCGACAACATACGTGTTGATCCAAGCACGTACAAACACCGTCATGTCCACAGCGCTGGCGAGGGCCTGCGCTGCAGTACGCTTTGCCGCTGGCATTGATTGGTGTGGCTCGTCTGGGTGGCCTGGGTGGTGATGATGGTATCTTGGGGTATCTTGGCCTGGGTGATGATGAGGGTACGGTATCTTGGAGACTGCCTTGTGGGTTGTGCAAGGGTTGGGGGCTGGGGCGAAAATTTGCCTGGCAGAAAAGTGATCAGCTTCATGAAGTAGGTTGCTCCGTCAAACTGACACAGTTTGTCAGAGTCAAGATCCCTCGAACAATGAAAATCCACGAGAACAGCCGTCGCACATGCACTTGAGGCCCATCACCAACTAGGAATTGTAAATGGAAAGTAATGGGGGGTGGGTCTGTGCAGGGAAGATAGCTCGGCGTGAAAAATAACCTGATGCCATGCAAGGTACTCCCCTAGTTTTCAATGGAAATTGGCCCATATCAACAGGAAATGGCTGGAACACCCGTCGTTTCAGCAGGTTCACCCGTCGAGTCGACGGGTGCCGCCTGTCGAGTTTTCACCCGTCGTCCCGACTAGTCGACCCCACCCGTCACTGCCCGACTAGTCCGTGGTGTTAGCCATCACGGTCATACCCCCCACCCCACCCCACCCCATCCCCAGCCCCTCTCCCACTGCACTTTGCGCCTGAAGCAGGTCCGCACTCTCCCAATCAGCTCAATTGAGCTTGCTCTCCCCCAGATTGTCCGAAGCGCCCGTCATTAGCGACGTCGCATGGGAATCGGCTTCGCGGTAGAAAGAAACTGGCCTGTGTGCCGGGCAGAACGTTTGTTCTTTGGGAACAAGAGAATATGAAGAATGGGCCACCTGCATGCCCGCCTCGGGGGGTGCACCAAGGCCGACGCGTGGTCGTCCTTTGCACCGCCAGCCTTTGTCCGTCGAAATAGCAACAACCAATCAGAACGACGGAGAACCGTCGTTTTGCCGAATCTGCATTATTTGTGACCTGTCCGTGATCGTGTGCCTTGCGAGTCCTTGCGGCGGCTGTGCTCAGTGTGCCGCTGCGCCCTCAGCGGCCAGCAGCGCGCTGGGGTTGTACAGCACGCTGCTGTGTGTTGTGAGAAAGGATTCCCATCTTTCCGATGGCCAGACATGGGGTGTGAGCAGCGCACCTTCGGAATGCCAGCCTAGCGTGTTGCAGGAAGCCAGTCGATCCGTGTCAGCGCAGCCAAGATATGCAGACGTGTGTGGCGACCGCATTGGAGTTAATTTGGTGTGACATGCACTCAGACCGAAGCCCAGACAGGGTACGTGACAGTGAAGGTGCACTGCCGAGCCACCCTATCCTTGTGGGCGCCATGTCGGAGCGTGTTGCACACTTTACACGGATGACGTACGAATCGTAATGGTGAAATACGAATCGTGCATATCGTATTTTATATCGCATTATATCGTATACGATTACGATATAAAATACGATATTATGCGATATTACGAATCGTTTAGGATGATGCATGGCCACACGGGGTGGACACCGGGGAAAAAGGCACCCAGCACACCAACGAGGGGCGGCGAGACTACCACCACCACCCCAGATGAGTCACCCACTCCGAAGCCAAAGGCTCTCAAAGAGCAGCTGGCGAAGCAGAAAGCAGGGGCGCGAGTGAGCTACGTGACAGCGAAAACACGTCATGATAAGCTGCAAGGCGATGCCAAAGACGTGTACGCCGTCAAGGATGTCGCGTCTCTGCAAACCCGCAAACCCCAGTGTTCTCCCGATGGCGAGTTTGGGGGCGAAAGTCTCCATTTGTATTTTTTCCCCCGAAAACCCGACGGCGAGTTTCGGCATTTTTTTGGGGGTGGAATTTTTCACAGGTTTCAGACAGTTTTCCACTCATCGACCTGCACAACTTCCCAACAACGAGCGTCCCTGGGTTCGTGCCCCACTACGAACCGCAATTGATCCAAAGAGTCCCAGAACGCGAAGGAGAAGGCCAGATGTTCGCTACCGTGGCCTCCGGCGGCTGGGGGGCTCCGCCCCCTAAACCCCTGTGCTGTGCACCTGTCGAGTGTGCATGTACCATTTGGTGTACCATGGCAAGTGGGAAACGGCACAACACCAGGAGTGCGACATGGTCGTGAGTGAAGACGGAGTACGTGCAGACTACCATCCCTGCACAACGAAGTCTGTACGACTTCCTCGTTGTCCACTCACACCGCACATTGCAAAGCGTATCGATCAGAACGAATGTTGTTGCGGATATACGCGTGCATTGCATGAGGCGCTCGCGCGCGAAGCGCGCGAGCAATTTTTTTAGCACCCCTTTTTCCGGATCAAAGCTCGCCATCACCCGCCCGTGCGGTCGAGCACCAGAAGAAGAAGCAGTCGGGCGGTGAAGACAAGAACGGCGACAGGCAAGGGAGGCAGCAGAAGGCGCACGGAGCCAATCCAGCACCGGAATTCGTGAGTGACCTGTCGTATTCACTTTGCATCGGCAATACCACGGCCAGCCAGGCGGAGCTTGTGGTGTTGGCGATTCGGAAACACCTGTACCCGAACATGCCCAGCGGACGCGCCCTCTTGCAGAAACACAGCAGCCACACGGATGCACTTCTGAAGGCGCTGAAAGATGCTCTCAAAGGTCGCACCGTGCCTATTGGCATCGACGGAACTACAGCAGCATCGATCCACACCTCGTACCTCGCTGTGACTGCATATGTTGGGCAACAACCGCTGCTGGTGTGCGTTGAGGTGTTCAGGCTGGGGTGAGCCCTGACGCAGTGATGCTTGAAGATGTGCTGCAGCGGCTCGAATGCGACTACTCGTTTACGATCGCGTCTGTCAACATGGACAGATGCGCGACAAACCAGCGCCTCATCAAGCTCACAGGGCGTCTGTCGGTGTGGTGTTTGGGGCATCACGCCAACAAATGTTGCAAAGACTTCTACACGAAGCGCTTCCCCCTCGCCATCCACTTCGTGACCTTCTTCTCACAGGCGCCGCGCACCACCTCAGAAACGAGGTGGTCAGCGCTGTTTCACGTCGTTGAGCATGTGGCACCCCGGACCGACCTGCTTGCAAGCTTCTTGCACGAAGAGCTTGAGCGCGCCTACAAACCGCAAAGTGTCCGAGAGTTACATTTGATCGGAGGGGATGGGTGGGGGGACATGCTCTCGGAGATCCAGACGATGCACAGAGCCTCCTACAGTTCTTCCTCTGGATGAGCAACCCCCCCAGCGATCAGAAGTTCTGCTTTGTCGTGGGGGAAGTATGGAAGAGCATCCAACACGTCACCAACGAGGAACAACAACTTCTCAAAGAGCTGTGGGACACGTTTTCCTCAAGAGAGTTCTTTGAACTCATGGAGGTGATGGACCCGGAAGCAGTTGCCCAGGAGGTGATTACTGATGAAGTGCTGGAGGCGTCGGAAGAGAGGTGGCGGGACGTCTTGGGGCGTAACACCACTTAGCCGTATCCCATCCTTGTGGTGTTGTCTCATGTGGCTACCTAGCCATCCCATTGCCTCCCTCAGAAGCCTGTAGTAATAGTGCGATATGGGCATATCGCATACGATATCAAAGCTGACTAAACACGATATAAACACGATATAAATACGATATATTGCGATATATTGCGATATCGCCTTAAAAAATACGATACATATCGTATTTACGATATGATACGATATTACGATTCGTACGTCATCCGTGACTTTACCTTTATTTCTGAGAGTTGTGCTCACAACGTAGGCAAGGTGTTCTCGCGATCGATGAAATACCCTTCAGTTCTTCTCAGCCCTCCAGTTGCAGAATTGCACCATGCACAGTTTCTGGTCAACGCCATCACCAGTTATCGGGCCAGTGTACATTGTACCTGAAACGTATCAGCAAAATGTGTGCAGTGCAATATCCATTGCCCGACCCGTCTTCCCCCACCCGGCAGTTATACGCAAAGGCGTATTCGCCAGGAGTGTTCAAGAACCCCATTGCCAGTTGAAGCAACCTGCTCTCTGTACTGGAGTGAGTTCGAGTATGCGCAGTATTGCCCCCCCTCCCCCAAAAAAGCAAACAGATTTTCTTACCTATCACCCCCCTCCCCCTCTTTTATGGTTGTCCACATTCCCCATCCTCGATGGGTTGTTTTCGGTCTCAATGCATTGCCCCCCGTGCACCGTCCCCTGAACCTGGCATCCCTGGACAGGCGGTGTGCTCTGCTTTCTTTTGGAAGGGCGCGCCCCCCCTCCCCCCAGTCGCCTCGTGTGCCAGGTTGTCGGGCGTCGAAGAAAGGGGGTGGGTGGGTGGGTGGGGATCCATGTTTTTTTCCGTTCGTTTAGTCTGGTGGCTGGTGTGATCTTTTCGGGAAAACCCCATTCGTATTGATTTTTTTGCATCCCCCCCCCCCCCCTCGCCCCCCACCGGTTTTTGTTTTTATCCCTCGGGTTTGGCGCACAAACTACGCCTCGTGCCTTATCTTAACCTCGTAACCCTTCTCAGTGACTGTTGGGAACAAGCGAGACAATATCAGGCCAATGTCAGGGGGCACGCACATACGCTTTGGTGACAGTGCGTGTCGTGAGAGCACGCAGGGTCATTCGGTGCAAGTGTCTGAGATACAACGTTGCCCACCTTGCATCACTGGGAGGGACAGCTTCCTGGAACTGAATTTGTGGGGCGTGGGTAGGGGGGGAAGGATAGGAGAGGCTTTGCCTTTTGCCTTTTGCCGCGTTGCTGTGCGCTCAAGCTCACCGGTGGATGGGCCGTTATTTTCCACGGCGGGGTGGGCGGGCGGTGGCGGGTGAGGAGGGAGGGGGGGGGGGGGGCGGGGTGCGGGTATTTTTTATACTTTTCTTCAAAAAGCTGTACACGCATGCACGGGGGGGGGGGTGGGGGGTGGGATAGAGCAGTAATGCCCAAGCGTGACCACCGCCACTCCCCCCGACTCCCCCCCCCCCCCCCCCCCCCTCCCCACCAACCACCACTTCCGGCACTGCCTTCTGTTTTCCGTTCCTGCCTGGCTGCACCACACTTTCTCTTCGTTATAATTATAGAGGCGGCTCCCGGGAATACCTTGTTCCTTGCCGCTGCCCCATCTCTCTCACACATCTGCGCGTGAAATATACTCTGCTTCTGAAGAACGTGGTGTTGGTATAGGCCATGATTTGCAACGCGTCGTCGAGAACTGAAGGGGCGATTGGAGAGAAGGGAAGAGAAGATCAGAGACCACAGAGATATCCGTCTGCTTCCGGGTGAGCAGTACTTCAGTGACGTGATGCCACTCTCATGGGAGGGGAAGAGGGAAGGTTCGGTTATACGCTGTCCGACTCTCAGGGTCGTTGTGGCGGGGGCGGTGTGGCCGACACTGCGCCGCCAAACTGGGGGAGAGGGGGCGAAGGGAGGTCTGGAATTTCTTCGCTGACCTTCCATAGATTGCAAGAAGCCTGGCAGGATTGACAAACCGTCCATGGGAGTACTGCAATTGGAGCCGGAGTGAGGAGCTGGGGGTGGTGGTCAGGAGGGGGTTCCAGGGAAGGTATAAAAGTGCAGATTCTCCGTCCTGTTTCGAAGAGCTGGCCGCTCAGGAGGCATACACCGAAACATCGGATGCTGGACATGTTACGAATATATCCGCAAAAATTTAAAAGAATGCCGTTTTGTCTTGGTCAGAATCTGCTGCTGGGGAACAGGCGAACCCGGCACACACACATCTCCTCTGGCTTCCATCGAGGCGGTGTGGAATCGGCAGCAGATGCTTAAATGTAGCATGCACGATGTTTCACAGCCCAGCTCTGCAAAAAAAAAATCGAATCGAAAAAAAATGGAATGAAAAATGGGGCCGCGCGGTGTGGCCCCCTCCGCTCGAAACAGAGAATGTTTACCCCCCGGCTATGGCGCCGACAATGTTCGCGAGGTGGCAAGAGATGAGGGTGAAGGGGGGGGTGGTGGTGGATGTGTCGATACTCAGAGGTCCCAAACGTGCCCTGAGTTGTGTTTCATGGAGGGGGTGGGGAGTGGGGGGGGGGATCTGCGAGAGTATTGTATTGATATTCAGGCCTCCAACCCTGTCCGATGGAAGGTGGAAAAAATCTGGCCAGAAGAAGATGATTCATCTCGATTTGGCGCACCACGTGGCTGCAAACTGAGCCCCTCCCCCCCTACGATTGCGAAATGGGGTGTGTGTACTGCAACTTCCAAGAAATCAACAAGAATCGACGAGGCTGGGCCGAGTAGCATTCGACGGAAAGACCTGCCGCCTCGCAGTGTCACCCGTGTTGTTGTCACCCATTTGATGTTGCCATCGAAACAGCAAGCCAAAGCAAAATACACGTCCCCCCCCAGTGCCGTATTGTGTAGGAGCGAAGGGGGCTATTTTTTTTAGTGAAGCCTCAGAAGGGTTCCCTTCCAGATCCCAAACCCCCCCACCCCCCGCCTCTCATGCGCCCCCCGTCCGAGAGGTAGGTAGGTAGTGCCAGAACGAATCACACGCCGGTTTCCCCAGCCCCCACTCCCACCCCCCTCCCCGACACCTCCCAAAATTGCAGCCAGCTGATGACCCCTCGAACTTCTTCGGGGGTTTGTTGAAATATCATCCCCACCCACCATACCTGCCATGGACGCATTTTGACACATCTTCACACGCACCTTCACTTGTTAGCCCACTGAGTTGATCACCGACCCCTGTGGCACCCCGTCCTCGTAGGCGATGCCCTCCGCACGCACTGATGAGCAGATGTAGATATTCTTCATCGGTGATTTTAGACGTCGGGTGCAGAGACACACACCGATCACACAACCCCTCCTCTTTGGCGCGACTTACCCTCCGCTGCCCCCACAACCACACCGCCCCACCCCCATCCCAACACACCCCACAGACAGACCCCCACCTACATGCCGGCAGGGGTAGCCGGGTGGGCGGGTGCCTCTGTGTGAGTGTTGCGGCTGCAGCCCCCCACCCCACCCCCCCACCCCTCGAGACACATGCACTGCACCTGGGCTGTGCGCGCCGGCGCGATAGCGTCGCTCCTCACCGCCACCGCGCTGCTGTCGGCAACCCCGGGGGCGGAGGTCGGCCCCCTCCACCCCCCTCCCGCAGGCACGCATGGAGAGAGCAGCAGGGCGACGCCACCAGCCCCACCGACCCCACCCCCATCCCTGGGGGCTTCTTCTCCCACACCACCCCACCAGCTGACGCATGCGGCGGGCCTCGCTGAGGCGAGCCGCGTGGAGTGCCAGCCACAGCACCCCCCAATGTCTACGCTGGAGAAGGCGGCACTCTCGGTGATTCTGGCTCTGCGGCGGTTCGACAACGTCACCCTGTGGCCTGTAGGGGGGACACTGATACACCTCGTTCGGCACGGGCGTTTCAGCGATTATGAGGAGCATGACCAAGAATATGATTTGGATCTCGCTCTGTCAGGCGCTGCGAACGACACGCTGCCACAGCCGGAGGGGGTGGGGCAGTGGATTGTCGACACGCTCGCTGCAGCGGGGGCGCTCCGCCCCCACAAGCTGACGAAGAAGAAGAGCGCCCCGGGGACCGGGACCTGCAGGAAGTGGGCCAAGGGGCAGCACATCGCCTGCAAGCACTGGTCCCTCCCCCTCCACTTCGACTTCTTCTTGGGTGGTGTCGGCGAGGTGTCCCCAGGCATGGTGCATTACGCGCCGTTGGGTGTGCAGCCCGCAGCGTTGGTGCACCCTGTGCAGCGGTGCCGCGCCTGGGGGACCTGGATGCACTGCCCCGCCGACCCCTACGGCGTGCTGAAGGTGTGGGGTGTGAAGACCGGGTATGAGGTGAAGGAGGGGTGCCTCCTGTTCCCACGCCACATCCAGCGCTTCGTGCGGGAGAAGGGGGCCCCCCAGAGCAGGGCTGCCGCATACCGGCGGGACACAGTGGACCTCCTGGGGAAGGCGCGCACCCTCGCTGCCTGCGGCTTTGCCTCCTTTCAGAAGCAGGCTCTCTCCGACCCGGATTGCCAAAGCGACATCCGATTCCTCACACACGCCTAGGGAGGCGAGGTTTGGTGGGTAGGAGGGCGGTGGGGGGGGACTTGGCCCTGCGTCAAAGCTTGTGTCAAAAGTGTATCCCCCGATTCTGTGGGGGGGTGGGGTGGGGGTCGCGAGTCCCGCCCGCCGGCGCTCCCCCCAGCTGCAGTGGAGCCTTTTTCTGTTGTTTCTGTTGCTTCGCCCCCGCCGCCTAGAGGGGTGTGGAGTGGGGTGTTGCCTGGCCTGGTATGCGCGAGGCGTTCCCGTCTGGCATATTCACAGAGCCTATCTAGAAGGCTTCCCTGGTGTTGAACGATTTTGAACGATTTTTGGCCGTGCTCGTAGCATTCCCCGTTGAGGGGGTCGCTATTTCGTGTTCTCCTGGCCGCACGGAGGCATTGCCTTACGTCGCCTCTTCCTCTTTTCCTTTGGTGGTGTGTTGGTCTGGCACAGAGGGCGGGACCGTGCTGGTGTTTGCTTCAGGGAGAAGAAGGGGGAGGTCCTGTCGAAGGCTGGGATCTGGGGCGCGATAGAGTAACCGGAAATCAAGAGGGTTCAGCCCACCCGCCCCACCCGTTCCCCTTGTCCCCTTATGGTTGCTGCTGTTTTGTGGTTCCGTGCGCACCCACACCACGCAGGCACCTTTGTGTGGAGGTGTCGTCCACGGGCTCCCAATGAGCCTCCTTCGAGCCACGCGGGTGCTGCGTGGTGCTGCTGAGGCAGGATGGCTGGCAATGCCACACCGGTCGTACGACTACCCTGAGCTGAAGGACGTGTCGATGTGGAGGTGTGTTGCAGGGGGTGCATCTGTTGGCCATGGTGGGGGTTGTGCCTGGGATGTTGCTTTTCAAAAAACACTCGTGTGTGTGTGCAGTGGTGGGCTCAGGGGTTGGTCTCGGTGCGACCTACGCTCGACACATAGGTTTCGGTGTTGTCGCCTTTTCAGTCACCCCCGTGTGGGCCCCGTGCAATGACACCTGCTGCGGCATCAACAGGAGCTGCCAGTCGGAGGCGCCGCAGCCCATCCTGGTCCTGACAGGGAAGGGTGGTCTGGAGAAGACGGCGAAGTATGTTCACTGCTTGCTGGCATCCACACTGCACCCGCACCGCCTCGCTTGCAGGGTCTGCAAAGACATTGAGTACAAAGCAGGCTGTGTGAGTCTGGAGCTTCCGGAGCGAGCTCTGGATGCGCAGTGGCTCGATGAGCAGGCTGAGCTCATCGTGAAGTTCATGAACGTGATGTACTCCCCGTGGATGCACGTGGTATGGACAACTGTGTGCGAGCGACAAGCGAGGTAGTGTGGATGGCACACCCTTTGTCTGGTGACCTCACGGTGAGCATTTGAGAGGCACTGAGCACCATGCAGCCCACCTCACACCCTTTCCCCTGCAGGTGTGCCATTCAGTTGGCGCCCTGGTCGCAATGCACCTGGCGAGAACACACCCTGCGCGGGTAGGCACGCTGACTCTGATCGACACGCCACTGCTGTCGAAGGAAACGGCGCGCGAGAGTGCGTTGCGAGAGGCACTAAAATGGTCAGAGAGTGATCCGAACGTCACCGACGCTCAGATTGCCGAGATGGAGAAGGAGCTGGCGGCAATAAACCTTGGGAAGGTGCTCAAGGCGCCTGTGAAGGAAGACGCAGAGCTTTTCAGCAGCCTGCTCGAACCGAGCCTCTATCCCACACCATACCATGCGGCTGCAGAGACCGTCGCGCATCCGATGCTTATCATCCGGAGTCAGAACAAGCCTCTCATCACCAACGAGTGCCTTGGGATGTACAACACCACATTCAACGTGAAGAATGTGCGCGCCATCGAGAGCAGCGGGCATGATGCCATGCTGGCAGGTATGTTGTGTGTTAAGTGTTGCCACATGGTGCCAGCCCTTCCCACCATTCCTCTCACTCCCACTTTCTCTTCTTTCCTCAGACGAGCACACCAACGTCGCCTACGAGATCGACACCTTCCTGAAGGACTACAGCACCCAGTTCCACGTCGAGACCATGTGGGATGATGTGAAGAGCCGCAAGCTCGCCGCAGCAGCAAAGATGGGTCTGGGTGGTGGTGGTGGTGGTGGTGGTGCCTCTGGGAGCAAGGGAGGCAAGGAAGGGAAGAAGGGCAAGAAGGGGAAGAAGAAGGATTAGGTTGGTGGCTGAGAGGGGTGGCGGGTGGGGTGTGTGTGTGTGCGTGCGATCTCAGGGCATCGTGTTACAGGCCGCAATAACGAAGGGCGATGTACAAATCACGAGAGAACCAGCCCGACAGGCACCTCATACACGCACACAGCCAGACCGGGCACAACCACTGCTCGGCAACCCTGTTGGTTGGAAGGCAACCTGCAGCACAGCAGACACAACCCGATCTGCATGATCCTGTTATGTTTTGCAGCACACCTGGGCCCATGCGAACCCCTTTGTGAAGCCCTGCAGGCACCTGCAAGCCTTCGCCTCTTGACCCCGTATGGGTGCCTCTGCACTGGCAAGTTCTGTTCCTAGAGTCCGTCCGTTGCGCCCCGTGTCGCTTTCGACGCCAAAAATAAAGAAACCCCGGAACGGCACCCCCACTGCATGCGGCAGACCCCACCCCACCCCACTTCCCGCTCACTGCATTGTTGGCGGTTGGGCCGTTGGCACCTGCTGGGCACACAGCAGGTCGGGGTGTGTAGGGGTGGCCCCCTGTTCCACCGAAGATGGGGAAGCGCGATAGGAGCCGGAGTGTCAGCAGCAGCAGCAGCAGCTCCTCGGAGCGGAGGCGGCGCAAGAAAAAGGAGAAGAAAAGGCTGCGGAAGGCTGAGAAGGCGAGGCTGACGGATCTGCAGAAGGCAGCGGCCAAACTGCAGGGGTCGGCGGGGAAGCACGTCGAGGGGCGTGGCGCTCTGTGCCTCACCGTTGCAGACTTCTTTGCGAAGCAGGCAGAGTTCTCACTGTGGCTGCGGGAGAAGAAGAAGACCACGGTGGAGTCCCTGGGGAGTTCCGATGCGTCGCGTGTCCAGTTCTGCAAGTTTGCGCATCAGTACAACCAAGGTGCTCTCAGCGATAAGTACTACACTGGCACAGTCCATACGACTGCGCTGGATCATACCGCACGCACCGCATATAAGTGGGGCTTCGTTAAGCAGCTCGATGAAGAGACGTCGATGAAGATTGGTGCCGCACGTGATTCCACCGACACCAACACCTATGAGAAGACCTGGGTGGGTCTGGGTGGGAGGGGCGGAGGGAAGGGCGGGGGAAAGGGCGGGGACTCCGACTCGTGCTCCGCATGCAAAGGGGCATGGCCCTGCAGGTATGCAGCTCGCCTTGTTCTCGGGGCGGGTGGGGGGTGGGTGGGCTGGGGGCAGGCACCTTCACAGCCCACAGGAGGTTGCGCTGTGTGTGGGCCACCAGAGTTCGCTCGGTGCCTACCGCCACCCTTCCCAGCACAACACAACACACACAATACATACCACCCTGCAGGAACCCCAGCTGCTCCAAGGGCAGGCCGCTTGTCGCAAGGCGTGATGAAGCGCGACCGGCACCGCCTCAGAGGGCACCAGCAGGCGGCAGGGATGGCGGCGCCCCGCAGGGCGGGGCCACGCTGTACAACCCCGATGGTGGCGGCGGCCTTTTCCTCGAGGAGTGACGCACAGCAGCGGGCATGCCTGCCGGGCATCACAGCAAGGCAGCACGCCCTTCGCTGCTGCAGGTCGAGGACTCTTTTGCTCGACGCGTTTCTGCTCTTCTCTCGCTTGCCCAAGGCTGCCCTTCTTGCCTGCGCCTTGTTTGGGGGTGCGCTGTGGCGGCCCTTGCTGCTCGCGACATCCGCGTGGCCTGCCCGTTGTGGCGGGTCTTGGTTTCGCCGGAACGTTGTACCACCGCAGCGCGGTGCGGGGGGGGGAGTGGGTGGGCATGCCCAAGAAATATTACATGCGAGCCCGTCATGCCTCTTGACTTGCTTCACACGCAACACGCGAACCATCGCAACGTTTTTTTTTTTTTACGTTTGGAGCTGTGACTCTCACCTCACCACCACCACCACGCCCTCCCTGCAGAACCGTGTGTGTGTGCTGCTGTGCACATCACATCACACACGGCACGAGGCTGCCTTCGGTGGCCCCACAAGGATGGAGCGCCATCCTGAGATAAGCGCAGATGACCGCGTGCGCGTCGAGAAGGATGCTGCTGCGCTGCGCCGCATGGTGGAGGAGAACGGGGAGCTGGAGTGGGACAGCGACCTGTTCTCCCCAGCCCTGGGGCGGGAAGGCGTGGTGGTGCGTGTCGATGAGGATGGCACAGCTGCCATTCGCCTGCTCGGCGAGGAGGACGAGGTGTACCTCCCGCTGCTCGCCCTCACGCCCCTAGACCTCCCCCCCGAGGTGGCGCGCCTCGCAGACTCGCTGTGCGAGCAGCCGAAGCGCTCGCCCCTCGTGCCGGCCCTCCGAGAGTCCTTCCGCTCAGCCGCCTCGTCGCACCACTCCATACGCGAGGCGGCAGAGACGATCGCAACCTCCATCACCACAGAAGCGGTATGCCGTCAGCACGCGTGATATGCCGGGGCCTGGTGGGGTGGGTGGGGGTTCCAGAGGGTTGCAAAGGGGGCTCGCCCTCAAAACGCATCCCACTCCCACACCCGGGCTGCAGAAGGGCATGACCCAGCTGCTCGCATTCGCACTATTCACTGTGTCCTTCAATGGATTTCTTGTTGGGTACGCCTTGCAGATCTTCGATGCGTCACGGTATGCACACACCAGCCTGTCGAATGTGTTGTGCCGTGTCCTCACCCCCGGTGGAGGCAGGCTCTGATACCCTCGTGTATCGGTTCTGCTGTGTTCATGCCGGGCACAGCTCAAAATTCTCGTTGCATTGTTTGATTTTGCCCTTCTGACTGGCTTTGGCCCTTCTGCTCATCCCCGCCGTTACACCCTCACGCGACTTGCCGCAGGGATCTCATCAACTTTGGGCCTGAAGGAAGAGGGCAGTTTCTGAGTGACATGGAGAAAACCGCGATGAGCAACGTCTGCTGGGTGGTTGCGGCGCTGACGGCTTTCGCGGGAGATCTGATCGGCAAGCTGGGGCGCAAGGGCCCTACCGTGGTTGCCGTGTCGCTGTTCATCACGGGCGAGGTGATGTGCGCCGGGTCGCGCAACATGGGCACCATGCTGTTTGGCAAGGTGTTCACGGGGATCAGCCTCGGGATGCTGACCACCACAACACCCGCATTTCTCGCGGAGCTGGCACCGAGCTGCCGGCGAAGCACCTTCGTCATGCTGTGGGTGACTATGCTTGCCCTGGGCGAGGTATGTCTTTCTGTCTATGTGACACCCCCGGCGCACACCCTTCTGTCTGGATGGCTGCTGTATCGTACTGTGCAGCACCGCACATCGGCACCACCGGAGCTCGCGAAAATACAGAGGCGTTTCATCCCCCATCTCATTTTGCGCTCCCGCGTGTTGATCGGAAGGGGTGTGCCGTGCATAACCCTACCTACCCACCTCACTTCTCCCTGCAGCTCGCGGCGTCTCTGCTGACGCTGCACTTCGGTGAGGTGCAGGCGGGTGGGGGTGAGGGTTGGCGGTGGATGCTTGGCCTTGTTGTCGCGCCCGCCTGCCTGCACTTCCTGCTCATCCTGCGCCTGCCGGAGTCGCCTGCGGCGCTCGTCCGGAATGGGCGTGTGGAGGAGGCGTCGCAGCTCCTGTCAAGCCTGCACCCAGGCTCGCAGAGCGTGCTGAACGAGATGGAGGAGTCTGTCATCCAGACGACCCTACCCACGTCGCGCACCATCTTCGGGAAGCATAGGCGCACCGTTGTGGCCAGCATCATCCTCATGGCATACCACCAGGCCCTCAACGAGCGTGTCTACTCAGCGAGCTGCCAACCTGCCGATGCGTCACACTCCCTGGTATGCCGCGTTCCACCCAAGAGGTGCGGATGAGGGGGGGGGGGGGGAAGGTCGCAACTGGGCACATCTTGCGACGCTTCATCAAGGGGGGCTGGTGGCTTCCCACGCCCACACCACCACCACCACCACCACCACCCACCCTCCCTCCCTCCCTCAGCTCCTGCGCCAGGTCGGGATGAACAGCACCATCACAGCAGAGAACCAGCTTGTCGCCAGCCTGGATACTATGGTGCTCCTCGTCACGCTGCTCATGACCGTGGTGGCCGCACTGTGCAGCAGGCGGAGGCTCCTGCTTGTCAGCACGGGCGGCCTGTGCGTCTCACTGGCTGTGACAGGCCTGGGCGTGCGGGGCGAGACAGACGTCGTCTCCTTTATCGGGCTCCTCTGCGTCCAGTTCTTCTACACCGTCGGCATCGCCTGCGTGCCGTGGTTCTACGCCAGCGAGGTGGGCGGCACCGCCGTGGCAGCCTACTGGGTCTCCCTCATTGCGATGGACATCATACGCTGCCCTCTGGGCGCCCTGGGCGACACAGGCGTGCGCTACCTCGTGGCTGCCGCTGTGGCCCTGCTGGCCCTCTCCTGGGTCTTCTTCCGCATACCCCATGCCCGTGCCACCCCAGCTCTGGACGATGCGGCCCGCCTGCGGAAGCGGCGTGAGGACAGCCAGCAGTCTCTGATGAACACCGCGGACGATTCCCCCCGCGAGCTGGATGAGATTGTGGTGCGCGATCTGGCAGCTCCGCCTGCCGAGCCCGTCTTCACCGGGCTCAGCAACACGTCTGTCACCTCCACCAGCAGCCGCCCTAAGAAGGGCGGGTTCCGCAAGAAGCAGTCCACCTCACCGGGCAACCCTGTCGGAGGAGGGCTGTTCGACGGCCTCCAGATCAACGACAGCTACGCTTCCTACCCGGAAGGGGGGCAGTGAGGAGGGCTGACGTCAGCACACGGAGGTGGGGGTGGGGGAAGCAATGTGCTGGCATGCCATGTGCGGTGGATAGATAGAGTGGCAGCAGTGTCGAGGGGGATGCGCTCCGAGTCAAAATTTTTGCGTCGAGGGGTGAGGAATCCTATTTGGTTAGGACCGGGAGGGGGGGGCGGTGGCACTTCTTAGCAGGTGTTGTCTCTAGTGGGTGAGTTGATGGGGGAGGGGGAGGGGGATCGTGGCATTTTTTTCCACCGCAACATCATATCGCACGCAGCCTCTTCTGCCATCTTTCAGTTGTTGACTTTTTAGAAAAAAGGAACTGCCGAAGCGACAGGGAAGATATCCCTCATCTCACCCCTCTTGTTTTGTGCGGTTTCCGCAGTGTTTCCGATAATGGGGCTAAATCAATTCTAGCTTTTTCTGCAACCCTTCTCTAAATATTCTCGCGCTAAATATTCAAAACCCTGTGCCTGGAATTTTGTTCAAAAAATATCACGTTTTCGCACAAGGCAAAAAATGTTCAAAAACCCGAAAATCGGGTTTGTAGGGTATAGGTCCCCTGTCTGAAAATGCAAAATATGGCCCCGCAGGTGCCCCCAGAATGATTTACAATTGGAAAATCGACATTTTCCACCTCCGGGAAATCCCCCAAAATAGGGGGTTCCCAGTCACAACCCCAAAAAAATGTCCCGCGCGCCTCTAAGGCACTCTGGATTTTTATTATGTCATCCAGATGTCACATCTGGGTCCAGGAACACCGGTTTTTGGCCTCAGGAAGTCGAAAAATATGTGTGGAAATTTTTATTCCTGACCAGGATCCCCTAAAAGGCCGATTTCCTCTGTTTACACATGGGGGATTTCACGCAACGCCCGCTCGTGTGCTGAGTGTGCTATCCGCGACGTGGACGTGGACGCGGTCGCCCTCTTCCTCCCAGAAGCCACCGATCTTCCTCATCCAACTTCACCTCCGGATGTACGCGGCACGTGCTTGGGTTGTCCTGTCGCAGTGCAGCAGAAGTTCCTGTGCACTGCTGCCCAAGCCATTTCGGCTGCACGGAACATGCCACGCAGAGTAACCTGGTATCACGTGACCAGTTCGTGAGGCTTGGTGCCCCGAATCGAATCGATAGGCTGCGAGGTGCATTGCCTCGGTCAGTTGATGTCCTTGCGTGTGCATTTTTGTGCACAACAGTCCCTTGGGTATCTGCAGCGCAGGTGCCTGCACTGGACCAGGACTCCTGATTTACCTCTGGCACTTGTGATCGGAACGGATGCGGCGACATGCCACGGTGCCCATGGATAGCCATGCCGGCACGAAAGTACGTTCACGACGGTTGATTACCATTGCTACACTCTGTCAGAACCCGAAGGGTCTCAGCACACCTGAACGCCCACCAGGCCCCCCAGCCAGTGTTGTAATATACCCTGACCCCCCGCTACGTATCGAGTATATATACCGTATACGTAAATATTATGGAACGTAAATATTATGGAACGGGCCCATTTTTGGCCGGTCCGTTCCATAATATTTACGTTCCATAATATTTACAGGGCCAGTTGGGGACTCGGTGGTGAGGACGGCTTGCGTCAGGAATCGCGCGAAAAGTGCACGAGTAGGTCCCGTCAGGGACTCTGTATGCCGTCCGATCACCTGGTCCAAGTCCCCGAGTCGCAGAAAGCCCTGTAAATATTATGGAACGAAAAAAATCTGGAACGCCAACCCACCAGCGTTCCAAAATATTTACGTTCCATAATATTTACGTTCCAAAATATTTACGTATACGGTACGTATATATACGTCGCGTATTATACCCTAAAATACGTATATATACGTAGTATACGCGGTGCTCGGGCGGTGGCGGATACCCGAGCCCAATGGGCTCTTTGAGGAAGGCATGGTACACCTGCTCCTTCTTGGCGGTGCCGGGGCAAACCCTGACACCACCTCGCCAAGGAAATGTGCACTGCACTTCGCTGCACCGCCCACAAAAACACGAATGTATAACGTCATCAACCCTTCCCCCGCCAGGTCCTCCACGACCCACGCCTCAGCCCACTTCTGCTTCTTCCCCTCCTCAGGCATATATTGCAGTGAGGAGGGTACTACACAGGCTGAGCCTGTGGCAAGGTGACCAACGGTACCGGTACCGTTGGTCACCTTGCCATCCTGTGCGCACGTCAAGGCCGCAGGGTGATGGGAACGGGCGTGAGAGGTGACTGGGGGATGACTAAAGCCTTCCCACGGAGTACCTAGGATACCCCGAGAGAATGTCACCCCCCCCCCTCGGCCTCCGCTTGGGGGGTGACATTCTCCAACGGATGCCCTGTGTAGCGGCTGGGAAGAATGTCACCCCCCCCCTCGGCCCTGGGCCCTCGAGGGGGGTGACATTCTCTCGGGGTACCCTAGGTACCAACAAAAAGGCCGAAAACCAGGGTATTCTGAGGGGGCCACGTATACGTATATATACCATGAATCTGCCCCGTTAACGGCTACCGGGTATTACCGGGTATTACCGGGTCGAAAAACGGGTATTACCGGGTCCGGTAATACCCGTTTGCCCGGTAATACCCGGTTATAGCCCGGTAGCGCTACCGGGGATTTTCCATGGGAATTTCCCTTTGTTTTTGGGTTGATTCCCTTCCCCTTAGCAGTGTGTTGTGGTCGACATTGGATTCTATGGCGCATGGGGTGATCGAAAGCCGGGTTCCGCAGTTCACGTCTGGTTTGTGTGGCTCACTGCAGACTTTTCGAGTTTCGCAGCAATGCTGACTACTGCACGGTGCCCACACACCACCTGAGCCCTTCCAGAGCCGGCGGTGTCGTCAGATCAGGCAGTCGATCACACGCGTAATGAGACAGGCGTGATCATAGGACCACCTTCCTCTCCCAAAGTCTGCGAGCCCCATTCCATTGGGGGGCAGTGACTGCCTGGGCCAACAGGGTCTTGGGGCAGGCACATTCTGAACCAATGAAGGTTCCATCACAGAGAGGGCACTGTTCCCGTAGCTTCCATCATTTAAGGACCTTGGCTCAGAAATGCAGAAACGGTGCGTCACCAAATGGTTGCAAAGTAGCACAGAGCGAAGGGCTCCTCGTTTTCAATGATCGATCCTTCGTTCAGGGAAGCCATCTTCTCTTACCCCAGGCTCGAGTGGTCACGCCAGCTCCGTTATTCGGTCACATCGCTCTGCTGGCTGGGTGCTTGTCGCAACACATACCTGCGAGCAGCCAACGAGCATTATGGTACCGAGAGATGCTTCTTGGCGTGGCCGGGCTTGTGGTTCCTACCACAACAGGTCACAGTACGGTGAGCGGACTTGCTATATTTGCTGGGGTGGCTTCAACACGGGCTCGCCACTGGACTGCCCTCGGGCCAAGGTGGATAATCGCACCTGCCTTCGGGACGCTGAGTATCCGCCCCGTGTATGATGAGCGGAAGCTAACCAGCCTGCAGTCGACCCACGTGGTGGCCTGACGACTCCCAGACAACGGCTGGTTTGGGCAGGTGGACGGGAAGAGCTGGTTCTGGAGTTGTGGTGTCGACACGTTTCCATTTTGAGAAATTCTCTGTGATACGCTCCACAACAAGACGCCCATTCCCATGTGAAGCCTCTCTGGCGACACCCTTGACAAGAGCACCTGGCACTCTGTACAGGACCTGCAGCTAAGATCCGGGCTGGTGCGGCAAGGTATTTGAGCGACCCCTTACGATATGATGCAATCCAGAGAAGTCCCAGCAAAACGTGGATTCGACCAGGCCCTCAATATGCACGAGTTGCGCCTGCTTCTTGTCATCTTGCCTGGCTACTGGTCCCTCTGATAAATCATCAGCTTGGTTCGAGTCGGGACAAGTCATGATGCATGCTTCAAAGAACTTAGCCTCGTGGACGGCCTGTTGTGTGACGACACGCTCTGCCTCCGTGGAAGCGGACGAGGCCATGAAGTGCATTGAAGAGGGAGGGAGAGGAGGCAACACACGGAGGACACAGGCACAGACAGGGGGGTGTGTGTCCCTCATAGATCTTGGTTGAACGAACAGGTGTTGGAATCAGGGCCTGGGCTCATTATCTCGACCTTTGTTTGTGTAATCATCGGGGCACGCCACGCCAACACAGCCCCCCACCGCCATGCCGCAAAGCCTGCCTCATAGATCTTGGTTGTACTGAACGTGGGTGTTCCCCAGCCGTTCCCACTCCCAGTGTTCCCAGGGCCGCCCCTGTGAGGGGTGGGCCAGGAGGGGCTGCAGAGGCTGGCCTTCAGAATAACGCAGGGGGGTCACCTAACACCTGACATTCCCCCCGCGCACCTTCCCTTGGACTGCCAGACGGAAGATCACCAGAACCCTGCAGTTGATTCACTGCGACACCCCATGAACCATCCCTGTACCAAGGAAATTCCCACGGAAAATCCCCGGTAATACGAAAACGGGTATTACCGGACCCGGTAATACCCCCGATTTTACCCGGTAATACCCGTTTTTGACCCGGTAATACCCGGTAATGGAGGCCGATTACCGGGTTTCCGGTAATACCCGGTAATACCGGTTACCATATTCACATATATATATACGTATATATACGTATATATACGTATATATACGTATATATACGTATATATACGTATATATACGTATATATACGTATATATACGTATATATACGTATATATACGTATATATACGTATATATACGTATATATACGTATACCGTAAACGGAAATATTGTGGACCGTAATAAAGGTGAACCGTACTATAGGTGTACCGTAAAAAAGATGGAACAAATGGGATTTTTCCGGAACTTGGAACATTTTTACGGTCCACCTATTTTACGGTTGGGATAGTGGACTTGGCGGTTTTTTTTACGAGTTCCTTCGTGACGAAGTCGCGAAGGAACCAAGGAAATCGTACGACTGAAGCTGCAGGATTAACACCACAGAGCCTCAGCACAGAGTGTGCGCTCACCATCGTCCGGGAACTGTTCTCCCACAGTTACTGCAGGGTGTACTACACTAAAGGAGTACGATTTCCCTGAATTTTCCGGGCACTGATTCACGAATTTACATCTGGAGGGAGCCCGGTGGTCTCAGCTTCTGTCTGCGCGCCCTGCCGTACTGTGGCTGCTTTTGTGGGCTCGTGCATCAGGTTCTACTTTTACTTCTACCGGAACGCTCCTTGCATGGTACTACACTTCTCGAGGTGTGGTGGTGGGTGAGTCTCGAGGTGAGTGGTGGTGATCGTGCCCTTTCCACACGCAGGGAGGACTTGCTTCTCTTGCTGGTGTTGGTTGCGGTGGTGGAGGGAGGGTCCAAAGCTGGGAGGTCGGGAGGCCTACGTGCGGGAGTCTGCGGCGTGGAGGCCGCAGTCCGCGCCCCGCAACCCACCAGCCCGCGGGCGAAAATCGCATTGTCTTTTCCATATGCAGTCCCAATAAATAGTGGACCGTAAAAAACACGGTTTGCCCCCCGGGCGGGATCCCGGGCGGGCCCGGCCGGGTTCCGGGAAATTCCGGGATTCCCGGGATTTCCCGGCCGGGAATCCCGGGATTCCCGGCCGGGATCCCGGGATCCCGGCCGGGAAATCCCGGGATGACCCCGGGGTATCCCGGGGTCATCCCGGGACCCCCCCGGGGTCAGGTGTAGGTGGGTGGTAAGATGGAGCAGAGCGACCCCCAGACACACACGGCGGGTGTCCTATTGGCGAAGCTGCGGAAGCAGTCGGCATCGACGACAACGCGGGAACAGGACAAACTTCTGGACAAGATGAAGGGCCTCTGCAAGGCCGCGGTGACCGAGGCGCACAAGGATGCGATTGCCAACGCAAAGACGTTTGGGGAGCTTTGCAGCTTGATGTCTGCAGCACACGCCGACATGAAGAGCACTCTGCAGGAGGCGGTGGCCATCAAACGTGCACCCCGGATCTACGACACACGCTTCGTCAGCATGCTCGACTGCGCGGAGCACTTTGAAGAGCGTGTCGCCATGCTGTACTCGTACATGGCTACCGGGATTGGCAATGCCTACACTCCCCCCACGTTCGAGAAGCTTGCTGTGCTGCTGAAGACCGTCGGTTCTGAGGCGCTTCAGGACATGCTGACGGAGTTCGTCCGTGCCGCGGCGCCGGTAAGAGCCGCTTTGTCGCGGTACAGCAACGCGCAGGCACCCGGGACGGTTGGATCGGCGACGATCTACGCGGAGGTGGAGGAGCTGATCGACATCCTCCAGAGGGCGAGCACGGGGGATGGACTCGCAGCCCGCGTGTCCAAGACCTTCTACAACGGTCTGCAGAGCCGGTGGCGCGAATCCTCGGAAACGGGCCGGGGGTTCTACCTCTCTGTGCGCCAGCTGACTCCGGAGGGGTACGAGACCCTGGAGATGCTGGATGACCTGCTGCCACGCGAAGACCTCGGCAAGCACATCGGCTTCGACGTCACCGCGCCCATGTACCAGGCGTACACTTCGGCAGTGTCGGAGCACGAGGTCGGCTCAGAGAGGGTATTCTGGAAACGCCAGCTTACCAACGAGACGCTCAAGCCTCTTGCTGAGCGTGTGTTGTTTCTCCTCACCTTGCCCCCTTCCTGCACAGCACCTGACAGCGCACTCTCTGTCATGATGCAAGCCATCCCCGTGTGCCGGAGTGCTATGTCCCGCGACTCCCACGCAAAGCTCTCGCTCTTGGCCATCAATCAAGATGTGCGAGGTGCGTACGGCAAGGAGTGTGGCTTCCGGCGGACATTCCCGTCACTCCGTGTGAATGACGCTGAGAGTGACGATGAGGAGTGATTTGTCCGGCACAGTGTGTGCGTCCGTGTGTGTGTATATCGTATTCCTTGCTGTCTGTGTCTGACGTCTTGTTCTGCAGCTGTGAGACGTCGTATGATGCTGATTGCCCTCCGATGCCATCAGCTGCTTTGGAGTCACGAGGGTATTGTGGCTCCCTTCGGAGGTTGTTGTTGCAGTGCATGTACTGCTTTTGTGTTTGTAGTTTGCCGGATCAGAAAGTCAGGAGAAGCGAATCGCGCGGCGCCCCAGCCCCAGACCCCAGCCCCTGCCACTTGCCACTTGTGTGCTGCCTTCGTGTGTGCGCCTGTGCCTCCCTGTTCTGCATTTGGTTGCCCTCGCGGGTATCACGATACAGAGCAGTCCACCCCCTCCCCCCCCCAAAAATCGTTCGCATCATCTTGGCGCCCATTCCTTCCACTTTCTGTGGATGTGTTTGGTATTTCCGAACGGAATTTTCCAGCGTCAAGACTGATACCTCGCCGTTTTCGAGTCAGTCACTTCCACCGCCGCTGCGATTTGCGTACCGGTAGTTGTGCAGAAATGCTAACATTTAATTTGCTCTGTGGAACCTGGACTGCACCTTCTGGGATGTGAGTCTGTAGATAGTTGGACAGTTGCAGTACCCATCTGTTAGAAAGCTGAAAGGAACCTTGTCGGGCGATCAAGGACGACTGAGGGTTCAGTTTGAGTTTAATGTGGTCCAAGGGTACAACAGACATCACTGCTTGCAGATCCCTCTTGCTTGTCCCTCTGGTAACTTCCAACGGCTCAAACTCCTCGACTTCCTTGGGTGGGCATTTGCCATACCTGACGTAAAACAGTGATGCTTCGTGCTAGTGGTGAACCTGACGTTAGTAAAGGAAGGGTGCTGCGGCTGTCCACGAGGGGCTCTGATGCCTCCTCACGGTGCCTGGTTGGTCGGTTCAGGTGAAACAGAGCAAATTTAGTGTTAGGGGGATGCCTCTGGTCAAGGCCTTTTCACAAAAATTGACCCACGGCGCCGAGTTGGGCCGTTGGTTCCTGGTTGTAGCTCGGTCTACGCCAGGTTCCACACCCCGTCATCGCAAAACGTACGCATACACAGAGGCAAAACACAACAGCCTCTGTGGTACGGGAGCATGGCGGGAGGAAATTTTGCCTTTTGGTCAAATAGGCACCCTTTTGTAATCACTTGACCCGCAGGGTGGCTGAGTCTTATCAGACAGGCCGACCTACATGTTGATCAGTGGAACCACACAACCTGTTCAACCTGCCCCCGGGGTGGCTGAGTCCACCCCTGCCGTAGCGTAAGATAAGCCTACGTCGACCCTCGTCGTCCTCTTCGTCGTCCTAGGACTGTGGAGTTCAGCAACCAGGAGGATGCGGAACTGCTGTGAGCTGCACACTCTCTTGACACACCTCACACCTGCACGTATCTGCGTTACACTCGTGGTAACCCCGAACCCTGTATTTATACAGGAGACTTCCATCTGGGACAGTTTCTGTTCCAGATGAGCTTTGACAGTGGTAGCCATCTTTGCTATGGAGCCATCGTCATTGCTATCGTCGTCACTCGGACCCATGAGCAGTGGATACAATTGGTGTGGAAGGAGAGGGTGCGGTTCTGGATCAGCAGGTCTGAATCTGAAACTGGGGACTGAAAGCCATAGGTCTGAGATGACCTCGGTCCAAGCGACCTGAGACTGAGAACCCCCGGGATTCCCGGCCGGACCCCGGCCGGACCCGGCCGGGATTTCCCCGGGATCCCGGCCGGGATTTCAAAATCCCGGTCCCGGGCCCGGAATTTCCGGGCCCGGCCGGGGTTTCCCGGGATCCTGCCGGGGGGCAAACCGTGAAAAAAGATGGAACGTTTGGCCTTTTTTTGGGAACTTGGAACATTTTTACGGTCCACCCTTTTTCCGTTTACGGTATACGTATATATACGTATACGTATTATACGTATATTTCAACACTGCCCCCAGCAGGGGGTGAAACCAAAGGGTCCCCCCTGGGGTTTTTTGACCCAGAATTTTCGAATTCGACATGTCCCCGGGATTTCCACTATGTCGCAGATTTTGACCATTGGGTCAAGAAAACCTAAAAATCTAGGGGGGAGGTGCTGAAGGATTGCACTGAAAATTTTATCTAACTCGGTCAAAATTCCAGGCACAGGGTTTTGAAAAAAATGCTGAAAAAACTTAGCCTCAAGAAAGCAAATGCCGAACAACAAGCCCACGCCGCGGAAACACTGCCGGTTTAGCGCTAGTTTGTATGTTTTTCTTTTCATCCGCAGGAACTTCTTCTTCCCACCCCACTCCCCCCCTCTCCCAGAAGCTTGGGTTCTTCGGAATTCGGATGGGCAGACTAACCCACCCTCCTCGCTCCTCTTTCAGCCCCCCCCCCCTTGAGACAAGCAGCTTACTCCCGGTGATTGTGCTCTTCTCATGTGGCCCTTCGGCCTCCACCCTGGATATGTTTGGCGGTGCAGGCCGTGGGACACATCTACCGCCTCATGGCATCACACCGCCCTCATCTTTCCCAACACCATTTCCTGGGCTGTGTGTGGTGACGCCGCCCGGCCTCTGAGGTGAGGGCCAACACCCCTCCCCTGTGTGCTCATAGCAAACATCAGCGGTGTATGCACAAACCAAAAGTAAAACCGAAGTGGTTTGTTGCACCGTGATCCCAGTCGGGGGCTTTTGTTGGAAGAAAACATTTCGCTTTTCGCACTAAAAAGGCTCGTGACAGCGTTCGGTATCTGCACACAATGCACAAATCAAGCACCGTTCGTACAAGCAAGGAACGCAACGCCAAGTCTTTTTTGCAGTATTCTGAACCCCTTCACCCCCTCCAGAGTCCCCCACCCCCTCATCCCCCCCTTTCGGACGCAAGAATTCAAGGAAATCGAATCGACAGTATTCTGACTCCATCAATCCCCCTCCCACACCCACCACATAACCCCCTCAATCAGGAAGCCAGAGCTCCTGAAGTCTCTTCAGAACTGACATTTCGGGGAAAGGGGGCGGGGGGCGCGGGAGGGGTCAATAAAGGGGAGGGAATGGGGTCTATCTGCACGCGGTTCGTCATTCTCAGGCTGTGTGGGTGGTGGTGGGGAGTGCCCACCCCACCCTACCCCATGAATGTCTTTCCAGGGAATGAGCCTCCGGCAAACCACGCGTATTCTACTTTCGGGCGAGGGGGATGTGCCGGTGCGGTGCAAATCGCATCACGATATGCCTCTGATGACGCACCGTCCCTCGGGTAAGACGGCGCGTCCGATTCAAAAATTGTCCGATTCAAAAAATAAGAATATGCTTCTACGGGTGTACTTTCTGTGTGGTATAATGGCTGCTTGAGGGGCAAGCCCCTCACTCGCCATATAAGCCGTTTTGTGTGCGTGCCCCCAGAGCGGTGGAAGAGAAGAGAATGTTGCAATAGGGGGCAGTTGGAAGAAAAGGCCACGTCATTCTGTGCATGTCATTATGACTACTCTGCAACCCCATCCCCGTGGCACCTGTGTCACCGAGCCTTTTTCTTCGGCACACCGTGCCCTATTCCAGAGAAGGGGTGGGTGTCGGATCGACGCTAAGGGGAGGGACCTCCCCTTAGCATCGATTCGACACCCACCCCCCCCCCTTCTCCCACCAGGGCGGGTCGGAACTGTAGAAAATGCAGGATGCACGCCACGCCCCATTCTTCCTTCTGCTGGAATGCAAACGACCTCCCCCCCGTTTCCCCCCCACCCCCCACGTACTTCTGGCTCTGGCCCTCTGTGGGCTCCTGTGTGTTCTTGTTGTCTGGTCTGTCTCTGGTTTGCTGAAACAAAGAAACCCCCAATCCCCCCCACCCCCCCTCGCCCCCGCCCCGCCCCCCTCCCGTAGGTCACGGTGTGCTATGAGAGACCGGGCTGCATTACGGCATTGGAATTGACTTCCGTGCTGTGATCGTCTGTTTCATCACGACAGTCAAATCTGCTGCATCCTCCTTCGAACGTAAGGAGGTGGCCCCATGGCAGGTGTACCACTGCACCATATTTTGTTTGGAAACCTGCAGTGGGAATGAAGGCTCCACAAATGCGCGTGTGTGTGGGTGGGTTACGTCTGTTTCCTGTGTGTGGCATCCGCACTGGCGAGCCTGCCATGCGCCCCATGCGATGCAAAGCACGCATAAACGGGGTGGAGGTGAGCACGTCAAACAACCTTGTCGGGTTTCGGAAGCGAGTCTCTGCTTAGTCGCTTACCCAGAGCTGGCTCTGCGTTTAGGGAGAGATCGGGGGGTGGGGGTGGAGTGTGTTCTACTTTCTCTTGGGGAGGCTCCCAACTAAAATGCAACCCCCGGAATGTCAAAGGCTCCTGTCTCTGACTGTTTGCCTGAAGACGCATGCGCAACCCCTTTGCCGGAGAGCTGTTGCAGCCTCCGATCGTTTTTGAGGGGAGCTTCGAGTTTGTGATGCCCAAAAAAAAAAAGAGAAAACAGCACATACAGGAATCACTGTGGTGATGCATGGCGGGCGATGCCTGCCGAGGGGATACATACTGGAGAGTTCAGAACGCGTGTGCCCACCACCCCACCCCTTCCCCCCCTCTTGCTGCATGGGCTGCCGAATTGGGCATTGCCTGGCCCACACTCCACCCCCCAACCACAGGGCCCAGCGGTGACGATGCTGGCCGAGAAGGATCAGCAGCTGACTGTGGACTCCAATAATGGCACCGTCACCACCACCACTACTTCTCACAAGGTGCAGGTGCAGGGGGTGCTGACGGTGCTGCCGCCGCCCCCTCCGGACGTTGACGGCTTCGCACCTAACCCGAACCTCCCCCACACCTACGACGTGTGGAAGCGCTGGGTGACCCGCGAGGGGAACGCTGTCGGGGCAGAGCTATCCCGCCCGCCGTCGTCCGAACCAGCGATTGTCAACGTCAGCCTCAACACCTCCAACCTGTCCGTGGCGAATGCCTCTGGGCTGAACAACACCCCGCGTGGGGGGTATGCCGAGCAGCCCACGACAGTCGAGAATGAGACAGCCTCCCAGGTGGCGCACCTGGTGCAGGCCCTTGCTGCCCTGCGTGCAGAGCTGGACCAGTCGATCCGCGAGAAGGAGTCTCTGAAGGCCTCTGTGTCCGACCTGGAAGCAAACTACAACGACGAGATACAGCATGTCAACGAGCTGCAGGGTGAACTCTCACGCATCCAGCACGGCGGCGATGTGCTTGCCAACATGCATGACGACATCATCAGGCTGCGGGAGGAGAACACAATGCTGCAGGAAAGCCTGCACCGTGCCATGCAGCTGCGCGAGGCGTCTGAGCTGCAGAGCACAGAGCTGAGCAGGGAGAACGGGTATCTGAAGGAGCGCACCCTGCTGGGGGAGACGCCGGCGGATGCGACCATCGCGGATTTGCGGCACTCCCTCGAGGAGCAGCAGGAGCAGCTGAGGAATGCCGACCAGGCGAACTCCGACGCACACTCCAAGCTCGCTGCGATGTACCGTGAGAAGCAGGACCTCGAGGCTGATATCGAGCGCCTTCAGACTGCTGTCAAGCATTGTGCAGGGCCCGACCTCGATGCGTCCTCCCTCACGGCTGTGGCGCAGTGGATCACAGAGCTGCATGAGCGGACCACCGAAAGCGAGGAGCGTGCGGTGCGGCTGTCGGAGGAGAATGCGCGGATCGAGGGGCAGCAGGCTGACGCGGAGCAGGTGATGGAGGGCCAGGAGGTGAAGCTGCGCTCCCTGCGTGCGCAGAATGACGAGCAGGTGGAGAGGGCGCGCAGGTCTGTCGAGCGGAAGGAGCACGAGCTGTCTGTGCTGCACGGAGAGCTGTCGAGCCTGAAGGAGGAGTCGTCACGCCTGCGGACCGAACGCATCAAGGCGCAGGGTGAGTCGGACCTTGCCACCGCGCAGCTGGCAGAGACGGAGGCAGCGCTTGAGGCGGAGCGCAAGGCACACCACGACACGCGAAAGCGAATGGAGGAGGCACGCAAGGGCGCCGACCAGGGGCGCAACCGGACTGCCGAGCTTGAGGACGAGCTTGCACACCTGCGCATCCGGGTGGCCACTCTGGAGAGGGACCTCGACCTGAAGACGGTGGAGGCGGAGGCCCTCACGGAGGAGAAGGGCGCGCTTGTGGAGGAGCGCATGGCATTGGAGCGCAGCGTGGCAGAGCTGGAGGAGATCCTCGCCTCGACACGGACAGACCTTGCCGCTGTGAAGATGGTGCGCGATGGCATCACACGCGAGCTGGAGGAGCTGCAGGACGCCGTCACACGCTCCTCAGACAAGGAGGACAAGCTGCGCAAGGAGCTGCTCTCCGCCGCAGAGAGATACTCCGAGCTGGAGTCCAAGCTGCAGCAGGACCTGTCGGCGCTGAAGGCGTCGAAGGGGCGCGTCGCCGAGCTGGAGGACAAGCTCACAGAGCAGGAGGCAGAGAGCGCACAGCAGACACGCGAGAACAGGGCACGCGTGGAGGAGCTGGAGATGCGCCTCGAGGAGAAGGAGGCGGTGGGGCTGTCCATGACACGCGAGGCCAGGAGCCGCATCCAGGAGCTGGAGCAGGGCATCGACGAGCGGGACGAGGCGGTGAGCATGAAGGCGCGTGAGCTGAAGGCGCGCACCTCCCAGATGGACCGCGCTGCTGAGGACGCCGCTGTCACCGCCGCACAGCTGCGCGACGCAGAGGCGCGTGCCCTCGAGCTGGAGCAGACCATCGGTGACAAAGACGCGCAGATCGCCTCACTCTCACGGGGTGCGAAGGAGCGTGCTGCAGGCCTCGAGGCGGCAACGAAGGAGACACAGGGGAGGCTCAGCGAGAGTGAGGCGGGGGCCCGCCGCCTGCAGAGCAGGATCGATGACCTGGAGGCGATTGTCGCGCGCAAGGAGGAGCACCAGGCAGAGTCGGCGCGGCAGACGGAGAAGCGCCTGCGCGAGTCGGAGGCAGGCGCAGCCGCCCTGCTGAAGGAGACGAAGGGACGCCTTGCGGAGCTGGAGGTGTCGCTGGAGGAGAAGGCGGACAGGGCAGTTGCGCAGATGAAGGAGGCCAAGCTCAGCCTCGCCGATGCCGAGGCGCGCCTCGAGCAGCAGGAGGCGCGTGCTGCAGCGGAGCTGCGTGAGGCGCGGATGAAGATCCGCGAGACGGAGGGCCGCATCGAGGAGAACGACACGACGCATGCATCGGCCATCCGTGTGGAGCGGGGCAAGATTGCCGAGCTGGAGCGGCTTGTGGAGGAGAAGGACCATCTGGCGGCATCGCGTGCGAAGGAGGCCCGGGCGAAGATGACAGACCTGGAGGCACAGCTGCATGAGGCGGAGGCGGAGCTGGTGACGCTGCGTGAGTCTGCCAAGAAGCTGAGGGAGGCGCAGCGCTCGCTGTCCGACAGAGAGGACGAGGCTGTGCTGCTCACGGAGGCGCGTGCCCGCATCGCAAGGCTGGAGACGCAGGTGCGCGATGCGAACACTGCGCTTGAGTCGCGCGAAGGTGACTTGCTGTCGGCGGCGACCAGGCAGGCGGCGACGCACAGCACTGTCGCAGAGCTGGAGGGGACCGTTGCGTCGTTGGTGGCAGAGGTGGCGGCGCAGACGGAGAAGTGTGGTGTGGCGGAGGGGGAGCTGCACGATGCAAAGCAGCAGCTGCGGTCGGCCAACGACAGCACCGAGCAGGCGAGGGAAGAGGTGGTTGCCTTGACGTCACGGCTTGCGGCAGCGAAGGAAAGGATCAGCGCTTCAGAGCAGGAGACAATCGATTCGGAGTCGCGTCTACGGAAGGAGACTGCGCAGCGCACCACTGCGTCTGAGAATGAGGCAGAGCTCGGCACAGTGCTGGAGGAGACGCGGGAGGCGCTGCGCAGGAGTGAGGAGAAAACCGTTTCCCTGAAGAATGAGCTCGACCACGCGGGTGACAAGCTGGACGAGACAGAGCTGCAGCTGCGCCAGTCGCAAGATAAGCTCGAGGAGGCGACAGAGAAGGTGACCGCAACGCTGGAAGACGTTACATCGCTGCAGTCACAGCTTCAGTCAGCGGGCGCCACGCAGCAGCAGCTGCAGGCGACGTTGGATGACACGGAGAACCGTGCACAGACGCTGGAGGCAAACTTGCAGTCGCAGAAGACTGCTGCACAGGGCACTGCGTCTGACATGCAGACGAAGCTGGTTGAATCTGAAGAGAAGGTGGCGGCACTCGAGGCTGAGTTGGAGGGGGCGCGCACGCAGCTGGTGGCCTCGGAGACAAATCTGGAGGCGTTGCAGGAGGAGGTGCAGCGGGGCATCGACAGCAAGCGCACCGCGGATGAGTTCGTCGTCACGCTGGAGCGTCAGGTGCAGGACCTGCAGGAAGACCTCACTGACGTGCAGGATCGCAACAAGGACATCAGCGAGGAGCTGCACACAGTGCAGGTCCGTCTCAGCACTGTCGACGACACCGCCGGCGAAACAGCCACACGGCTTGCCGAGTCTGTGGCGCAGCTGAAGGAGACAGAGAAGCGTGCTGCCCTGCTGGAGTCGGAGAAGGACGAGATGCAGGTTGCATACAGCGACACGAAGGGGCGGCTCACCGAAGCTACCGCAACCATCCACTCGGCGGCGGAGCGGGCAGCGAAGCTTGAGGCGGAGAAGGCAGACCTGGAGCAGACCCTCTCGGCAACCAAGGACAAGCTTGCGGCGACGGAGGACGAGATCAGCAACATGGCCGACAGTGTCGCTGGCCTCGAGCAGCAGTGCACCTCCTCCACAGAGGAGCTGCGCGCGACGAGGGATCGCCTCACAGAGGCCCAGGGGCAGCACGCATCGAAGCTGCAGGATGCCCTGGACACGGCTGGCGGTCTGGAGGAGCAGGTGCGGGAGGCGCAGCAGAAGCTGGAGGCCTCCGAGGCGTCCATCGAAAGCCTGACGCAGAAGCTCGAGGAGGCCTCTGCAGCACAGCGCCAGAAGGAGGCTGAGTTCCATGACGAGCTCCTCCTGGCCAACCAACGCACCCGCAGCACGACGTCGCAGCTCGACGCAGCCACAGCTGAGTCGGAGCGGCTGCATCAGCAGCTGCGCCAGCAGGAGGTGGGCCACAAGGCGGAGGTCGCAGCCGCAGAGCAGCGCGTGGCACACGCCCAGGCCGAGCGGGGCACAGTGCAGGCACGCCTGAGCGCGCTGGAGGAGCGCGAGAGGTCTGCCACGGAGCGCACTGGGCGGCAGGTGGACGAGCTGCGGCAGCACGCCGTCACTGCCGCCACAGAGTGGCAGCAGGCACTGCAGTCAGCCGACGAGGCCCGCGAAGGCATGAAGTCACGCGCCGAGGCGGCAGAGGAGAATGCATCGGGCCTCTCGAAGCGGCTGGCAGCGGCGACGGAGAAGACCACACAGCTCGAAGCCACGCTCGAGTCTCTGCGCGCAGACACTGCATCCGACAGGGGACACCTTGCGGACGAGCTGGCAGACACCAAAGCTGAGTGCGAGACGCTGCGCGGGCGTATTGCATCACTGGAAGCGGCGCAGGGTGACCTCGAGGCTATGGAGGTGGCCCTGCAGGACGCTCAGGGCAGGGTTGCCGACTTGGAGGATGAGGTGGCGGCGAAGGATGCGCAGCTGGGCCAGTCGGCGCAGGCGCTGGGGGAGAGCGAGTCGCGCATCGCGGAGCTGACCACAGAGATGGACCAGGCGAGGAACAAGATCGAGAAGCTGGCGGCGATGCAGGCCACAGCGGTGTCCCCCGACACCCCCGCAAACTGGACGACCCCCACGAGCGCCAGCAAGACAGCGAGCCCGGGTGCGAGCCCTCATTCCTTCGGCTCTGGGCAGGGCAAGGGCGCTCCCACCGCACCCCGCCTGACACTCGACGAGCTGGAGCGCGAGCGGGCACGCGCGGACCGTCTTGCAGAGGTATGGAGCTTGCCACCCCGCCACCGCCACCACCCTGCCGCCACAGGAGTGCAAGCAGAAGGAGGAGGCGTGGAAGCAGGAGCTGGAGCTGCAGACACACGCCGCAGGACAGGCCACCGCAGCCCTGGCGCGGGTGCGTGAGGAGAGGGACGAGATGGAGGCCTCGGCTGACGAGGCGAAGCAATCCCTCGCCTTCGCCACAGAGGAGGTGCAGGTATGGCCTGTGCTGGCTCTGCTTTGACATGGTCAACGCATACACAACACCCAAGTGGGTGGGGCTGCCAACGAACCTTTCTTCCATGCTGTGGGGGCGAGTGCGGTGTTGCATGTTCTGCCGCCACCCCACCCCGCTCTGTGATTGCCACCGCCGCCACCACCACCACCACCACCACCCACCGTGCCGCAGAAGACGATGCACCGTGTGGAGGCGCAGCACCGTGAGACGGAGAGGTTGCGCCAGGAGCTTGAGCAGCGCCCCTCTCGCAGCCAGGTCAGCGACACGGAGGCACGGAACAGGGCGCTGGAGCAGGCCCTGGCACGCAAGGATGAGACAACCAAATCGCTGCAGGCCGAGCTCGAGCAGCGCATCGCGTACCTGGAGGAGTCGCTGAACAGCGCGAACCAGGCACGCAGCACACTGCACCACACGCGGCAGGAGGACCAGATGAGCATGAAGCAGGTGTGTACCATTTGCTGTGACACCCTTGCCCCCACCACCACGTTGCATAGGCACTGGAGGAGTCCCGCAAGCACTCGGGCGAGATGGACCAGCTCCAAATGGACAACGAGGTATGCCCGTGTGGGAACCGACAGGCTTGCCACGCCTTGCCACGGGATACTGATTTTGCATACGCCACACCCACTGCCCCGCGTGCTGCCTTGCCCTGCACATTGCTTGCCCCGCCCCCCCTGCATCTGCGACACCGCCTCATTTTTGTCTTTTTTTCTGTGCAGATCCTGAAGGAGGAACTCGAGGCAATGATGACAGAGCTGGACAGCACAAACCGCACCCGCTCTGAGCTGGAGCAGGCACACGCCACGGCCGACCTGCAGCTGCGCCAGACTGCACAGGAGGCAGAGGCGCTGCGCACCGCACTGCGGCAGCGGCAGAAGGCGCATGAGGAGGAGGTCCGCTCCCTCCGCTCCCGCCTGAAGGCAGCTGCCAAAGAGAAGACCCTCTCGGTGGGTGCGCCTGCAGACGCGGCTGTGCCTATGAAGCTGGTGGGGGGGAAGTCTGTCTCCTGCCAGACTCTCGATATCCCCATCAACAAGGTCGAGGCCACACAGCAGCAGGCACGCCTCCGCGCCGACTTCGAAGGGAAGCTGCGCAGCATCGCCTTCTTGGCAAACTCACGTCATCTGCTGGTGCGCGACACGCACGACCTGCTTCGGGACTTCACCAGCACTCGAACGAAGGTGTGTCAGCCGTAGGACAAAGGGACACTACCCCACCCTGGGGCACAGGCCGCCGTTGCGCTCACCCAGCTGAAGGGTCTGAAGGTGGAGCGTCAGAGCAAGCGGGAGTACCGCGAATGCTGTGACAAGCACCGCTCGGTGGTCGACTCGATGATGTCGCACGAACAGGAGGGTCGCCTCATCATGGATAAATACTTCACCGAGTGGGAGAAGCTCCACTTGGGTGTGGCAAACAGAGAGCTGCCTGAGCCGCAGCGCACCGACATCCTGCATGTCATCGCACGCCTGCACGCCACGCAGGAGGAGAAGGATATCATCCAGCAGATTGCAGGCCTCCTGGTGCAGTACGACAAGACCCGCAGCACGAGCCCCAGGCGGAGCCCCCGCCAGTTCCTGCGCACCCACTCCGCTGGCTCTGGCGGGCGCTCCTCCCACCTCACCCCTCGGTCCAGCTCACTCAGCGCCACCCCCAAGTTTTATCGGACCCACTCGGGGTCGGGTGAGAGTGGGAGGCGGCAGTGAGTGAGTGGGTGAGGGAAGGAGGGTGGTGTGTGTGTGTGTTCTGCTGGTGTTGTGCCACCCCATGTGCCTTTTTGTCTGTTGCGTTGTTTGCATCTCACCTCACCCCCCCCCCCCCCTCTGTCACATCCTCCCGCCCCCCCCCGCCGCCGCCCCACATCCCGTCCACCCCACCGTCACCTTGGGTGGCATCAGAGTCATGGCGGAGAGAATACCTGTCCCGGATCAACCCCTGTCACCCCACCTAGAGTTAGGTGCCCCTAGATCAAGGCATACGGCAGGCAACTGTCGGCGCAGGCTTCCTGGAGGTCTTGTGGATATTCTGAATCCACAGTACGGCATTGGCATGCAGTGTCACGCGCGTTCTTCTTTTCTGTCCGTTTTTTTTCCGGTTTGGGCGCAACTACACAGCCGCCTTTATCTTGATCCCCCGCTCCCTCTCCCCCCTCCGTCACCACCTCGACACCAAACAAATAGTAGATTTTTTGTGGAACCACTGTTAGCACAGTGGCGCTAGGCTTTTTTTTGGTTTTCTTCTTCTTCTTTTGCCGTTCTATTCGCCCACTCTCCCCCCCCCGATCCCGTTCCTCTCTCCCCCATCCCCCCGATCCCGCACATCAGCTTACTGCCTCTCTTCAGGGTCTCATCGAGGTGTGTGGGTGTCTGCTTCCAATTAGTGCAGCCAAAAAAAAGAGAAGGAAGAAAACATTAAACCCGCAGTGTACAGATTGCATGTGTCTTGTGGATACCGCAATGAGGGCAGGGTTGCGCTGCGTTGGTTTTCTACACAAAAAAAGGAAGATCACATGAGTTGTGTGCAGGGTGATCGGGGGCTACTCTCTACATTTCGCTGGCTTCCGTCGTCAAATTTGGGTCTTTGCCGTGCTCCTCCCCCCCCCCCCCCCCCTGCAATGCACGACTCCCCGTTGCAGTCTGCTGCATCACGAAACCTGAGAATGTGCTGCCCCCTTATTTATGGGTGGATGCCTTGCATTATGCAATCATAACACCACCCTCACACCCCCCCATGACGAGAGACCGGCACGAATAGATCTATCTGACACATGTGCCAGTCCCTTTTTATTTTAGATCCCGGCGTTGGTTTCAGGAGGGCAAAGGTCTGCACACCCGCATTTGCAAATAAATTCGCGCTTCGTTAGACAAAGCCACACGCGCTCTCTCTCTCTCTCTGAGGTGAGGTCTTCTGATTCGTTTGTTTTTTGGTGCAGGAAAGGACTTCTGGCTGAAAAGCCGCTCGAATCGCCCGGAGTCCAGGCATTGGATTATCTGCGAAGCTGGGCTGTGGGGATGTCGGGGGGAAGCCCACCGAAGCGAACGAACGAATTCAACAGCAGGGTCCCCGGTTCTGCAACAGAACCCCCCCCTCTCCCCCTTCTCCTTTGCTTGACGTTCCCAACCCCACCTTTGCGTTCCTCGCGGGACTCCAGTCTTCAGTAATAAAATGCAAACTGCCAGAATGCATGCCAAAGGGCGACACAACGCCTCGTCTCTTTTGGCGGGTTTGTTTCTGTTCGATGGCCCAACCTCTCTGTCAGGGCCGCCGGCGATCCACTCCAAGACTCGGATTTTCGAATATGGGTGTCGACTTCACGCCTTTTGCCTTTCGTGCGACCGACGGATACCCTTGAGGATTCTTCTCCTTTCTTCAGATTATTTGCACCACACACAGTCACACCCATGTGTAGAGCGCCACATCACAGCCGGACAACAGACATGATCTGCACACTCCTCCATCGAAGTAGCGCCGACACCTCTAAACAAGAAGAATGGAGGCCGACGGTGGGTTGCTGCTGGGGAATGGTGTGTCAATATTTTCTCCGTTACTCACCCCCGCCCGCCCGTCTCATATTGCACGATCTCCTCACGTGTTTCCGTGGGGTTCACTATGCCCTTCTGGACGTGTGGGGTTCCTCGTGGTTTGGGGAGACAGAGAAACAAGCGATTCTGTTTATATTTCGTGTAGGGGGGGGTGGGTGGGTGGGTCGGTGGGAGGGCATGCCAAGGAAGGTCAAAATCGTTTAAGTTGTGTACGGCGCTGCCTGGTCGTCCTGCACGTCAGGCTGGAAGCCGTGTATGTCAAAATAAAACTCTGTCTTTATCTCCTCCTCTGTGCTGGGCTCATAGGATCTGGGAGCTGAAGCGATGTCATAATTTTTCTTTTTTGTCAAAAAAAACAACGCCAATAAAGGCGTCACTGCTCCTGGTCGTGTCGTCGGGTCAGGTTCCGGGAACCGAGGCTCCGAGGTTTGGTGATTGTCGAGACCGAAAAACGGTCTGTCGACACGCCAACATCCTGGCAACTCTGCGGAACTTTTCGGGTGAGTGGTCGGAGGGGGAGGGGGGGGAGCGAGGTGGGGCTTTGCACTCCTTACTGGGCTGGCATTGTTCGAGGGTTCGGCTATTTGAGGACTTTAGCCAAACCGCAGTAAATAATTCGCCAAAAATGGGATCCTTGCGTACGCTTCATGATACCCCCCCCCCCCCCCCCCCCCGGCGGGTCTGTCTGGGGGTGGTCTGCGTCCCGAAGAATACCAACGTCCGTTTCTCCCCTTCCCTCTTGGGAACCACCCGGTGACTTTAGATAAAAAAACCCCCCCCAGAAAATTACCCGTTTCTCGAATTCTGCGCCAAGCTGCCTTGTCCAGCGCTACACACCGCCAGAGCGAGGAGGGGGTGAAGAACCATACGCCACGAAACTAGCCTCTGTCACCCCGCATCCGCTCTCCCGAGCATGTATGATCCTTACACCGGGGTTTTTCGGCCAAAATCCTGAAAATTTACTCCGGCTTTTTTTCCTTCTCCATTTTTCCCCGTTCCCCCCCTTTTTTCCGCCTTTATTTGCATTTTTGAGCTCGGTGCGGATCGTGGTGGGGTCATTTTGTTTTCACAGCGCCCGTCACAGCCTATGTATGCATCCGAGGAAATCGCGGAACTTTGACGAAAACCTGGCGGTAGCGAAGAACCCCCCAGTCGCATAAGGACAAGCACAAGCCACAGGGGGGTCTGGGGGGCGGAGCCCCCCAGCCGCCGGAGGCCACGGTAGTGAACTTCCGAGCTGAACTCGGTGTGGATCGCTCCGACATCAGGTCGGAACCCAGTGTTGTGCGGGCAGAAGCAGTCAGACGAGTGTGTTGGTGCATTTCCTCCTCTGTATGTATTGGAGGAAATCGCCGAACTTTGACGAAAACTTGACGGTAGCGAAGAACCCCAGTCGCATAAGGACAAGCCAGCACACGCCGCTGGTCTGCATGGGGGGTCTGGGGGGCGGAGCCCCCCAGCCGCCGGAGGCCACGGTAGTGAACATCTGTACCTTCCAAGATGAACTCGGTGTGGATCACTCCGACATCAGGGGTAGGAACCCAGTGCCGCGCGGGAGGCAGTCACTGGAAGCCAGGTGGAGGCCATGGTCTGTGGGGGCGGGCCCACCCAGCCCCCACTTCCCCCATTTTTGGTCCCATTTTTTTTCCTCCCGAAAATGGCTTTATTTGAATCGTTCGAATCCGTGGCTCACGCCATGGTATTTCTTTTTCTCCAGAAATTTTATTGGTCCATGTTACTTGGCTCAGAACCAAAAGGAAAAAAATAAAGGAAAAATATATTTTGGCCGAATCTCTTATACTTACTCCGATTTAGGATCAGACTTGCTCCCGAGACTTGTTATTTTTTTTTGCCTTCTGCCACGTTGTTTTTAGGCTAAGTGTTTGCCAGCGCCTCCTGCTACGACACGCCTCCTTGGAAGCCACACCCGCCCCCAAGCCACAGGCATTTCCCCCTCATGTGTTGGGACACCGATGGCTGACGTCACGGCTGACGGGGGGGGGCTTGTGGATGTGTGCCTCATGGCGCCCAACGAGCAGGTGGCGTACCTCAAGACTCGCTTTGACCAGCACCGCAAGACGAAGGCAGGGTCGGTGCAGCAGGTGACTTCGAACTACGCAGACATCAAGCGGGTGCTGGATGATGGGCGTAGCGCTGGGTTCATCGGCCTGTCGGCAAAGGCGGAGCTAAAGGAGGCTCTCAAGGGCGAGAATGTCGAGTCGCTGGCCGAGCTGATGCATCAGGCCAATTTCGAGCAATCTGATGGCAACCAGGCAGCCACGCGCATCGTCCGCAAGGATGACGCGCCAACACCCTATGAGCTCTACCAGAAAGCCGTGCCGGTTGCAAGGCTGAAGAAGGTGGCCGTGATTTCGACACGCGACGACATGACACGCACCGCGCGCGTGGCTCGGCAGAAGTGGACGCGCATAGGATCGGCACCCCCGCAGGAGCTGCACAAGATACACGGTGCCAGCGTTGCAGACGAGATGTTCCACTTCAAGCAGCAGCTCGCGCTGCTGAAGAACCAGGTGCTGGGCCTCTCGCAGACCCCGGAGGTCCGAGCCCTCCACAAGGAGCTCGCAGACCTGCACAGCCGGGTGCAGAACCAGCAGGCTGTGATCAAAGGCCTGTGCAGCAAGGTGGAGGGCGAGAATCTCTCCGTCCCGCTGAAGTTCCGCTACTCACAGGTGGCGACGTGGCCCACGAGGAACCAGCCGCCGCGGGGCGGGCGCGTCACCCTGGTCTTCGTGCTGCTCGATGGGGTCGTGCGCGCAGCGGGCGGCGATGCCACCGAATCACTGCAGAGGGCACACTACGTGCTGCACAACCTCGCCATGGACTTTTCAGGATACTGCGCTGCTGCGCGGGAAGACGCGTCGCTGTGGAGCTTCGACAACCCCGAGATGGCGCTGCACTGGGGTAGGGCCTGCCACACAGCAGTCGCATCCACCGTCCCCGAGTCCGCCTCCGCACAGTTGTCGTGCACCTGCCTGCGTGTGGCCATGCAGGTGGGCCTCGCGGACCAACGTGCCGACCCGCTCACCGGGGCCGTGTGGTACTCTGGGGCTGTGTACAAAGCAGCTGCGGCCCTGGCTGCAGCGTGCCCCTCTGGCGCCATCGCCCTCGGTGCAGAAGCATTTGCAGCCGTTCGGAACGAGCTGGGGGACATGCGTGTCGAGACCTACGACGACGGGGCCCTCCTGCTGGCCCCAGGGTCTCACGCGCACCCCGATAAGGGTGCGACGCTGCGGCCCCCAGACACCCCCGACACCCTGCCAGCACCCCTGTGTGCGCGCGAGCCTGCCGGGCTGCCCTTCAACTGGAAGCCTGAGGGTGTGTCGCCGTGGCCCCCCTGTGGGGCGGTGACGGTGATGTGCTGTGTCGTGGACAAGTACCCTCTGATCCATGCCGCCCACCCAGATGGCGGCCCCGTTGCGCTGGGGATGTGCTTTGACGACCTCCGCCGGCATCTGAAGGAGCACCATGGATACGAAAGCCGTGTCGAGGGGCACCTCTTGGCAGCAGTGTTCCAGTCGCCCCAGGCAGCGCTGCAGTGTGCCCTGCAGGTGCAGCAGTCTCTGAGCTACCGCGACTGGCCGGAGGACGTGCTGAAGCACCCTGCGGCGCAGTGCATCATGGCAGGGGGGTGTGTGGTGATGCGTGGGCTGCGCCTCGTGGTGGGGCTGCACACGTGTGAGACGGAGGCCATGGTCGACGCGCTGTCGGGGCGGCATCAGTTCTTCGGCCCAGAGGTGTCCCTTGCCGTTGCTGCCACATCCGTTGGTGTGGGCGGTGAGATCATTGCAACCGAGGCGACAACCCGACTCCTCCAAGAGGCGGCAATTGAGTCCTCAATCCGGTTTGGCTGCCCAGTCATGACGCCCGTGCGTCCCGTGTCCACCCCGACGGTGTCAGATGCGATGAAATGCTTCGAGGTGTCCAACGCCACCCTTGCGCACCGTCGGGCCTATGTGGGGCGCGGATTTCACCGTGGTGCTGTGTATGTATCCTGTGTGTGTCCCGTGTCCTGCGTTGTGTAGCGAGTGTGTCAACCTGACCTTTGTGTTGTTCAAAGAGCACCGATATTTCCAAAGACCTTTACGTGTGTGCGGCGCAGTGTGCCCCCCTTGCCCTGCCATCGCCATGCCCATCTCGCAGGAGTGCTGCCGATCAGAATGAGCTGCACGACTTGGAGCGGCGGGTGCGGCAGCTGGAGTCAGAGGTGCAGCGCAAGAATGCTGAGGCTGACAAACAGCGGGATCAGCTCCTCGCCTTAGAGGCGCGTCCGCAAAGCCCATCCCCGACCTCAAGAAGCAGCGTGCGGGCAGAGAAGCCGCTGTTCGCTTTAGAGAAGGGACGCAGGTATGAGCGTGCACTGTGCCCTGCCACTGCGCACCCACCCCCTTGCCCACAGCTCGCTGAGGGTGAAGGACGTGAAGCAGCAGCACGCCATGGTGCGGCAGTGGCATGGTCTCAACCTGCGCCGCTGGTGTACGGTGGTCATCGTCGATGCGCCGCACCTCAGCGAACTCACGGCCCGCCACAGCAAATCATACCGCACCTGCCTGCGCATGCTCGAGGACTGCATGACGTACCACTCCCGGAATCATGGCGGGAGACGTGCGGGGCTCTACACCGACTCGTCGATGTACCTCTTTGACGACCCGAGTGCTGCTGTGCAGTGGTGTGTCGACGTGCAGCTGGATGCATACCGCCTCACGTGGCCGAAAGAGGTGCACACGGTGGGACAGCTAAACGATGTTGTCGGGCTGTGGAATGGCCCGCGCCTACGCATGGGCATACACACGGCCCCAGACACGCTTGGGTGCTGCCACGACGCGGCAACAGGACAGGCGCTGCTGACGGGGTTGGGAATGAAGCTGGTCTCCCTGACGCACCAGAAGGGGCTGGCGGGGGAGATCTTGTGCACGCGCGACTTCGCGGCTCTCATCGAGCCTCGGCGCTTCTTGCTTGAACCGTTTGGCGACATGCGCATCGAGCTCACCGAACGCAGGCGCTCTGTCACACCGCTGGGCGACGGAGCTGACCCACGACGCGGCGCACCTCTGTCGCCACGAGCATCGCCCTCTGGCAGCGCCGTGTCGCTGCTGCGCATCACCCCAGAGGACCTTGCAGGCCGTGCCAAAGTGATGGCACGTGCACTGCATTGCACAGACGCAGTGCCAGCCCCCCGCTTCGACGGTAACAGCCACCCTGCCTGTGTCGCTGTGCGTGTCGCACACCACTCCAGAATTGCCGCCACGGCGCAGGGTCCTGCTGTGTTCGCCTCAGTGGGGCACCTGCTGCAGAGGTCTGCCCAGGAGCTGGAGGGCTTCCCCGCACAGCGCTGCGCAGATCCCGGTGCCACCTGCCCCAATGCCGCAATGTCGCTGTGGATGTTCAACACCCCCACCCTCGCGGTGCAGTGGGCTCTGCAGCTGCTGGTCGAGTCCTTGTGGCTGAAGGAAGACGTCTGCAAAATCGAAGGCCATGAGAGCATCTCCGACGACAGCGGAAAACTCTTTTCAGGTGTGCGCCTCGCAGTGGCTGTATACCCTGCTCCGGACGTCGAGCTACGCCGCGACTACAGCCCCTTCACGGCAGGCGTGCTGAGCGTGTCGAAGTCACTGAGCGTCGTGGCAATGCTCTGCGGTGCTGCAAAAGGCGGCGAAGTGCTTGTCCCGCAGAAGACGCTGGCCACACTCCCGAAAAGCTTTCCAGATTACGTATCGACCCCAGCCACAGACCTCGATTACGGAGGCGGGACATTCGAAGACGTGCACCAGGTGCTGCCGCAGCAGCTGGCAGGGCGCGTGTGGCACCTCAAGTCTGTCGACTCAGAGAATGGTGTCCGCCTGCCTGCCACACACGCCGAGCTGTGCTCCATGCAGGACGCCTGCGTGCGGCACACATCTGACGCATGCAGCAGGCATGCACTGCGCCTGGTCGTCAGGGGCACACACCTGCCAGGCCGTCCAAAGAACCTGGCCCCCACCGTGCTCGCCTGCCACAGCGGGGCACGTGAGTGCTCTGCGCAGCAGACGCAGCTCCAGAAGGCGGAAAGCATCGCGATGCTCTCGGAGGACATCTTCTTCCAGGAGCATGTCATTGGGCAGCCCCTCACGGCCAGCATGGCGAAGGCGCTGGTGCGGATGCACAGCGAGGTGGAGCCTGAGGAGATCTTCCTGACGGAGCCGCCCCCCGAATCGCCGCGCACACTGCACATGCGCGAGATGGAGGCGGAGCTGGAGGCCAGCCGCGCCGCGCTGCGGGAGCTGCGGCGGTCGCACGACTCGCTGGTGGTGTTCACCGAAATGTGCTCGGAGCTGGTGCAGTCCCTCACAGACCCTGACGCGCCACGCGTCACAGAGGACACATTCTGCAGCACCTGGCTCAAGGAGGCCAAGAAGGGCGGCAAGGCGAAGAAGCCGTGGAAGGAGGAGCTGGGAGAGATCGTCCGGCACGCGCTACCCACAGACACCGACGCCTCTGCCAAACGGTTGGGGAAGTCCGTTGTCGCGCACTGCGGCATGCTGTATCAGACGCTGCGCACCGCTATCTCCGTGAAGCGGCGTGCCTCTGTGAGGAGACGGGCCTCTCTCATGTCTATCGACGAGATGACCCCATCCCGCCGCGAGCGGCGCCTGTCGTCTGTCGACCCCGGCATCGAGAGGTTGCCATCTCTCAAGAAAGTGAAGTGACCTTCGCGCCTCCCCTTGCCAGGGGAGCGCTGTCCCCCCCCTAGGCCCCCCAATGTCCTTGAGAAAATCTGTAATTTTTTTTGAAATATTCAGGTCTGGAGGTCACCAGTGCAAAACCACCCCCAAACCCACCCCAGATATGAATTTCCGGAGGTTTTTACCCACTTTTGGGCCCACCAACCCTCATTTTTGGCCATTTTTTCACGGTATGGTGACGATCGGTCCAATTAAATCCACGATCGTGAAAAAAAACGATCGTTTTAATTGGAGGCTAATTGGACGATCGTGAAAAAAATATTCCAATTATTCCCACGATCGTGGGCGATCGTGGCTAATTGGTCGAAGATTTCCCTCCAGTGCCCACCTATCTCTGCAGTCAACCATGTGATGGACCACAGTTCTTCCGGGTATCGAGCCCTCTCTGCAGGGTCGGCTGTCAAGCAGGCTAACTCCTGGGCCTTGAGAGCCCCGTGGTTGGCCTGGAGTACGGCCTGGAGCTGTGTAGGACGGCTCCCGGTGGGAGCTGTTTCAACCGGTAGTCAGCGGTTCGACTTTTTCGCCCGCTGTTGGATACAGGGGGCTACGGGGTGATCGTCAGTGCATTTTGGTGCATTTCCCAAGGAAACTAGGTGAAAACTGACGAAGAATAACGAGGCATACCGACCAGCGAAGACCCCTCTATTTTCAGCTCAAGTTCACCCCAAATTTTCCTGAGTTTGGATATCCCTGGATTGATACCGCTGAATGGCTGAACACGCGAGCCGCTGAAGTTAGAGCCTTGTTGGATGAGGCCAGTCCCTTCACAAAGCCGCATCCCACTGGCCGATATTGTATACGTTCCCCAACCCAGAGGTGATCAGGCTTCGGTAGAGCTTGGTACTGCAGAGCTGAGCACCCGCTGAACGCTGAACGGTTACCGTTCCGCCTGATGATATTAGAGCCTTGGTTCGGGTGCCACACCTGAAACCAGTGGCTTGGTTGGCTGTGAGTGCATCAGCTTCCCCCGCTGTTCCATCTGATTTTGATCTGGGTTTGGGCGCAACCGGGATTTTCAGCCATTGGATGAGACCATTCCCGGATCATTCCATCAGCCAATAGTAAGCACATTCCGAATCCCAGGGCGTGCCCTGGTAGAAGTGTCGGGGATGCTCCTCTGGAGTTACTCCGGAGCACACCGGGCACTGGTAGCGATGTTTGGCGGCTTTGACCGGTGGCTGGAAAATACCCTGGTGCCCCTGAAAAGCGGTGCTTTTTCGCAGTGTTACGACATGGAGTGGGGACGTAGCCCTCTCTTCTGGAGGCCAATGTGGCGCAGTCTCCGAGACACAAAAATGAACCGTGTCATTGACGCCTTCATCTTCCAAGAATCAAGTAACTGGGCGCCTGGGCCACAGCAGGTGAATGTACGCACCCTCCGGAGCCGGAAGGAGGTGGTGGCACCGGAGGCCTCCGGGGGCTGATAGCCGTGGTTCTGGGTGCCTCCCTTCGACCCTGCAGTCTCTAATCCTATGATATCACGTCACGGCGACTACCTGAGCAAAGTTGTTTCAAACCCCACCTCTTGGATCACCAGCAGTTTTATGGGGTTGTATGGCATTGACCAATGAACAACTATGCGGTTGGTGTATCATTCTGGCAGAGGGACAACTTCCCCGTGATGTGTCCATGTGACATTCGCGCACGATGCCATGTGCCGGACTCATCACACCGTCGCCTTATTGGACGAATCGACATCACGGGTAGATATCCCTGTGGCATCGGTCAATACCAGGTTGGGCGATGGGCAAATTACTCGTCTCCGAGACTAAACAGAGACATCGTGGTCTTAGGCACATGACCACACTCCGTTCTTTTCCCACCATATTGATGTACTCATCTGAATCAGTCCGATGACGATCCGACATCAATACCAGCCCAGATTTGCACCATGTAACGTGTGCAGTAACCATGTAACATTGTCTGCCGACGGAGTTGTGCACAACAACTGACGGCAGAGCGACAACAAAACCACCACCCGAGCGAACCCATCCTGGTTGTCGAGTTTTGTGCAATAGGTGTTCCCCTTCGTCTCCGGGATCCCTCCCTGCGAGGGTGAATGTCCTGTCGTGCAACCGGTTGGTCGCAGATGGGGATGGGGAGTTCTTCCCGGTTCTCTCTGCGGCATGGCCTCCGCCGGATTTCAACCTCCACATCGGGGACCGGATCTACGCAGACTCTGTCGCAGATGCGGCGAGGGATTCTGCAAAACGCCACGGGAGGCCCTCCCCGGGGCATACGGACTACCTCCGTGCCTACAGGGAGGCATACCTTACGACCTGGACTAACCCAGACTTCTCTCTCCTCCTCCGCTCTGCATCAAACATCCTGCTGGCGGACGACCACGACATCATCTCCAACCTCAACGGGGAGAAGTGGCGCCCTCCAACAGCCACAGCATCACTCCCTACACCCCGGAGGCTGTGCAGGCCGCAGCGGTGTGGCTCGATGGGGGTTTGCGGTATCTCCGGTGGACTATGTGTAGTCGTGAATACCACCGATACCTGGGACTCCCGTGGTTAAGCCCCCCCCTGGAGGCGATTTTCGGGGGGGCTTATACATGGGGGGTCCCAGGTACATCGATGCACTATAGACCGTACCTACGTAGCTCCACACGGTTTTCAGGGGACCACGGTGGGTATGTATTGGCAGGATATGGTTCCTATTGGCCTCCGAAACCCGCACGGGTCGGGAATTTTGGACTGGCTGGTAAGAACCACAACCACCCGAGTCAGTCTTGGCTGTGTCTGCTGCATGATGTCACATGAACTCTAAGGATTTCCGAAGGAAAATTCCCTCCAATTATTCCAATTAGCTAATTGGAGCCACGATTGTGGCGATCGTGGTTTTTTTCCCCACGATCGTGGAAAAAAGTTAATTGGAGGCTAATTGGACCGATCGTCACCATACCGTGTTTTTTGGCTTTTTTTCGCTTTTCTGGGGTGAATCCTGTGCAGGGTGGTTGCAGGGTCATTTTTGGGTAAAAATGTGCATTTAACGCACCTCTGCTGGTCGTAGAGGCCCTGGATGGTATACAATGTGCCCCAGGGATGCCTCGGGTACGTTTTTCACCCGAAACCCACCCAAAATGGGGTATAGTTGCCCAATTTTTGACATTTTTTCATGAAATTGGACCTACAACATCGTTGCAGGGTCCTTTTCCTTGGGTAAAATTACGCATTTTCACGTGCTTCTACTGGTCCTAGAGGCCCTGGATGGTATACAATGTGCCCCAGGGATGCCTAGGGTACGTTTTTCACCCGAAAAACACCCGAAATGGGGTCTAGTTGCCCAATTTTTGACATTTTTTCATGAAATTGGGACTTTTACCCCACATGGGCGAATCCCCCATTTTTCACAGTTTTTTCAAAATACCGGACCGAATTTGGGCAATTCGGTGTAGAAAACCTGTTCCGACAGGCCCATACACCCCATTTTAGGGCATACCCAGTGGTTTCTGGGTGGTTATAGGGTTGCAGGGTGCCTACAACATGGTTGCAGGGTGGTTGCAGGGTCCTTTTTTTGGGTAAAAAAATGCGTTTTAAGGTGCTTCTACTGGTCCTAGAGGCCCTGGATGGTATACAATGTGCCCCAGGGATGTCTAGGGTACGTTTTTCACCCGAAAACCACCTAAAATGGGGTCTAGTTGCCCCAATTTTGTCATTTTTTCATGAAAATTGGGATTTTGCCCAAAATGGGCAAAACCCCCATTTTTCATCGATTTTTCAAAAATTCGGGCCGAAAATGGGCGACTAAGTGTGAAAAACCGGTTTCATTGGGTCCCCAGACATATTTTTGAGGCGGGTGCACCCGTTTTGGGTGCGAATAACCCTTGTTTGGGGTCGGAAAAATTTTTATTACAAATTTTTCAAGTACACGGTGGGATCTTGTAATTTTTACATGTATAAGTACAAGTATATACATGTATTATACATGTATAATAGTTGTCATGCAAGTATTATACATGTATAATACATGTATGTACATGCATTATACATGTATAATAGTTGTCACACGGTGGACTCCAGCGGCCCTAGCGGGAGTCTGGGAGCGGGAGTCTGAGCGGGTGTCAAAGACTCCCGCTAGCGGGAGTCTATACTCCCGCTAGGGGGAGTCTGACTCCCCCTAGCGGGAGTCTTTTCACCTATTTTCATCCATTTTTCCCATGATATAGTTACAGTCTACTGGCGTGGGGGGTAAAATCATGGTGGAAGAGGGATGGGGAGGGGCTTGTTTTGCTTCTGTCAGTTTCCCCGGACTCTGGACTACCTACCTATCCTCCTGGTAGCGGCTACACCTGCGGAGGTGAGCGGTTAGAATTTGAGGTGTCAAAGTGCGGCCATCGCCTGTCGTAGTTGTGTTACACCTTGGGCAAGACAAGCCATCCTGCAGGCCTCATCTTCTTCGTCAGAACTGTCATCCCCCTCCTGCTGTGCGCGTTGGTCAAGCGTGCTCAAAGTCGCCTCGGATGACACGAATGGTGTGAAAGTCGCCCCCAGCGGGATTGGCATTTTGCACAAGCAGAGCGATAATTTGCGGTGTCCTTCGGGGAACCGGAACAGGAAGTAGGGCGCGCTGATGGGTTCAACGGAGTCCTGTGTGTTGCAGTGCACAAACCCCTTCTGCAGCTGTGTCAACTGTGTGCAAAGAACATACACAGCCAATCTATGAGCGTGTCGGGTGTGCAGACACGGACACAGGATGACTTCTCTATACCCGAGGATCCCGTCCTGCGACAGGTGCGCAACCTTCCAAGGCATGCCCGATGCGCGCCGCTTCTCTTCTGCCATCGCAAGATCTCTCTCGTAAGTTGCGGAGCTGGCGATTGTAACGGCATCTTTCTTGCGATGTCCGTTCTCTGCTTCTTCAAATTCGTCGTTGTTCTGCAGAGGCACTGCATCTTCTGGAGCCCACCAATGATGGAGACTGTGTACGTAGGCATTGCGCGTTGATCCCTTTTCGGCATGCTCCATCAACCAGTGAAATATATGCCCTGAGATCCGAGCACGCAAGAAGGGAATCCGGGCTGACTCATCCTTGCATCCCCAGAAGCGCCAGGGGATGTCTGCATACCGGAAATGCATGAGGTCTGCAAGGGAGACAAAGAGGTAGCGGAACAAGCCCTTGTAGGTGTGTCCTGTGACAGGCAAGCACGACCTTCCGGAACTGAGCACCTGTCCCATGCTGCGACACATTCAGTGCAAGGTTTGTACAGGTCTTGTCGAATATTTTTTTGTTGTCTCATCCAGTACCCTGATCAGCCGCATGGCGATCCCCTTGCAGTCATGGAGTGCTGGGGTGACGTAGCGGGCATTGGGAAGCACACCTGCCAAGAGGGAGGGGTAGCCAGCCTCTTTCATCTCAGAGAGAGTCAGGTGCGGGTATCGATGCACCTGTTGATACCAGCGTTCTTCTGGGATGTCGCACAGTGAGCATCGGTGCCCTCGCCCCCCGCATCGCCTCATTGTTGCCCACTGCTGATCTATACTCCCGCTAGCGGGAGTTGGACTCCCCCTAGTTGAGACTCCCGAAAAGGGTTAAACCCGGTAGTGGTACCCTACCCCCGCTGGAGTCCACCGTGCAAGGCCGGATCAGCCCACGGGTGGGTTTGAGGAAGAAATCTGGGGGGGCAAATTTTGCTGCGACTTCCGGTTTCACCCGGCCGAACTCCAGCATCTATCCAGACCCACGGTGCCAAGCCGTTCGCCCGTGTCGCGATCATTCGCGGCTTCAGGCTGCCCCCGACGACACGTTTGTATCCTGCACCTTGCCATACTTCGCCTCCACCTTGTATATGACGGAGAGCGCCCTCCTTCCGCATCGTTGCGACTTCCCTGACAGCAAACTTATCCATGTCAGGGAAGACATGGCGATGATTGCGTTGGCCACCTGGGTGCTGTGCTGGTGGAGCTCCTTGCTCAACACCGTTGCTAGGAGCCTTCTAATGGATCCCAGTGTCAGCACACTGCCCCCTTTTTTAACAGGGAAGGCCGTGCAAAAATCATGCACAATGTTCGTCGCCTCCGCAGCCTCGGGACTCTCTGCGCTCTTCTTCTTCTTACATGAATCTGCCCCGTTAACGGCTACTGGGTATTACCGGGTATTACCGGGTCGAAAAACGGGTATTACCGGGTCCGGTAATACCCGTTTGCCCGGTAATACCCGGTAATACCCGGTTATAGCCCGGTAGCGCTACCGGGGATTTTCCATGGGAATTTCCCTTTATTTTGCGAATTGATCCCCTCCCCCTTAGCACTGTGTGACGCATTTCAGATGAACAACACCCCTCCCCCCCTCCCTGACCCCACCTGGACCTTCTCGTTCTTGACAGCGCTTGCCCTTCGTCATATTTGACCCCCCCCCCCCCACCACCACCACCACCACCAGTACCTTCGCTTTCGACAAGAATGCCCCCCCCCCCCCACATGCAGTGTATTTGCTGACATTGGACTTTATGACCACTCGGGGAAAAAATCGAGCAATATTTTAGTGGGGGCGAAAACACGCACGAAAAAGGCGACATACCTCGCAACCCAGCGGGTAGCGAGGTGGAGCCAGGCAGCAGCGCTATTTAGAGTGGGGAAATGCACGGGTCACAAAATCTGTCCAGTACGTAAAATCCTACCTTCGACGTGCCAGCATCTCCGACAGCCTCTGCGTGTTGTGAGCTATAACCCCGCTGGGCAGGCCTCGACGTCCGTCGCAACTGTTCCCTCCGGCAAGGACGCAACCATGGTAGCCATGGTGTACATGCAGCCCCCCCCCATCCGCCTCATCGATATTTATACCAAGCCCAACGATGCCGCAATTCAGCCAGTTTTGCCCAGACCACAACATCTACCCGATAGGAGAAGCCTTTCGGCTTCACAGCACGATGGGGAGAGCGAAGCAGGTCTCACAATCCCAGAATCTCGCGAAGACCTTCAAGCGGAAACACGGTGCCGATAGGAGCGAGAGCGAGAGCGGGGACAGTGAGTCGGACAAGCCCGTCGCCAAGTCAGCGAAGAAGTCAGCAAAAAAATCAACGACTAAACCCGCTTCCAAAGCTGCCCAGAAAGCCGCTCCAAAAAAGGGAAACCACAAAAAGGATGACGAGACAGACACGCCAGCTAATGCAGACACACCAACGAAACCAAAGGAAATCCAGAAGAAGCTTGCGGAGGCCCGTTCGACAAAGACCGGATTGGTCACGCCTGCGGTGCGTCTGACAAAGCTCAAGGAGGCCGCAGCAAAGGACGGCTTCGATGTCGGTTGCTTGGAGGTGAAGAAGGTCGGCGCGTTGGAGAAAGTGCACCGAGACACGAAGCTGAAAGAAGGATTCAGGGAAGCCGACACAGTGCTGTTCTGCGAGGCGTGCAAGGTGGTCCTGGATCACGTGGAAAGTTCGACGGCCAGAAACCATGTGAAGAAAAGTGAGACGCACAAAAGAAGGGCGACGGAGCTTGCGGAGAAGCCTCATCCCCCACCTGCTGCCACCGCCACACCTGCCGCCAAAAGCCGCCCCACTACGACCTCCAAGTTTGAAGCGCAGGCTGACCTGGACTACGTGTGCACGATCGGCGACTTCACGACAAGCCAGAGGGTGCTGTTGGACATGACACTCTCGAAGCACTTCGACCTGGGCGTTGCATCATCCACACGCAGTATCAACCAGAGGCGGGATGCACACTGCCACCACATGGAGACACTTCTCCGTGCGAGGCTGGATTCCGGCCTCGTTGGGCTTGGTGTGGACGGGGGGGTGCTGAAGAAACTGCATGTGCCCACCATGGTTGTGATCGCGTATCTGCCGGAGGGTACAGTTGTAACGGACGTCAGATCCCTGCCAAGCGGGGACAGTTACACCACGCAGAGGCTGTCGGAGCTGATGGATGAAGTCGTGGCAAAATTACAGATAAAAGTCGCCTTCTACGTGCTGGACCGCTACTCTGTCAATCAAGCTTATTGCGCGCAGATGGAAGCGAAGAGGGCGGTCGTCTGGTGCTTTGGCCACCACCTGGCGACTGAGGCGAAGCGGTTCTACAAGGAGCGCTACCCGGCGGGCTGCGAGGTGTGCAGCCTGTTCTCGTGTATGTTCGCCGGGGTCAACGCCCGGAGGCGCAGATGGCGCAAGTTTCAGATTGACTTCAAGAAGGATGCGCAGAAGGAGCTGCGGGGCCTGTGCAACAAGCTCGGCAAGATTGAGCTGCTTGTGAAGTTTGTGGAGACGGGGCGTGCAGATGTTGAAAGCCTCGCAAATCACTTCCCCGACGCAGAAGACCCTTTGGTAGCGGGGAAGGAGTGGGTGGCCACCGAGAGGTCGAAGAGCGAGGTCCACGAACAGACAGGGAGCGTACAAGTGGATGAGGAAAAGACTGAGGCACCGCAGACGACGTCACAGACGCGGTGGTGTGCGTTGTTTGAGGTGAACGCACACATATACCGTAGGCGCGAGACCCTCCTCGCATTCCTCCAGTCAGAGATGGCGCGCTCATACAAACCAGCATCACTGCGGCAGCTTTCGGTGCTCCTGTGCAATGATGAAAAGCGCACGAAGGCATTTGATGAGATGGGGGCCATGGAGGAGAGATTCGCGCCGCTGCGCGAGTTCTTCCTGTGGGTATCAAACCCGCCAAAGGGGATGAACGAGGCACACGCAGTTCATCTGCGTGTGAGGAAGGCAATCCGGGCCGCTGGCCCGGAAGAGAAGGTGCTTCTCCAACAGATCTGGAGCTCTTACAAGTCTCGAGACCTTTTCGAGCACCTTGCCATTTTCGACCCTGAGTCGGTGGCAACGGAGACAGTTGATGAGGCTGTGATGGCAGCGTCGGACTCCAAGTGGCAGGAGTTGTTTCCGGCGCTGTTCACGGACCCCGTGCTCCAACAACTGACGACATACAAGCAGCTCGACTTCGACGTCCTCTGCCAATTCCCTACCGCATCAGCGTTCTGGCACTTCCACCTCACCTCAGAGTTGGGAGACCTCGCCCAGGTTGTCACCTGCCTGCTAACCATGCCTGCCTCAGTGACTGGTGTCGACAGCATTTACTCGGTGGCGTCGAGTATGCTGACTGCTGCGGGCACTGCCCCGAAAACTTTCTGCAAGCGCCTGTTCACCCGTGCCAACGGTGACATTGAAGGGCGCTTTGCGGACCAGGAGCGGAAGGAAGCACTGCGTCTTCAGCGGGCTCGCCTCGCACTGGAAGGCGTTCTGCCAACCCACACTGGATGTGGGGACGACGACGACGATGACGAAGGCAGCGACGACGACGACAGAGATGAGGGCAACCTTGCTTCCTCTGGCGAAAACCTGATGACGGATGTGATTGATCTCGATCTGGTTTAATCACGGGGTAGAATGGGAGTGGGTGGGGGTGTGATATCTTTTTTCCTTTTTCAGCACACTTCGATGTGGGCGGAAAGTGTCGCGTGCTTGTTCGTGCCCTTGTGCTCCTCACTCACGACACCATCATCAGCAGGAGTGTGAGTGTGGAAGCGTCAACGCAAATATCGAGAATCATCAACACGTAGAAGTGAACACTACGACTGACCGAAGAGGAACGGCATCAAGGAGAAAATACAAGGGGTATCAAGGAGACAAAGAGGCAGGACCTTCCTACCGGGGAGACTGTACTCTGTGAGCGAACGAAGTAATCAACGAACGCGAGGTATCAAGGGGACGAAGAGGGCACGACCTTCCTACCGGGGAGACTGTCCGCAAAGGAGACCAAGAGGCAGGACCTTCCTACCGGGGAGACTGTACTCTGTGAGCGAACGAAGTAATCAACGAACGCGAGGTATCAAGGGGACGAAGAGGGCACGACCTTCCTACCGGGGAGACTGTCCGCAAAGGAGACCAAGAGGCAGGACCTTCCTACCGGGGAGACTGTACTCTGTGTGCGAACGAAGTAATCAACGAACGCGAGGTATCAAGGGGACGAAGAGGGCACGACCTTCCTACCGGGGAGACTGTCCGCAAAGGAGACGAAGAGACAGGACCTTCCTACCGGGGAGACTGTACTCTGTGTGCGAACGAGAGAGGAGCGGCATACAGGTGGGGGAGCCGGACGGGTGAGAGTTGAACGGTAATGGCCTACTCCGCCGTGGACTGGGACAGGGTGGTGCCGTCCTTGGCAGGTCCGGGCGATGGCATGAATGCTCCGCAGGAGGCCTGCATCTTCCCGTCGTGCGGGGTCTCCCACAGCGCGACCATCACATGCTACCGCTGTGGGTGCCGCACGACAAAGTCGTGCATGAAAAAGCACACGACGGCCGGCACCGCCGAGCTTTTTATGCAGACGGCGGGGGAGCCCCACTGGATATGTCCAGCGTGCTCCTGGCTGGCCAGCCCAGATGCGTTGCCGGAGGAACACCGTGTGGAGCACTCCGACAGTGATGACTGGGAAGACGACGCGCAGCAGGAGGGGGACATGAACCAACCGGAGCAGTCTGCCAGCGCGCACGAGGGATCAGACAAGCTGGACCAAGTCCTCGCGGAGCTCGTCACCATCAAGAAGCAAAACACGAGACTGGAGGCCAGGGTGATCGACATGGAGAAGGCTTTGAAGGGGATGGGTGACCGCCTGCAGGCCGTGGAGGAGGAGCTACCCGCAGATTTTAGTCCCCACGTAGTCGCAACGTGGGGCACCATGGCTTCAGCTCATATGAGAAGGGAGGTGAGGAACAAGCTGTCTACAGCTTTTAACGAGGCGGCGATCGGGGCGATCGGCGAGAACAAGGCAGACTGGCTGGATCACCTCAAGCGGGCTTTCGAGACTCTGGACAACATCCTCCTCCTCGTCAACAGCACCGGGCTGAACCAGGCTCACCGCAAGGGCCTGCACCACGCAGTGGCAAGGTTGTCGGCGCTGACGGTGGTGCGGGGGAAAACGGCCCGAGGGGTGTACGAGCAGAAATGCCTTGATGCGGGGTTCGCGGGTTTCTCCGCTGTTCTACACCACAAATTTGTGAAGGACGCCGTGGATGCAGCGTCGCGGGAGGAGCAAGCGGAGAGGTCCCGCTCAGCCGTTTTTCCTCAACAGCGAGACTGGCGCTACGAACCGTATCACACACCGTCGGGAAAGGGGAAGGGAAGGGGGAAGGGGCACACCGGGTCAAAGGGATCAAAGCAATGACTCAAGCAAACACCCGCCCGCCCAACCCTACCTCTTCAGACCCTGCACCGCCAACTACCGACAGAAAGGAGCAACAAAAGCACGGGACGCAAGAAGAAAACACAAGCCCCACTGACCGAGAAGGCGCGCAACGTGGTGCGAGCGACGCTGAGGGGCATCTTGGGAGACGCACTCTCCCCAAACTACTGGAAAACACTGTCACGGACCATGGAGCGGTACGGGGATTTCCTGGAAGTGTGGCAGGAAAAGGAGTGTGTCGAGTCGCACGACGAAGGCGTGATGCTGTGGATGGCACACCTCCAGGCGGAGGGGCTGTCAGTGCAGTCGGCGCTGCAGTACACCAACAACCTGGTGGCGGCGCTCCGCAGGTTCGCCGGCATCCACCTCGAACACAGCAGCATTTTGCGGGACTTCAGGAGAGCGCTAAAGCGGAGAGGGGCACTGAAACCCCAGAAACACGCTGTGCCCGCAACGCGAGAGGAGGCAAAGGAAGCCATGCAGCGAGAGCCCAGGGACGTGGTGAAGATCGCGCTGAGTCTGATGTGGGCGGGGGCAGCTCGGAGCTCAGATGTCCTGCGTTTGGACAGGGACGATGTCAAGCCGATGGGGAACGGACAGGTGGCAGTACGGTGGACGCAGTCGAAGTCCGATCCATACAGAGTCGGACGGATGACAGGGTTGCGAATGCCTCGACGCTACTACGAGCTTCTCACAGAGCACCTGCGCACGACGGCGCGTTCGCGGGAGAAAAAGGTATTTCCACAGACTGTGACTTATGCATCCATAGCGGCGGCGGTGAAGCGGGTGAAGCTGACGCTGACACCACACTCGTTGAGACGGGGGGCACTGACGCACCTCGCGAGGCTTGGGCTGCCGCTAGAAGAGATCAGGCTGCTGTCCCGACACAGCACCATAGAGGGGGTGATGCGCTACATCGACGCGGCGGAGAACATTCGGATCACAGAGACCGAGGCAGTGTCGAGCCGACTGGCTTGGTGAGGTCTAAAAAGCGCAGGGCAAAGCGGCGGCGTCGCGACGGAGACATCGTGGCATCCCATTTCCCTCCTATGCAAAAGAAGATGAGGCGGCTTCTAGCCGCAGCCCCGATGTACGACGCGACACCGGATGACGACGACGAGCGAGGGCGTCTTCCACCACCACGGGTGCCACAGCGAAAGACGGTGGAGGGAGACTGGGGCTACGAAAACTGGAGCAGCGGACAGGAGGACGCGGACTACGGGCCGGCAGTGGAACACATATACGGAGAAGAGATCGGAGTGCCTCTGGGGGACACGACTGTTCGACCACACGAGCAGGGGGACACGGGACAACATCAGAAGCTCGCCCCCATCGGGACTACACGACTGGACATCGAGGCATTGAGACAACTCGACACGGACGGCGAGCTGGACGGGGTCATCGACATGATAACGGACACGGCGGTGTTCCGCGAGGCACTGCTGCCGGGGCGTGAAGGGGCGTTCGCGAGGGAGAAGCGAAAGGTGTCCAGACACATGCTCCAGCACCTCGGGCAGCTGGAGGACTACGGGGTCTTGGTGCAAGAAGAATCAACGCTGATCCACCCGGCCTACACCGTGGCCAAAAAGAGCGGGGGCCTCAGGTTTATAGTGGACGCCAGGACGCTGAACAAGGCGATGAAGCCCCCGCCCGACATGCGCCTAAATTCCATCACGAGAGTGGCCCAGAGCCTGGCTAACGCTGACTGGGTTGTATTGGCCGATGCGCGCAGCTGGTTCTACCAGTTCCCGGTGGCGGAGGATATACAGAAGTTCTTCGGGGTGCGTATCGGTGACAAGCGGAACGATTTCGTCGACGCTCGCCTGCAGGTACTGTGCATGGGTTGGTCGTACTCCCCAGCTATTGCGCACAGGAGCGCGCGGGTGCTTCTCCCGCAGCCGCACGGCGAGGTGTGGATCGACAATTTTTGCACCGTAGCGTCGAGCCACGCAGAGGCAGATCAGCGGAAAAAAAAAAAATCAGCGGTATCGGGATTTCCTGGGGCGGTGCAAAGCCTGCAACGTGGAGCTGAACATGGACGACACGCAGTGCGGCGCCCCGACGCAGCGTTTCGTGGCGTTCGGGATTGACTTTGATCTGCTGACCCACTCATTGAGGATGGACCCGGCGTGGGTGAGAAAGCTGGCCGATCGTTTGGAGCTGGCCGAGATGATCGCAGGAGACGTAACGCCGAGGCGCGCCTTCAAGATTTTCGGTAGTGTGGTGTGGCAGAGTTACGTGACGCGCAGCCCGCTCTGTTTCGCGCCAGCGATGCTGTCCTACATCAGGAGGATTGCCCGGACAACGCTGGAAGATAAGGGAAAGTGGGACTTAAAGGCGGTGGTACCACCCTCGGTGCGGCACGAGCTGCGCCTGCGGATGTCCTTCCTCGAACAGAATAGCTGGCTGACATGTGTGCCACACACACGAGGCGCCTCGGTCTGGAGCGACGCGTCGAGCACAGCGTGGGCGGCGACCGCGATCGAGGGGACGTCAGAGAGGGTGTCGCAGGGAGTGTTCTCCGAGCAGGAACGCGGGGCGCACATCTTCCTGAAGGAGGCTTACGCGGCCCGACAGGGACTCAGACTCATCATCGCGAGCGGGTGCACAGTGCGCTGCTACATTGACAACCTGCCGTTGGTGCACTGCCTCGTAAAGGGACACTGCAGCAACTTTCGGGGAAATATCCTGCTACAACACATCGTGAACACTGCGACGGCAAAGAATCTCACGCTGGATGCGGTGTGGGTCCCGACGACAGAGCAACGCGCGGACTGCTATACGAGAGGGGTCGTCCATCCGGCGCCGATCTCACTCGATGTCACACCCTTAGACCAAATGCAGCCAACCAGACCGCTGTCTTCCACAACAGCGCCCCTCGGACGAGGGTAGTGTGGAAGCGTCAACGCAAAAAAGAAACCAAAGCAAAAAGTGCCGAACAAAGCGCAGTGACACTTTTTCAGCACACTTCGATGTGGGCGGAAAGTGTCGCGTGCTTGTTCGTGCCCTTGTGCTCCTCACTCACGACACCATCATCAGCAGGAGTGTGAGTGTGGAAGCGTCAACGCAAAAAAGAAACCAAAGCAAAAAGTGCCGAACAAAGCGCAGTGACACTTTTTGTTTATGGCCCCGAGCGTGGGTGGGTCTTCACTCACTACCAGTCAAGTCTGGTTTCGCCCCCACGCTAAAATATTGCTCCAAATATTTCCTCGAGTGGCAGCTTGGAGGGGGGTCATAAAATGTCAGCAAACCCACTTTGTGCGTGACAGAGAAGGCAGGCATCAGAGTTCGCTCGGTGCGACCTCCACTAAACAAAAAAATGAACGTGTGTGTGTGTGTGCGCGGAGGGGGGGGGGTGTTCATCCGAAAGCATGCGACGTGCTCCTGTGGTTGGCCTGGGGAGTGGGGGAGGGGGGGTGTTTTGGGGGGAAGGCACACCTTTCTCTGGGGCCGTCAGACACACCAGCATGAGCGCTGCCAAAAAATCAGTCAACAGGGTGTATTGGTTCACTGTGACGTCCCCGTGAAGCAGCCCTACCCCAAGGAAATCCCCACTGAAAATCCCCGGTAATACGAAAACGGGTATTACCGGACCCGGTAATACCCCCGATTTTACCCGGTAATACCCGTTTTTGACCCGGTAATACCCGGTAATGGGGGCCGATTACCGGGTTTCCGGTAATACCCGGTAATACCGGTTACCCGTTAACGGGGCAGATTCATGACATGTATAATACTTGCATGACAACTATTATACATGTAAAATACAAGTAAAATACATGTAAAATACAAGTAAAATACCGTATACGTAAATATTTTGGAACGTAAATATTATGGAACGTAAATATTATGGAACGCTGGTGGGTTGGCGTTCCAGATTTTTTTCGTTCCATAATATTTACAGGGCTTTCTGCGACTCGGGGACTTGGACCAGGTGATCGGACGGCGTACAGAGTCCCTGACGAGACCTACTCGTGCACTTTTCGCGCGATTCCTGACGCAAGCCGTCCTCACCACCGAGTGGCCCAACTGGCCCTGTAAATATTTTGGAACGTAAATATTATGGAACGGACCGGCCAAAAATGGGCCCGTTCCATAATATTTACGTTCCATAATATTTACGTATACGGTACATGTATTTTACATGTAAAATACATGTATGTACATGCATTATACATGTATAATACTTGCATGACAAGTATTATACTTGTATTTTTGGTATGGCTAAAACCCACTTTTTCGGTGACCCAAAAAGTACCTAAGATGGTGTTGCTGAAAGTGCTTCGCATGATGTGCGCACGAACTACGCACAAGTACGCACGAACTACGCAATATGGCCTCGTAATGTCACTTTTTTATTTTGTACTGGGGCGGGACCAGTAATTAGCTCAAAAAGCCTGAAAAAATGCCGAAAATTTTCGAATCCCAGTCAGGGACCACTCTGAATCACCTGTATCGTGCAAAGAAACGGGTTTGTTTGCCGAAAAATCACAATTTGTGCCCTCTACAGGCCCCCCTACCCCCCGAGTACTCGGGGGTAGGGGGGTATGAGGGGGGGGTGTTTTCACCCAATTGGTGTTCCCAGTAGGAGGCGTAAATGGACATCCCATGGCCAAAACGACCCCACTGCGATCCGCACAGATCCCAAACGTTCCAAATAACGGGTTTTTGGAATACCCGAGGAGGGGGTCGCTGGGTGGGCTGGTGCGGTTGCCTCTCAGTCACATCCTATGACCAGCCCCTGAACCAGACCCACGTTTCGCGGACGAAGCTTGACAGCTCGACCACAGAAGTGACCCCACTACGATCCGCACAGATTCCGAATACAGTATACCAACAAATACCGGTGGGGTACGAACATCGGTGGGGTAAAAACACCGGAGGGGTACAAACACCGGTGGATTTTGCAGTTTTGGGGAGCTAAGGTGGGTTCGTACCCCACCGATGTTTTTACCCCACCGGTGTTCTTACACCTGAAATCATGAGACAATGCAATTTTTGACCCCACTCACCTCCACCCTGCACATCACTACGGGGAATTCCAGAGAAGACGTACAGCTTCATTTGGTGTTCCTTTAGGGTTCAACCAGCCAATCCCACTTCACCACCTCGGAACGAACAACCACCTTGGTCGGCACGCGCCTCCGCCGCCACTGGCCGGTTCGCAGACGCACCCACGTTGCACTACTGCAGACCCATCTTCTGGTTGTAGAGTGCCTAGCGGTCGCCTGGACAACAACGGGGTTCACAAACCCGCACCTCAACGTCCGAAGGTCGTCGAGAATCGCTGCCGATGCTGGGGTGCTGAGAGTAGCAGGCCTGCCACCCTCGTTCACAAGGGTCGTATATTTGCCCTCGCTCCTCTAATGCCGCATCGCACGCCCATGTACCGGGCTCGCCTTGCTAGGATGCCGTGCGTCCAACCCCGTTTCGACTTCGACGCATTGTCACATGCATCAAAGAGCGAGGCGATGCCGCGGTACAGAACCCCTGAAAATTGCATTGTCCCAGTGTATCATCGGGGTATAAACATCGGTGGGGTACGAACTCCGGTGGGGTAAAAACATCGGTGGGGTATAAACACCGGTGGATTTCACGATTTTGGAGGGCTAAGGTGGGTTATTACCCCACCGGTGTTTATTGGTATACTGTAGTCAAAGGAACGGGGTTTTGCAACACCCGAGTAGGGGGCCCCTTTAGGGGGCGTTTTTGGTACAGTCTCGGCTCTGTAGTGATAAGGGGTTTCGCAAGCAGTGTCTTTAGCCTTCAGCCACTGTCACGTGAGCTATGGCTTGTCTTGAGGGTGCGTTGTCATCTGTTGGTCCCAGGTACAGACAAACAAACGCTGCAGCTGGGCGAGGGCTGACTGATGTGTCTTCCGAGGTTCGAGACTTAGGACAACCTAGTTTGGTGAGTCTCGAGCCAGGTCCTAAGGCCTCCAGAGACAGGTCCTTCCGCAGCAGTCAGAAGAGTGACTTCCTGCAAACCAGAGGGCCTGGGTGGATATTTGGGATACATGGAGGGCCCCTACATCAGGAAATGGGCACCACAAGGTCTGGGACGAGGCCGGTGGTAGTGTTGGTGCAGTCTGGGCTCTCTGTATTGGAGGTAGCGTTTTTCCCACTGGAGAGAATAAAAAAGTGACATTATTGCTTATGCACAATGTACGCACAAACTACGCAAAACTACGCACGAACTACGCAATTTGGGCCTTTCAGCAACACCATAAGAAGTACCCAAATTTGACTTTTTTTTAGGGGGGGTGTCAAAACTTATTTTCTGCCGGTTTCAGTCTGGATTTGTGGTCAGAGGCACCCCATGGCCAAAATGACCCCACCACGATCCGCACAGATCCCAAACGTTCAAAAGAACGGGGTTATGGAAAATTCGTGAGGGGGGTCCCGCTGGGTGGGTGGGTGGCTGGGGTGGGGCGGCGAGCTGCCTGCCGGGTGGCGACCTCACACACCCTGCACCTGCACCGCCATCCTGTACTGTCCTGTCATCCCTACTGTCCCGCCAGCCTATGCTGTACCGCCAATCCTGTTGTTCGAGCATGCCGCAGTACACGGCTCTCTCGCCTCTGCCACATGTGGCCAACAGCACAATGTGTCGGCTTGCGACCTGCACTGCCACCTGCACCTGCGACCTGATGGATTCCAGTGCAGTGAAGACGAAGTCCGTGTGTGCAGCCGCCAACTACACGGTGGACTCCAGCCACCCTAGCGGGAGTCTGGGAGCGGGAGTCTGAGAGGGTGTCTTTTTCTGCAGTATGTACTGGAGACTCCCGCTAGCGGGAGTCTATTTTCCAGCTAATTTAGGCTAAAGACTCCCGCTAGCGGGAGTCCGAGACTCCCGCTAGTTGAGACTCCCGAAAAGGGTTACCCTACCCCCGCTGGAGTCCACCGTGTATGCGGCACATGACCCTGCCTTCGCCGCATTCATCGCGAGAGAATGTCCGCATGTAATCAAGGTGTCTGGGCTACTGTGGCAAAAAGCTTCGAACGGCCGCTTCTGCACCACTGCGGCCGCCTGTTGGTCCCTCTCGCAGCTCGTTGACGGCGACGATACCGTCCTCGATTTCCTCCTGCGCATCCTTCTTTCGTGAAGTTGCAAATAGGGATACGAAGACGTACGAGGCTGTGATGGAGTTGGAGGGGGACCGCGAGACTGTGCGGAGGATGGGAATCTGCTTCGCGCACCTCGTGTACCCCTGCATTCTGTTTGTGTCACGGTTCTCGAAGAGCGAGGCCCAGGCAAGTGACACTTGCCAGCTCGGGTTCTCCTCGGAGTTGTTCCGCTTCCTCGCCTGGCGCTTGTGGCAAGCGGAGGCGAATGCAGAGGACGGGTACCTCCAGAGCTGGAGAGATCACCAGGAAGACTGCTTCGGCCAGTCCCTGTGCCTCTCGTTCGAGTCTGCAACGTGCACACTGAAGGGCAGTGTTCCCGAGGAACTGGCGATGACTATGGAAAATGCATGTACAATTGCTTGCACTGTAAATTTTGACTATCCTCCTCGCCGCACAGGTGTCAGAGGAACAGTTGAACGAGGTTGTCCCCACTCTTCTCGCTGAATCTGGTGTCGCCAAATACTATGGTGCCCACCACGATATTCTTCCTTCTTTGAGGTGTTGACGCTTCCACCACGTGCGAGGAGAGGGAAGATTGGAAAACAATTGTCGGTTGGGGGCTGGTAAAGCCAAGTGGACAAGGACAACCAGAAAACAATAAGAGGACGGCAGCCACACACACAGAACTGTCCATACGTAACAAATGATCCGTCGCACCTGCCGACTCAACGGCCCAAGGTTAGCGGCATCGGCCGAAGTCGGACGGTGGGTGGGCTTCTCACCAGGGTTCGACCCTCTGCCCCAAGGTGGACAAGGCCGACGCTGAGAAGTTTCTCCGCACATCCATCCACCGTTTTGCTTCCGGTTGCTACACCGAGTACAAGAGATACTCCCAGTCCACGGAAGGGATGGCTGCAGAGAGAACAGGCGCACTGGGACCTGCGGTCCTGGAAGGGGTCTGCGGCAGGATGCGGAGGGTGTTGGTGATGAATGGGGGGGGTCGCTATCCGGGATGGTGTCCTCCGCGCCAAGCTCTGTTGCATGCAGCATTGGGTTGATGGCACCTCTCCAGGTGTCACAGAGGCCCAGATCTCTTCTCTGGGGGGAAAGCTGGAGGCGGTGCAGGAGAGGAAGCTCCGTCTTGGCAAGCTGCGACTTGCGGAACTCGAAGTCGCGAGGATCGCAGACAATAACGCATCTGAGCGCAAGCGCAAGCGGCCTTGATTGACAGTATTTGCATTGTATTCCACTGTGATGTGTCGTGGTTAAAGGGGGTGTTGGTGCAGCAAGCCCTGGCACGCGGGATCCTCAACTGCCAGAGTAAAAACAAACCCGCTATTCTTGAACTCATTGAGAGTATGGACCGGTGTTTTACTCTGTCGGAACTGAGGGAATATGCGGAGGCGAGGGAACTCGTAGTCCGCCCAGAGTGGAGTCAGGAAGGGTTACTCGCGAAGCTTCAGGACCACGACACGGAACACATCGAGATTCCAGCGGTTGAAGAAGGAGAGTAGAGCGTAGACGGTCCAGAGGCTGTAGTAAGCCAGTAGAGCCGTAGAGAGAGTGCGGGTGCCACAGCCCCAAAACCCCCCACCCCCTCCCCTCACTTCCTGCCTGCAGGTCCCTTTTTGTTGTAACCCTCAACCAGCAAACTGCCCCTGAACTGATCTCCCACTCCTCTCCTCCCAGCATTCACAGGCACAACTGCCTGAACCAGACCCGCATTTCACGGGTGAAGTTTGTCACCTAGACCACAAAAATGACCCCACTACGATCCGCGCGGAGTCCAAAAAGTACAATGGGGGAAGAAAATCACGATTCTGGGAGGTCGAATTTTTCCACCCAAGAAAATAAGTTTTGACACCCCCCCCCCTTTTTCGGTGACCCAAAAAGTACCCAAGAAGTACCCAAATTTGACTTTTTTTTGGGCGTCAGCCAGACCAATTTTACTAGTAAATGCATGCAATATACATGTATAATGCATGCACTTACATGTAAGTGTCAAGTATGTGCCAGGGAATGGCAAGTAAGTGACAAGTAAACAGCTGTTTTGGCCAAGTACATGCCACTCTTTAGGATGTATATCCTGAAGAATGCCCAGTATTATACTTGTCATGCAAGCATTATACATGTATACTGCATGTATATACATGTATAGTACTGCACATGACAAGTATTACATGTATATTGCATGTATATACATGTATAATACTGTACATGTCAAGTATTTTACTTGTCATGCAGGTATTATACATGTATAGTGCATGTATATACATGTATTATACTGTACATGCACCCAATATGCTCAGTATCTACTGAACATGTCCAGTATTTTACTGGACGTGCACTAATGCTCAGTATTATACTGAACATGCACCGAATGTTCAGTGCTTGATCCTGAACAAAGACCTGCCTTGGGTCTGTTCCCAAGGGAACGGGATGTCACCCAAGGCATAAATGAGCGAACGGGCAGCATGCCGTTCCACATTTTTCCCTCGTGAGGGCGACCCCCTTGCAACGCAAGGTGAAAAATGAAGAAACGGGCAGCATGCCGTTCCACATTTTTCGTCCCTGGGTTGACCCTCGATCAACAAATGAGAGCGCACCACAAGTCTCGGCATTACCTGCCTTGAGAACCTCTGCATGGACAGGAACCGGAAGCCCCCTGTGTAGCGGAGTGCTTCAGCAGAGACGAATATGTCGTCACGGTGGCGCTTCAGGCGTGTGGCGAGCTATATGTCGGCACACACCTTCCCAGTGGCGCTCCAGGCATTTGCCGAGCTAGTGTACTGTATCAACTGTTATTATAATAAGAATGAGAAAACATCCATGGGTCAGCAGGGAAACCCCTGCTGTGGGGGACAGAATCGACGTGTTTCTTTGAAGAAACAACAACCTGCGGGTTACCGCTGGGGTCGATGTCCAAAGGGGCGCGACACCACGGGGGTGCAACACCGCTTGTCTTGGGAAGTTCTTCACCTTTGGTGAAGGCGGAGTGTTCATATAAGCAAAATTTACGTACACAAGCAGCGCTCAACCATACACCAGCAAACCAAGCAGGTAGCTGCCGAAGGATCGGTTCGTGCACCTGAGTCTGTACTCTATCTGATCTATTCCGGCTTTTCATGCTTGTCCTTTCAGGCCGGAGGTCTCTCTCTCAAGGCATATAGTCATTCTCCCTTTGCCACAAACCAGTGGGAGTATGTTTATGTGGAGTCACCTAGAGTCACAGTTATTCGGTGCCACCACGAGAGAGAGTCCAGATTCAGACCGTGTGTCATCCTCTTCCACGGCCAGGCAGAGCTTGCGCGGGGGCAAGATGGCTGAGTTGCCGGGCGTCTACAGATGCTCCACACACACGACGAGCGCCAGCAGGAGTACTGGTTTCCGACCGATTCCCGACCACCTCTAATTCCACAAGGGCGCAGGCAGCCATATGGGGGTTTTCATTCCATTCCCAGACATCCGAACATAGTCACCTAGGGGGGCCACCACGCAAGGCCGCTGACATGTACAGTCTCACGCCGCTTTGTGTACGTAAATCTGCACCCAAAGTTGCCCTGCCCCACCGCCCCCCAACCGCCCGGTAGGTAAGACCCTCGGGGTGCTGCATCCCCATCATCGGGTCACCTAAACTTTCGGCAAAAAATCACTCCGTCTTGAACTTTAAAAATCTGAAAATTCTGAAAAAGAAAAGCAGCGCAAAGCAAGGCAACAAGGGAGCAATGCGATGGGTGGGGGCACGAGCTTGAACAGGGCAGGGTCGGGGGGAGTTTAAAATAGCTGGACAATCAGCTATGGTTCTGAGCAATGGCCATGTCGGTCATTGCTCTTTTTATCCATTCTCTTGGCATACTGGATATCGTCAATGTTGACACACGTCTGTACCGTCTCGCGCCGTGTCGTCTGAAACCCACGAAATGACCCAAACATGATGTGCTTCATTTTTGGGACCGTCTGTGTGATATCAGGATCAAAGATCTCGGGGTGTCTACGACTTCCTTCAAAAATGGAAGGTTCCAGATCACAAGGACCAGACTTTGGGGCGAGATTTTTTTTGCTCTATTTTTTGAGGTGAATTTTCACCAAGGCCGAACAGGCCAAAATTCGCGGGGCCGTTTTAATGCGTTTTAGGCCTCAAAACAGGCTCAAAAACCAAAAATTCCTTCGAAAATGGGCTCAAACGTGCAAAATGGACCCATCCGAAAAAAAATCGAAAAGGGTCCCCCTATACACACTCGGGTTTACATGTAAAATACATGTAAAATACATGTAAAATACTTGTCATGCAAGCATTCTACATGTATTTTACTTGCATGACAAGTATTTTACATGTAAAATACTTGTCATGCAAGTATTTTACTTGTACATTGAGAACAATGCAAGTAAAAATAGTTGCATGACAAGTACATGACTTGTCATGCAAGTATTTTACTTGACATGACAAGTATGTGTGAAGTAAACCTGGATATGTGACATGTTAGTGTCAAGTAAGTGCTAATAAAATGAAAGTATTCACTGCCCACGTACTGCCATGTGACCAGTAAAAACCAAGTATATTGGGCCCTTTATACATGTAGTTATACATGTAATAAATTACAAGATCCCACCGTGTACATTGGGGGGCCTACCCCCCCCCCCCTTGGGCTTGAGTGTCTGGGGCAGTGATCTGGTCACCCACACCCCACCCCCCGCCCCCCTCTCTTGGATGCAGCCCGCGAAGCGTTTACCTTAGTGTTGGCGGCACTTCCTTGCAATCACTCGCGCCCGGCAGGCCTCAAACTACACCCACCCACCCCCCCACCCCTGCACGATGCGCTGTGTGCCCTCCAGATGATCGGGGGTGTGCATCAGGCAGGTCCCTACCACAGGCCGTCGCCGCCGTATTCGCGTATCGTACACCCCTGTGCTGTGGAGGGGAAGGCCCGCAAGAGGCATGCCTTGCATGAGGGGAGGGGGCACTCCAAGAGGCGAGATGTGGCAGCACTGCCCGCCGCCCGCTCGGGGTACAGCGCGGCCGTGTACAACACTGCGCCTTCGAAGGTGAAGTCGAGGCTGCAGGCGGCAGCGCATGAGGCGTTGCGCTGCTTCAATCTGAGGTTCGACTCCCCGGCGCTGTCGCCCCCCAGGCCTGCCAGCCCCCCGCCTCCGGTGCCAGTTGCTGTGCCTGTGGTGTTCCCCACGCCCTACCACGACCCGTATGAGGCGTTGAAGACCCGTATCGAGGCGCTGTGGGAGGAGCTGGAGGCGCCGCGTCTGCTGCGGCGGCGTATCAGGGAGCGGCACTTCACACGTGGGGTGGCGGATGACTACCATGTGCTCAACGTGGAGTTGGCGCGGCTGCTGCAGGAGCAGAGGCAGGTGTGTGATATCACGCAGTCGATGCAGGCGCGTGAGGCGGTGATGCAGTCGCTGAAGGGGTTGGCTGAGCGGTATCGCATGTGGGGTGTCTCCGGCGACACACGTGACAAGGCGTATCGGTCGCACCACCACCTGCAGGCATCGCAGTCATTCGAGCTGCTGCGTGTGGAGCTGAAGGGTTGTGTCGACCAGCTGCGTGCGGCGACGCTTGGGGTGGTGCACGGGGTGCTTGCATGGCGTGCTGCCTCCGGCAGGCGGGCCTTCCGCTACGGTGGGGCCAACGTGCTGCTGGCGCTGCTCTACGATCTCGACGAGCGTGTGTTCCGCAACGAGCCCCTCGTGTACCTGCTGGGGGTGGAGGTGCGCCTCAACCCCTTCCTGGCCCGTGGGCTGCAGGCTGCGCCTGCCACTGCGGCCCCGAGGGATCGCAGGCATAGGATACGGCCGTCGGACATGCAGCGCCTGCACCCGATGCCGGGTTCAGCGCAGCTGGACCCTGTCGAGGTGTTGGTGACGCAATACGGCGCCCTGAAGACTGCGACGTCTCACATCAGCGCCGAGCTTCAAAGGGTGGTGACGATGGCACAGATCTTTGTGCGGAGGTACCTGAAGCGCCAGCAGCGCCACTTCCGGACCAGAGCCGCGCTTCGGCTGCAGCGCTACGGGAGGGGATGCATCGGGCGTTGGTTCACCGCCCACCTCAACTCCGGGATTGCCGCCACCCGCATCCAAGCTGCGTACCGCGGCCTCTCGGAGCGCGTGCGGCGGCATCAGCTGCGGGGCAGCGCGGTGCGAATAACAGCAGCATGGAAGGGGCTGCAGACCCGGAGGCAGCTGTCCCTCAGGACACAGGCCGCCTTTGTCATCCAATGCATGGTCCGCCGCTTCCTAGCAGGGCGCAGGCGGGCAGCAGGCCGCATCCAGGCTGCCGGGCGTGCCTTCCGCACACGACGCCCCCTCCTCCCGCAGCTGCTGCAGGCCAGGGCCGCATCGCACCTGCAGGCAGCAGGCAGGGGCTACCGGACGCGGCTGCTCCTGACCCACGGCCGCGCCATCCGTGCTGCCAGCAGAGTGCGTGCAGCTGCTGCTGGGATGCTCACACGCTCAACCCTCTTTTCCCTCTCACTCCGCGCCCGGGCAGCAGACCTGCTGCAACGTGTCGCCCTCGCCGCTGTGGCACGCCTCCGCCTCGCGCAGCACAGGCGTGCTGTGTGGGGCAGCGCCTCCGTGTTGCAGGGCTGCGTCAGGGCACGCCGCTACCGGGGTGCCATCGACACGCGCGTGGGCACACGCCGAGAGCGCAGCACCGCCGCACAGAGCCTGCAGTCCTGGGCGAGGTCCAACCAGTGCAGGGCCTACGAGCGGCGCTGCTTGGCAGAGTGGCGCCGCACGGCAGCCAGGGCACAGCTGGTGATGTGCACCCTGCACAGCAGGTGCGAGGCGGAGGCGCAGTGCCTGCAGAGCCACCTGGAGCTGTGGGCCACGCTTCACAGGATGCTCACATGGGCAGAGGAGCTGCAGCCGTCCCCCCGTGCCGCACCGCCGCACACGCATGCGCAGCACAGCCGCTGCCAGCCGCTGCAGGAGCCGCGCCGTGCGGTGTGCGCAGAGGAGCTGTACACCGCAGGGCGCCTCCACCGCATCCTGACACCCCCGCAGGACACAGGCACAGAGGATCCGGTGTTTGCCCCGCAGCTGCTGCCCCACGGCACGCCTGCCACAGTCCCTGCTGCTGCTTCGCGGCAGGGCGCTGCGCGCCACATCAAGACGCCTGCCCCTCAGCCGGAGCTGCCCCCAGGCCCTCAGGGCCCCCGACCCGCCGTGGCAGGCAGGCAGCGCTCGCCTGGCACCGTGCAGCTCGTGTCGGTGCAGCGGGCTGCCCCCCTCGTGTCGGCGCACGGTGCTGTACCGAGCCCCCTGCGGCAAGAGCCCTCCGAAGCTGTCCCTGCCACGCGGCGCCCGTCGTGCCCCACGCTGGTGGCTGCACCGCAGGAGCTGATGTGGGCGGATGCCCACGTCAGGCCCACCGAGGGGGACGCGCAGCTGCTTCCTGGCCTCGCCACACTCGGGACGCGCCAGCCCCACCCTGCAGAGCTGCGCCCCGTCGCGCGGGATCAGGCAGTGCCAGCGCCGCTCGACACGACGCGCATCGACACAACCCCGCAGCCGGTGCGGTGTGGGCAGCCTCAGCTGGTGCCGTCGCCGAGTGAGGTTGTGCCCATCAGCAGCAGCAGCCCCTCCTATAGGCAGCCGGCAACGCAGCCCCCCCTGCGCGACGCCCCCGTGTTTGAGGCGAGCGCCCAGCTGGTGCCTGCGGTGGCGAAGGGGCAGGCAGAGGAGCTGTCTGCCGCACCCCTGCCGAGTGGTGGGGACGATTCCCAGGCCCTGCCCCTGAGGTGTTCGGTGTCGGAGCCGCAGCTTGTGCCTGTGGCGCCGCCCGACCTGGTGGGGGTGGGGGTGGGAGTGCCCGCTGACGTGCAGCCGGTGGGTATCAGCACGCCGCCTGCAGTGGCGCACCCTGTGTACCGCCCAGCCAGCCCTGCAGCCGTGGTGATGCGTGTGCCTGCTGCGGTCTCGCCCCCTGCAGTGGTGCGGCCGAGGCGCATGAAGAGGAGTCCGTCTGTCGCAACGCTGAAGTGGGTTGCTGCCACGCTGCTGCTGCGGCGCTATGCGCGTGGGTTGCTGTGGCGGGCACGTAGGGGGGCAGCTGCCTCACGCATACAGCGCTTCTACAGGCGGCAGGCGGCGCAGGCAGGCGTGTGCCAGGTGTCCCGGGTGGGGGTGGCGGTCCCTGCGCTGCCGCCGTCGAGCCGTGCCGACCAGGTGGAGCTGACGGCCAGCATGGTGCTGGGGAGGGAGGATGCAGCCGCCCTGACCATCCAAAGGGCATGGCGTGTCAGGGCTGTGCGTCCGCCGCAGCGCCGGCGGCGCCGCACAGCGGCTGCCGAGTGGCACCCCCTCGCGCACCGTGCTGGGGTGCGGGTCCTGCAGCGCTTCTACCCGCTGCTAGTGCGCCACGTGGCTGTGCGCTGCGGGGGCCGGGCGGCCTCAGCTGCTGCGGTTGCATTTGCCACGGCCTGCGCAGGCCGTGCGTTGCTCACGCGGCAGCGCACTGCTGTGGCGGACGCCCTGCTGCGCACGACGTCCATAGGGTTGCTCCGTGCGTACACAGCAAGGTGGCAGGGTGTGCTGCGCTGCTCCTCCACAGCCCGGTGCCTGGCGGCTGCAGCAGCGTCGGTGCTGGCTGTGACCCAACAGGGTGTGCGGCGTGGCCAGCTGGAACTCTCGATGGTGGCGCTGCATGCGATGAGCCGCAAGGCGCTCATGCGGTGTTACTTTGAAAAGCTGCGAGGCATCAAGGCACCGCGCAAGGCAGCCTGGCAGGCCGCACTCAACATCCAGCGCATGGTGCGTGCCTTCTTGGCGCGCCGCCGATCGCTGCGGCTGCGGCTGCTCCGGAGATGGATCAGGTTCTTTGTACGCAAGAAGGCAACCCGCCTGCTTGCCGCACGCACCATCTACGCCACGTGGAAGAGCCGTGCGCTGCGGGCCACAGCCAGGCGGGAGTGGGAGACTGAGTGCACAGCATCGGCACCCTCCTGGTGGCGGCAGGACGGCACCACACACGCAGGCCGCAGGCACAGCAGCCCAGCCGTGCAGAGGGCCATGGAACTGTGGAGGCGCAGGCAGGGCGGGGCTGCGATGCAGCACGCCGCCGCGCGCTGCCTGCAGAACCACCTCCTGGCCGCGCTGAAGAAGCGGCGGCTTCTCGTCGCGGCAGTGACAGCTGCCATCGCCCTGAGCGCCTGCGTGCAGCAGAGGTCGTCACACCTTGCTGCTGCGGCGGAGGCACTTCTCATCCACTCATCGCACGCCTTGCGGCGTCGGTACTACCGACGCCTGTGGTCCCAACGCGCCTGCCGCATTATCGGAGACCAGACGGCACTGTCTCTCCTGCGCTACGCTTACACTGAACTGTACAGACACGGGGCACGGTACGTCGTGCAGCACCCGACGGACATTGCCACAGGTGTGGTGGACAACGACACGCCTCAGGTCGATGCACTGCAGGTGCACAAGGCACCCCCGATGCCCATCCCGACACATACACAGCGCGACTCGCGCGCCCCTCGCTACGTGACAAGCCTGCCGTCAGAAAACGACACGCCAGTTGCGTTGCTCCCCAAAGACCGCTACATGCCCCCAGGCGCCACCCCCTCGCCAGAGGGTGTCCAGCGGTACAAGGCCCCCGGCATGGCACGGCCGGCGGAGCGCTACGTCGCACCGCACCTCCCGCAGGAGGGCACCGCTCCCACCATGCCCGGCATCAGGGTGCTGCCGCCCTCCCCCCCGCGCGGGGTGGCCCGCCCCGCAACGCACGCGTCGCCGCACCACCTGACACCCGCTTACAACTTAAACGCGCTGCCCTAGCCCCCTTGCCCCCCCAATGCGATGCCGTTGCCCATTGCCTAATGTACTGTAGAGCGTCTGGGCGGCAGGAGTAGAGCTAAGCACATGACCGCACACCCCACCCCAACCCCCCTACACGCCACACGCCTTTCACCACCCACCTTGGTGCCGCCCCCCACGCACGCCACAACACCACACCACCCATCCACGCACCCGCCCCCAGGCAGGGTTCTCCCTGCTGCCTCAGGCGGCGCGATGCCGATGGGGGAGGGCGAGCTGGTGGATCGTCTGAAGCAGCTGCCGAGCTACGTGGGTGTGCACGTCGTCTCCATCGGGGGTGTGCGTGCGGCAGACGTGCTGTGCGAGGCCACGGCGAGTGGGGCTGCGGATGAGTCGCGCCCTGCGGTCGGCGCTGTCGGGGAGGAGATGCGCATCCCGCTGCAGCTGCACACCCGGTCTGCCCTGCAGGTGCGGCTGCGGCTCTTCGCCCGCCAGGGCGGCGCTGTGCTGGGCGTCGCCTCCGTCACCCTCGGGCCAGCGGTAGGCCTGCTGCGTGTGACGCGGAAGCTGCCGATGCCCCCAGCCGTGTCACTCACAGTCGCCTTCACCGTGGACTACCCGGGCACTGCGCCCCCCGCTGTGCCCCCCGTGTCCGCCATCCCGGAGGCTGCGCTCATCAGCATGCTGAAGGGCAACGCTGCGCAGGCGCTGCCTGTGGCAGCCAGCACCGGCAGCAGCCCTGCAGCGGCACAGCAGGGCCTGCCGCTGGCACACGCCGTGCGGCGCGAAGAGAGGCGCCTGGCAAAGGCGAACCTCGCGGCACAGGCGGTGCCGCAGCTGGCGGAGTGGCGCGAGCGTCTCGCCGAGGCGTCTGGCGCGGTGGCAGCCGTGCCGCTGACTTCGGCGGGTGTGCTGGCGGGTGCGGCGGCCCCCGTGTTCCTGCAGAGCATCGTCGACAGCGGCGCAGCGGCGCAGGGCGGGCTGGTGTCAGAGCTCGCCTCCATCCTGCGCTTCCCCTCCGGCAGGGAGGCGGCCCCTGCGGATGACTTCGCCTGCATCGCATATACGCGCTACCTCACGCCCAGCGTCGCGGCGGCGATGCCCGGGCTGCACCTCTCGGAGCTGCTGGCGCTGCACTTCATTGCACAGCGCCCAGAGGATGTCGACCGCGACGTGGGGTACCGCGACGTGCCCCCCCTGCCCCGCCAGGGCGAGCCTGCCGCCTTCACGCGAGCGCGTGAGCTGTATGGGAAGCGACATACAGACTGGAGCTGGACGCAGGGGGCTCCGCTGCGCAACGGCTCGCTGCTCACAGCGGCGCCTGAGGCCTGTCCGATGCTCTGGCAGGCTGCGGCACAGGCGTGCCGCTTCAAGGCAGGCGAGCTGTGGCGTGCGGAGCAGCTCGTGCCCTCGCAGGCTGCAGAGAGCTACGTCGTGGGGCAGACGGTGCTGTGGCGGGGGCTGCACGTTGCCTACGCCACGCAGGACCAGGCGTTGGGGAGTGCCCCTGGAGGGGTTCCCCTGGTGATCTTCCGCATTGCGCGCCCGTCGCGCACAGCCAACCTGGCACCGTTGAGCCGCTGTGCTGCAGGGTATCTGCTGAGCCCCCTGCAGCATTACGTCGTGCGGGGTGTGAGTTGCCCCCCCGGTGATGTGTGTGTCGTCAGCCTTGAGTGTGCCGACGGCGATGGCGTGTTGCAGGAGAAGCTGTTGGCATCTGCGGCGGCGGCGGCGAAGTCTGACAGCGCGCGGCTGTGGGGTGTTGTGAAGCAGCTGGAGGCGAAGACGCTGCGTGTCATGTCGCGCGGCACCGATGACGAGAGCATCGGGGAGAGCGACACCTCCGCTCCCGAGGAGGCGGTGGACCGTGCGCTGCGGCTGGCGGAGGGGCACCGCTACAGCATGCCCGAGGGCCTGCTGGATGTGCTGGAGGAGGTGCGCGATGCATTGCAGCGCGAGCGCGGTGAGACGCGTGTCGCCCTGCAGGCTGCAGATGAGCGTGTGTTGGAGTGCAGCAACCGGGAGGCGCAGCACGCCCTGCTGCGGCAGGAGCAGGAAGCGCGTGCTGGGATCGCAGCACAGGTGCCCGGTGGGCTGGCGGATCTGTGGCGCGAGCATCTGAGGTTCGTGCAGGACGATCTGTCGCGCCACCTCGACAGCAGCATGAAGGAGCTCCAGGAGGTGCACGCACGTCAGTCACGCGAGGAAGCAGACAAGCTCAAGCAACGACAGCAACACTGCGTCCGCCTCCACGTGCAGTCTATGTTCGAGAAGATGGTGGGGCGCGTTGAGCGCGCCTGCCTCCGCAAGTTCTGGAGCAAGCTGTACGCACGGGCAACACGCTCTGCCCGATTGCGGTCGGAGCGGCGCCTCATGATAACGGTGGTCCACAAGCTTGCGGATACAACACGGGCCTGCATCCAACAGCGCTACTTCCGGAAGCTGGAGCGCCACGTCCTCCGCCGCAAGGCCCGCGCCAGCGCCAGCAGCCTGATCACCTCCATCTCGCAGCGCGCCCTGGCAGCGAAATACTGGGCCCGGCTCACAGGGGGGGTGGCGGGGCGGCAGCGCCAGCGCGAGCAGCTGCAGCTGCAGCGGGTGCACCACCTCACACAGGTCCAGGCTGCCACAGGCATCGAGGCGCAGGAGACCATCGAGCGGCAGCACTTCGCACACAACGAGGCTGTTGTGCGCGCTGAGATCGACGGCTGGAAGAGGGGCTTCTGGCGACGCGAAGCCCTCTACATGCAGAGGCAGCGGGAGGAGGACGACCTGCAGATCGGTGCCTACTGCCGCATTGTTGACGAACTGAAGGAGCATGCTGCCCCACTCGACGAAGCATGGCGTGTGCAAGGCAAGCCTGATCGCGCATCAGCCAGGCGCCTCGCACTGCGCATCACTCAGATTGCAGCAGAAGAGCTGCGCAGGTTGCGCCTGCTGCTGCAGGACACAGGCCAGGCACGCCCGACCCCGCCCTCCCCGCTGCCGTTTGCAAAGAGCACGGTGCCCGCGCCCCCTAACCCAGGGACGCCTGTGCCGTCAGGCGCCCTTTCCGACCTACGGCGTGCCATGCAGCAGGCCAAGTCACACACGCCTGACAGCAGGCGCACCCCTGTCGTGCCCCTGAGCTACGCAGGTTCGCCCAGCGAGGCTTACCCGTGACAGCCCCTGTGTAGAGTGAGTGGTGTGGATCAACTGTGTTGTGTGGTCCCCTCCGTTCAAGAGAAGGAGAGAGCATGCTTGCAACATGGTGTTGGAGGGGGAGAGAGAGAGAGAGAGAGAGAGAGAGAGAGAGAGAGAGAGAGAGAGAGAGAGAGAGAGAGAGAGAGAGAGAGAGAGAGAGAGAGAGAGAGAGAGAGAGAGAGAGAGAGAGAGAGAGAGAGAGAGAGAGAGAGAGAGAGAGAGAGAGAGAGAGAGAGAGAGAGAGAGAGAGAGAGACGGGCGAAGGACCTGCACCACCTAATGAGCACGATAGTCGCCCGCAGAGATAACGTGAGCGCCTCGGGGTATCCCCAACTGTTTGCGCGTGGGACGCAGCGCTAGCGCGACCCGCTGCGCCCCATCAGTCCGACCTGGCCTCACTGCCGGACAACCCACCCCGCTGGACTCACGGAGAGTGCATCATGCGTGCCCTGCGGGCCTGGCTCGGTCGTCTCACCTGGACGAGGGAGGGGTCCGTCTCCTTCTGCGAGCTCGCCATCGACTTCGAGGTCTTCTCCGGGCTCGACGTCTGCCCGATCGCTACTGGCGCCCCGGCAGGAACCCAGCCCGCCCCACTCAACATGCGTGGACGCATGATGGGGCAGATGTTGAAATACCTTGTCTCCCAGTGTGAAGCAGTTAACCTCCGCGCGCCCCTGCCTGGCGCGTTTGTCTCGCGTGTCTACTGCCTCCGCGCGGTGGGGGTGAAGGAAGTCTGGGGCGGTCTTGAGCCGCGCCCCCGCTTTGCCTGCCACGGGCTCACCACCCGTATCCTGATCGAGCAGATTCCCCGCGCGATCCACTGGGCCTCGAGCAAGTCGTGGGGCCTGGACCTTACCCCGTCGTATACCGAGGTGCCCGACCGGGACACGCGAAGCGAACAGTGGGACCCTACTCCCGTAGCCCCCACCCGTGACCCCCTCGACACGGTCAGCCCGAGGTCGGCGCCGTGCGGCGCTGAGCGCTATGCCCCCCGTTCGGAGGTGCTGGCTCGCAACGTCTGCAGGGCCCACTCCAAGCCCAAGTGCCATGACTGCGACGCGGCGGGGCACAACCGAACCCTGCGAATGGAAGACTGCTGCCGGGCCCACCACCGCCAGGATGACGGACTGCCCGTGCAGTTCTGCAGCACGCACCGGCTGCTCCGCTGCGGCACCTGCAGCTCCTCCAACATGTGCTGCAAGCGTGGCCACCACGGCTGCCGCGACCATGACCTGCCCCCCTGCGGGGTCTGCGCCTCTCTGCCTGAGATGGATGACAGACGCCCCACCGCTTGCTGCAAGAAGGGCCACCACGCCCCTCCCGCCCCTGCGACGCCTGTGGAGGCAGACGCCCCCACCCCGCCGCCCCATGTGCCGCCAACCCCGCCCTTCCCAGAGGCGACTGCGCCTACCGTGGGGGATCTTCCCTCCACCACGCCACCCCGTGTGCCTGCGCCTCAGCCCTCCCCTGAAGCGACCCCGTGTCCCGCTACTCCCGAGCCCGCCACCCCTCCAGTTATCCTGAAGAGGCTGGCCCATACCGTGTGCTCCCCGGGCTCACCCCACCGCCACCTGATGCAGCCTCGTAGGAGGCTCTCACCCGACGGCGTCAGGCCATCCATCCCCGCCGTGGCGCAGCTGAAGCGCACCGCCTTAGAGGCGCATACCGGTTCCACCCCGGCACTGCCTGCCCAAAGGCCTAGGGTCGACCACGTGATCCCCACCGCTAACGCTGACGTTGACGTGGGCGCCGCTGATCCGGACCCACCTTCTCCTACTACCTCCCCTCCCGACGGCGTGTCCGTTGACGCAGCCCTTCCCCAAAGGCCCCGTTCTGGTGCCTCTTCCTCCTCCGCCCGTGCGCGGTCACCGCACGCGCCTACAGGCTTCCGGGCCTACCTTAATCCTCCTTCCTCACGTAGCGCGTCACCGGGCGCTACAGACCGTGTGGCGCCTGCGCCTCCTCCTCCTCCTGTGTCACTTCCCTCACCCCACCAGAGCAGCTCCTCTCTCAAACAAGGGGAGTCTACCGGGCCGCGGGCCCGCGTAGTTAAGTAGACGACACCCTTGGGGTGCGAGTATTTTCGTTTCGGGGATATTCACACTATAAGCATACGAGAGAGAGAGAGACATGTAGTGCAAGACAGTGGGCAGGAAGGGAGGAAGGGGGGGGTGGTGGTTCGGCCGGGATCCTGCAATGGCTTATTTTTTGTCGTTCGGTGTGGCAAATTGAGTTGTGTGGCAACCTTTTGTGTGTTGGATCTTGCGACCCCCTCCCGCTTCACGCCACTTCATCAGATCGAGGAGGGGTGGTGTACGCAAATGAGAGTGGGGTCTGCGTTGCAACAGAGCAATTTTTTTGGCAGTCATTTGGTTTGTTGTCTCGTTTTGCCGCCACTCCACGATCCAGCGTGGAGAGGCACAGATAGTTTCTGTAGACAAGTGTCCGTAACAGTGTGTACGCAGTGTAAGTCTCCCGCCCCTCTCCCACACCACACGTGTATGGTTTTGCTGTGTGTCAGATTGTCGGGTGTGGGGGCAGGTTGTGTCAGATGCAGCACAATGCCCGAAAGCTCGTAGAGGGAGAGAGAGAGAGAGAGAGAGACAACAAGGCAGCAGAAGGTGCATGCGACGAACACCAAACCGCCCCCTCCACCCCTTCCCTTCGACCGTTCCCCGGAGTGAGGAGACGGGTATTATTTTGGACGATCGATGGTACCGCAGGCATGCCATGGCGCATCCACACCCATGCTCTCGTACAACCACACCCACACACAGCCAGGCCTTTGGGCACAACACGAGAGCAGACCAGATACAATGAAGCGCCTGTGCGGAGCAGCACTGCTGCTGGTGGTGGCACTGGTCGGCTGTGCTGATGCAGGGGGTTCTTCGTCGCGGCCGTCGCGGCGTGGCGGGCCCAGCCGCACCGAGCATTACAAGCAGAAGTCTGGGAAGAGCAGTGGCGGCGGCAGCGGGAGCAAGAGCAAGAGCAAGGGCAAGAGCGAGGGGAAGGCGGAGAACAAGAAGATGAAGGAGAAGGAGAAGGGGCACAAGAAGCCCCCGAAGACCCCTGCGCCTGTGCCCGGACCCGGGCCTCAGCCCGAGGAGGAGTGCGTTGTGGGGTGGGTGAAGGGCGAGCAGGCCGAGTGCTTCCGCGGGATGCGCAACTGCGAGCGGACGAGTGCGGCGGGTGAGCTGGGGTGGACCAACGTCGTGGCGCGCGGGGTGGAGGTGCTGGACATCGTGGGCGGGGCGCAGGAATGCAGCGGGGCGCACGGGTTCAAGGCTGGGGAGGTGGGGCTGGAGGTGGACCAGGAGATGGTGGCACTGACGATCGACATCGAGGACGGGTGGACTGTTGAGGAGGCGTCGATGTGGATTGGGCGCAGCAAGCTGCCGCAGAAGAGCTACGGGCGGTACACAGCGTCCCCTGCACACTTCCCGTACAAGACGTCGCGTGCCGGGGAGCACAAGTTCCGCTTCCGTGGCGGGATCCCCTCGTCGCTGCACCTCGCCCTGCACGTCAAGGTGTGCCGGGTTGAGCGGACTGGCGCGCCTACACCGGCCCCGGGGACGGTGATGGAGACAGCCGTGCCGGCAACGCCGGTGACCCCGATGCCCGCATCGCCCGTGACACTGCCACCCACGCCCACTGACATGCCGGGTGCCACCGCCACGCCTGCCCCTGGTGCGACGGCGACCCTGGCACCTGGCGCACCGATCCTGACCCCGGTCCCGGGCACTCCTGTGACGATGGCACCTGCGCCCACAGCGGTGCCGCAGGGCCCCGCAACTCTGGCGCCTGGCGCACCGACCCCGACCCCGGTCCCGGGCACACCTGTGACGATGGTGCCCGCGCCCACGCCCACGCGCACACCCGAGACGACACCGGTGCCGCAGGGCCCCGCAACTCTGGCGCCTGGCACCGGCGCCACGCCGACCCCGGGGACACCGGCGACGCCGATGCCCGTATCACCCGTGACCCTGGCACCTGCGGCGGGCACGCCGGCCCCGGAGTGCGTGGAGGGTGCGGTCGATGTGGGTGTGCTGGAGCCGGCAGGTGAGGCGGGGGAGACGCTCGTGGACTGGGGCGCAGGTGTCCCAGTGGAGGAGGGGATGGCCGCGTGGCCCACTGCTGCAGGTGAGGGCGAGGGCCAGGGCGTGATCGTGGGTGAGGGGCAGGAGACGTCGCTGACGAACATCCCCGCAGGGCTGCAGCGGGCGGGCACAGAAGCGTTCTTCCCCACGGACGGGCGGCCGATCGAGTCGGGGAGCCGGCTGCGCGTGGAGTGCCCTGAGAGCTGCACTGACGCACCGTGCGAGGTGGTGGTTGCGACATACCATTGCCCCCCGTGCTCGTCGGCAACGAACGGAGGCCTGCCGACGCTGCTCCCCGAGGCGGGGTGGAGCGCCGGGGAGTGCGCCCCCACCTTCAAGACCTTCATGCTCGGGAATGAGTTCAGCATGGTGGCATTCCGCAGGCTGGTGCCCGCCGGGACGGTGCTGGAGACACCGGCACTCGCACATGATCTGACAAATGTCGCGGTGTTTGTGCGGCGCGGCGCTGCCGACTGTGCTGCCATCTCGGAGTCTGGGATGTGTGCGCAGCAGGGGGGCGAGTGTGTGTGGGAGGCCGTGCCCGCTGCTGAGGGGTCGGAGGCGGGGTCGTGCGTGTCGAACTGGTGCCCTGCCGGTGCCGAGACCGGGGAGGGCGGCAACGGCGGCATCGGGGAGGGCGTTGCGTGCGGCGAGTGCGTGGTGTCTCCTGGGCAGCCTGTCCCTCCGACGCCGCCGCTGCCCGAGGGTGGCCCCACCGGCCCGCAGTAGGCCTGTCCGCAACACAGTCTCTGCACTTCATCTCATGCACTTCATCTCATTTCTTCTCCTCTTGGGGCCTTCGCTGTGTGTCACTTTGCGCGAGGGGCCCCCTCTGCCTTTATACTTTGGACGTGTTTATGATTTGACGGTCGAGGCGGCGTGTCTCCGTGCCAAGGTGCAGCACTGCTGTGGTAGGGAAGACTTGACCATTTGACAGATTCGCACATTTGAAATTGATAACTTGCAAGCCTTGAAAATCTTGAAAACCTTGAAAAAACAAAAATCTGGAAGCTTTGCCTATTTACGGAACTGAAAAACTTGCATGTGGGCGACCACACACAACCAGAACCCAACCGCAATGCTGTGGCGGCACTGGCACTGCCGGCTGCCACGGTGTTGGCTTGCTTATTCCATCCCACATCCCCGCACCCCCTCATTCTCCAACACTGCCTCTGGCCTTCTCCCACAGTGCAGGTCACGCACTGGCGGGGTTGTCCTGAGTCACCCCCTGGCTTGTCCGCTTCAAGTCGGAGCTGTTTCTGTTTCCATTTATGACGGTGCGGCGGCACGAAAGTCCCGGCCCCCGCACCGATACCGCAGACGGCAAACGGCGCTGCCCCACCACGTGCCATGTTCACGTGGCATCGCTGCGAGTTTTGCCTTCATCCCCCACCCCACGCGCCCTTTTCTTTGCCGCACAGCAACGGACCCACAAAGGGAAGGACGAAGCCAAATAAAGACCATTCCACACACAACCGAAAGGCCAACCGCCAGTTTCCACACCCCCCCCAAAGTTTGTTTTCTTCCACTCACGGGAGGGCCGCGCCCATCCGGCACACCCTGCCCTCTCCCTCTCGCCTCTCCCCCGCCTGAGCCTGATGCCTTATGAATGTGCCCCCCCCCCTGCCACTGCCACTGCTTGGGGAGGCTCCCCGCAGAGGTGCAGAAGAGGAACAAGCTGCACCTCCGGGGCTGGCGTGCAAACATCCCGCGGCCACATTTCTGCTGAGAAACACGACCTGCCAGAGAGCTCCCGCCCTACCCTCCCCCCCCACCCTTTCTGCAGGGCTCCAATCTTTTTTCTGTCCGGCCACTCGGGGGCGCCCTACCCTCCCCACCACCCCGCGCCGCTCCCAGTGTACACACGGGAGGGGAAGGGGCGGCGTCCCAAATGGATGGCGACTTTGTCGAGGGGGACGAAGGGCTGCAGAATGAGGCGTTGGAGGCCGGGCAGGACTTCGGGGGCCTGCAGGAAGGGCCGCCACCCCCTCCGGAGCCGCAGCAGGTGAGCCAGGGGTCATTCGACAGGGTCCCTGGGTCGCAGGGTGACTACGAGCAGCCGGAGGCGCTGCTGACAGGCTCCGGTGCGTCGGGCATCTTCTCCGGGGGGTGGGGCCGCCCTCCTGTGCCGCCGTCCGACATGCCAGAAAGCATGCGCCGCATGACGTCAGGCATTCGTGGGACGCGTGCCCCGAACTGGGCTGACGTGGAGACGGAGCTGCGTCAGCGTACGCTGACCGATTTCCTGCGTAGGATGTTTGACACACTCAGCGAGCAGCATGCAGCGCTGGAGCAGTTGAAGGACGCCTATGAAGGTTGCCAAGCCGAGCTCAAGGTTCTGAAGGCTGAGAATGAGCAGAAGACGCAGCTGCTGCACCACCACACAGCCCTCTCGGATGTATGCCTGCCTGTGTGTTTCTGATTCGGCGTCCCGAGCTTCGCTGGGCCGGCGGCACGACGTTCCTCCACTTCTATTCAGATTTGCAGTACTGTACGGTTTTGCAAACCCGCAAACCCGCACTACTGTACGATTTCTGCATTGCTTTTCCCTTGCCACCATGCCGCCATGCCACGCCAAACAGTCCTCATCGGCACGCCTCGGGGCGATTGAAAACGACCTCGGGATGCAGAGGCAGGAGGTGAATGACCTGGCACACGCTATCGGGGTATGCAAACTTCGGAGGTGGGGGGTGGGGGCCGCACCTTCAATGTGTGTTGCACATCACCAGTGGAAATGCATGAAGAACAGGAGGCCTTCACTCTGTGCCGGAGTGTGTCAGGTTGCAGCCTATGTTGTTAGGCGGCTCACTTGTGTGCACTGTACAGCGAAGGCCCCCAGGTGCTCGCTGGACTCTTCATCATCCACCCACCTCAGGAACGATGGACTGATGTTGACGGAGGCCTGCAGCGCCTGACGCACACCGTCACACGCACGTTCTACCAAGAGACTTTGGAGAAGAAGACCGTCCGCCAGGCGGTCCACGAGATGGCGCTGCACCACAACGACGTCTGCAACGTGGTGCGGCGTGAGCGCTGGGGAAGGCTGCGCTTCCAGGGATCCATGCTTGCCGATCTCAACCTGAAGGGCGTCTACAGGCGCTTCTACACGAAGTGGCAGACGTGGGCAAAGATGGAGACAGACATCCGCCTTGCACAGGGTGGCAAGGAGTCGATGGTCATGACGTCGCTGCTGGACGTTCGCCGCTCCCTGCCCAGGCGGTACTTCCAAAACCTGCTGAACTACGTGCAGTGGGCGCGTGAGAGGCACCGCAACGCGGATATCTTCTACAGGTCGTTGCGGAGCCTCCACCACATGCGCCGCAAGAACGTCCTGCAGCGATACTACACGAAACTGTACCTCTACGTTCAGGAGGAGGACGCGAAGCGTGCTGAGAATGACAAGATCAACGAGGAGAAGGCAGACATCACCGCCGACATCTCGATGAAGGCCCTGCTGATGCGTTACTTCAACAAGCTCCTGGGGAAGCGCAACCTGCGCGTGCAGCTGCGGAAGAACGGTGAGCTCTGCGACCGCCTCGGTACCATGTTGCTCAACAGCCTGCGCAACCGCTACTACGGGAAGCTCTATGCGTTCCTGCTGTGGACACGGTTCAACAGCAAGCGCAACCAGCAGGCGATCGAACTCAACAGGAAGCGGGAAGAGAAGGTGAGGCGCGATTTCCTCCACAGGTGGGCCCACCACGCCGCCTGCGTCCGGAGACACCTTGAGCGTGTTGCCGTGTCACGAGCCCTCACCACAAAGAACGAGCAGCGCGTCCGCAGTGAATACTACCACCTGCTGTCGCGCTTCCAGAAGATCCGCGACAAGGCGCGCGACAGGCATGAGCTTGAGAACAGGTTTGCAGAGGTTGCACGCAAGTCCGACAACTTGGGGACGCAGGTGGATGTGGGGCTGAAGACGCTGAGCAACACAAACAGCGTGCTGAACAAGCTGGTCGACCGCCTCATCACTGTTGACGAGCAGCTGGGTCACCTCGAGAAGGACAAGGTCAGCAGGCGCGAGCTCACCTTCATCACCGACCCGTCACGGCACCCTGAGATGCTGGAGCGGCCACCACCGTCGCCAAGGCGGATGACACACAACGACCCACGCACCAGCCCTACCGTTGCCGACACGCCTGTCGACCGATACGTGCCTGAGGCACTGAACATCGGCACCACGGAGAGGCAACGCGAGCTGGAGGCGGAGCGCGAGCGCGACCTGATGGTGCAGCGGCAGCAGACAGCCGAGATGGAGGAGAACCACCGCAACCTGCAGCGCATTGTGGCAGCGATGCCCGTGCGCTCCCAGGAGCAGACGCCGCAGCTCGCCCCCCAGCGATACCCGCAGGACGACTCGCGGCACGACCACCCGCAGATCACGCCTTTCCGCAGCTCGCAGACCCCCAGCACGCAGGTATGTTCTGCAGCCAAAGCCAGCGCCTACCTCTCCGTCCTGCTCAGTTCGACTTCGGGGATCTGCAGGCAGAGCTCGAGCAGGAGCAGATGGCGCAGCGGGTATGTTGCCAGCGGGGTGGGTCTCGGGTAGGGCTCAGGGGCAGGAGTCACAAAGGGTGGGGAGGGTGGGGGGTGCAATTCGATTCTCTTGCCGGTATCATCATTCAGCCTCCTATCCTGTGTACCGTGCCACACCCCCACAGGCTAGATACCGCAGCATGTCTGACGTGACGTCTGGTCGGTTTGTGTGATTGTGCCGAGTGATTTACAAGAGATGCAAGTGATGCGGCAAAGCGTTGTGTCGGTAGGCGCAGCGTGATACCCGCAATCCCCTTCTTCCCCCCAACCCCCCTGCCGCTGCCCTTCCGTCCTTAGATTGTGATGTGCAGATGGGTGGCTTGAACGATTTGAACGATTTTTGGCCGTGCTCGTAGCATTCCCCGTTGAGGGGGTCGCTATTTCGTGTTCTCCTGGCCGCACGGAGGCATTGCCTTACGTCGCCTCTTCCTCTTTTCCTTTGGTGGTGTGTTGGTCTGGCACAGAGGGCGGGACCGTGCTGATATGCACAGTGACGACTCTCCCTTTTGTTTTGTGCCCGCCTCCACCGAGATTCGGCTGATGCCTCTCAGACTGGGGGCGGGCGGTCGCCGACCCTTTTCTGTACGAGGTTTTCCACAGGCTGCACACCTGCCCCGCGGCTGTGTGGCAGTCTTCGCGGAGTGCAATGCGAAGGTCTGGCCTGACGTGGTGTGACTATTTAGACTCCAGGTGTCTCCACCCTTCCTGGTCTGGGGAGCCTCGGTACCCAAGCAGTTTTCGGTCATGCCCTGGACCACGGCCGTGCTAGACTCCTGGTGCAGGCACCCGTCATGGTCCGGGGACGGCCCCCCCAGGCAGTTTAACGTCTTACCCAGGACCTATTTTTTTTTTTCCCTCTTGTGTCCCATGCCTTGTTTGCAGTGATCGCATTGTTGGCCATCCTTGCTGTAGTTCGGCATGCCGCCCTTCCCACCTTCCCCCACCCCCTCCCCGGCGGTTTTGCTCTCCGTGTGGTTTGGTGGTACTGGTGAGCCATCTGGGGAAAGAACCTTGACAATCCCGGGCCGGCAGTACGTTCGTCACCCCCACGGGCTCGGCCGGTTTCTAAACCTTTAGGCAATCTACGTCCGCAGGCCAAGAACCCGGTGTGCAGATGCACGTTGGGAGCCCCCTGAAGTCCGCACACGCCCTCTCTGAGTAGTCCCCGACCAAGCGCTGGCCTCTCTGACCGACTACCATGCCGCCGCAGGCCAAGAACCCGGTGTGCCGAAGCACGTTGGGAGCCCCCTGAAGTCAACACAGCACCCCGCCAGGCTTTATTACAGTAGTTTCATGGGATGATGGTAGATAATGGAAAGTGTTTTGTTCCTCCAAAAAATATTAGCAAAAAAAAACAAGAAACACGCCTTCTGGGTGGCTTTGCGCAAGCCACCGCCCCTGGCCGTCTCCCTCTCACGCCAGGCTGGTGGCTGCCGACCCAAAGACACAACAAGAAGCAAATGTCAGGACGCCATTCCTTGGTTTGTCCTCGGTGCAGGCCGTTTAGATTAGAGGCTGGGTAAAATACATGCCAGTTTGTTCTGTGAGGTGTGTGGCGCTGGGGGGGGTGGTGAGTGGGTAAGCGGCTTCACGCCGGAGGCAGATGTGAGCCTCTGGCATCACCTTGGTGTGCCATGCTGACTGAGTTGTCTACAGAGCGGCCTTCACCTCTCCTGTATAGTATGTTCGCCAATTCAAACAAGGAAACGAACGAGCCTCTGTCAGGTATGCGGACATAAGGAAGCTGAGCCAGCAGCGTGTGGCAGTGCCTGAGAGCCCAGAGAATTATGTTTGTCGTGGTGGCAAATCAACGCAGTTGGGCCAAAGGGTGGCAACGTCCCGCCCCATCCGGGTCGCTGGGGCTGACATCTGTTGAGTATCCTGGGCTGTTTATGTCGGCACCCGGCAAGAGGCGATGAACCTAGAGGGCGATATGTCGAAAAGAAGCCGTCGAGGGTAGGCGCCATGTAGAAAATGCACACCCAAATTGCCCTCCTACGTTGATCCTCGTAGATGAAGTGCGGTGGGTGTGTGACCCCGCCTGATACCCGGCTTGCTACATGTCACCAATACCAAAGTACACAGTTTGGCAACTTTGTGCACGTCACGGTCTGGTCGTTGTGGCAAATTCGATTGTTGTCCGCGCCAGACTGGTGGTCGTCGATACCAAAGCCACACGTGTTGCGGCCTGCATCGCGTGTAGAGTGTCTTTTTCACCCCCCTGCGGGAGAGGGCCCACAAGGGGGGCCCGTGATCCTCCTCCCCCTTTCCCCTGCACCCCTTTTCTTCCTTCCAGCCCCACAGCTTGCCGAACAGAGATGGCGTGGTCAGTGGGCCCGGATGAGATTCAACAGAGCATGCAGGTGACACCTGGCGCCAGAGACTGATACGAGGAACCGCGCCCTCCACCCACCCACCCCACCCTGCCCACTACTCCCCCCGAGCTCGCCCTCCCCTGTCGTGTTATCCCCTGCAGCAAAGCACTTTCACCGCCGGACTTAGAGGGAGAACGGCAGTGGAAGGGGGGGGGGGTTGGGTTCTCCTTCTCTCTTCTCTCTGCACCCCCACTGTTCACTGCATCACATCAGGGCAGCGCCGAGGCCCCCCTCCGACCCCCCACCCCCACCCCCCTGCAACATGGCTGCCATACGCAAGCTGGTGCACGAGTCGGTGCCGCTGCGGCGCCAGGTTCATCAGGCACTTGCCAAGGTCGGGGTTGACGAGCGCTACTCGAGTGAGCTGTCTGCAGACGCTGCGTGCGAGGCAGTCGTTCTCAACATCAGGGCAGCCGCCGCCGCGCTGTTCGTGGCGAGCGAGGAGGACGTCGGGATCTTCAAAACCTCTTTTGCGCAGTTCGTGCGAGGCGTGCCCCACCGCACTGCGGCATATGCCTGCCTGCTCGCATGCATCGGTGAGGACAAGCCGGGCTGTGCCGACGATATCCTCACCCACTGCGAAGCCGAGATGAACAAAAGCATAGAGTCCAAAGACTGGACCGGCACCAAGCAGTTCCTCCGCTTCTTCGGGTGCATCGCCAACAGGGGTGTCATTCCCAAGGCCCGCCTGCTGGACGACCTCCTGGAGCAGCTGGAGGTGCACATGGAGGCCACGCCCTTCCTCCACCACAGGGGCGACGCGGTGGCCTACCTGGTGCTCTCCGTGCTGCCCTGGCACCCCGCACACCCCACGGCGATGGACAAGCTCGACACATACTTCCAGAAGAGGCAGCGCACACAGGCGCTGCTCACGCGACGCCCTGTTGTGGTGCAGCAGTACAACTACACGCAGCACCCTGTGATTGGTGCGGATGCGGAGGACGAGCCTGACGCGCTGGAGGTGTTGTACGCAGAGGTGAAGCACACCGAGGTGTGTGGGGCGGGCCTGTTCCCGACGTACTGCGATGCGAACTTCAAGAGCGATGTGCAGGTGCAGCTTGCGAGGCTGCCGTCGCACGCCCCGTGGGTTGCGTATCCCACACAGCCCGCAGCGCTGTGCCTGTTCGACGTGTGGGAGCCGGGTGCGGTCGGCACGCGGAAGCCGGTGCGCGAGTCGGGGGAGCAGAGCGGCGTGTTCGACATGCTGGATGAGATGACGCTGGTGCAGCGCGGCGCTCTGCACCTCGTGGACAGGGCTGTGGCGCGGGAGGTGACGCTGGACCTGATCCACTGCTTCCACGCCGATGTGAAGATGCTCGCAGAGTGCCTGCTGCAGGTGCCGCGGCGCAGGGATGTGCACATCATGAGCACATCGTCGTACGTCGTGGAGGCGGTGCTGGGGTCCGCCCTGTCGCTGCCCCACTCCCCTCTCCCGCTGCCCTTCTACACCGCGCTGCTGGCGCAGCTGGTGCAGGCACCCATGTCGCCCTTCGCGCTGGTGCTCGTGGAGGCCTTCGAGACGCTTATTGAGCAGCTGCCCCTGCTGAGCACCTCGCTGGCACACCGCCTCCAGTACCTCTTCGCAAGCCACCTTGCGAATCACAACTTCAGGTGGCTGTGGGACACCATCCGTGAGAAGGACGCCCAGGCAGACAAGCGCACGGTTGGGTGCCGGAAGCTGTTCTGGTTTGAGATGACGCAGCAGCTGATGCGGTTTGGGACGAAGGTGTGTTTCCCGTGTTGTGGTGGTGGGATGGGCGGGTGGGTGGGGCTTACCGGGTTGTCCCACTGATTTGCGAACGAACTCTAGGAAGGGGAGGGAGGGGAAACCACGGGGAGGTGTTGGCGGTGATGAAACGTGCCCCCCTCCTCCTCTTCACCACACCCCTCATCACAGCAACACCTGCAGTCGTGCATCCCGTCGTTTGTCGACGTGGCGAAGGTGTGGCAGGACGAAGGCCCCCTTGGGGGTTACAAGTTCAAGGACGCCGACGTGCGGTTCAAACGCGATGCCGACGGGCTGCTGCGGAAGATACGTGCGGACGAGAGCGTCACCCCTGAGCAGGTGGTCGGCATCCTGTCCCGTGTGTCCGACGGCGAGGGTGCTGCTTCCGATGTCGAGAAGGCTGAACTGCTGACACAGTGCCTCCTGCTGCTGGGCTCCGACGCTGTGGCGCACGAGCTGCACCTCCTGCGGCAGTACACACCTGCCCTGTCTGAGGTCACGAAGGACGCCTCGAACATCATCACCGCTGCCGAGGAGTTCTGGAGCGCCGCACCTCACCGCACCTCCATCACGGTGGCAAACCTCCTGCAGCTGGACATCGTCACACCCATGGATGTCGTGCGGTGGGCGCTGTCGAAGTCCGACAACTTCGAGCGCGGCTTCATCTGGGAAGTATGCCTTCAGCTGGGCCACCCGCCGTGCCATCGCCTCCCAGATTGCCCCCCACACCACCGACCCACCCACCCACCCACTCTGCAGATTGTGTTCGCGTCACTGGATGTGCCAGTGGAGAAGGCGATGTGCGCTGCAGAGGAGGCTATCGACCTGGAGGGTGCCTGTGTCGCGCTGTCCGCACAGAACGTCGCAGAGGACCTGAAGGAACGGACGATGAAGAAGCTCGACAAGCGCATCGCGAAGCACAACGCCGAGCAGGGCAGGCACCTCACAGAGCTGAAGGAGTGCGTGCGGCTCCTCTTCTCTGGGCTGGTGCGCTGCTTGAAAGGTATGGCTAGGGGTCGAAGCTGAGGGGGGGGCGGTGGGGCAGAACTGAAATGTAGAAACTGTGCCCCACCATCACGCCTTTCGCACTACAGATCGCTACAAGCGTGAGCGCCGTGAGCTCCTTGCGTCTGCCCACAAGGAGGGGGTGCAGCGCAGGGCTGCTGTGCATAACTTCCTGTGGTCGCGCGCGGTGCTGGGGCAGTTCAACGCAACAGGAATCCGCTACCTCCCCTTCATCACGCAGTCCCTGGATGAGATCTACGAGGAGGTGCTCATCAAGCAGAAGGTGTGTTTCCGTAGCACCCTGCCCCTTTCAGCTGTGCTGCTTGCTGCCCGACACGCCCACGCGGAACCCCCATACGCCCACACCCACAGGCACCTGCCGTGCTGCTTAACATCTTCCTGTCTTGGCGCCTGGTGCGCGGGTCACGCGCCGCGACTCAGAGGGTATGCCAGCCTGCCAGCCTAGCGACACGTGTTCAGGGCAGAGCCAACAGCAAGCCCTGTTGCTGCTGCCCTGCTCTGCGAGTGGGGTGAGGGGTGTATTGCAGGGGAATGGCTTCTGGGCATGACACCTTGTGTCTGTCGAGTTGCCGCCCATGTCTATATATAGGCGGCTTGCGGGGCATCGCGTGGCAGTGGGTTGCCGGCCACAATTATATCACATCACCCACGCACCCACAGGGGTCAACGCTGATGGCGGCCGCTCGGCACCCGATGCAGGAGGAGGTGCTGCGCAGGGTGATGAGTGCCGGTGCTGCCGGTGAGGCAGAGACGCTGTTCGATCGCATCGACGAGGGCAGGCTGGACCCCACGACAGCTGCTCTCCAGAACGTCTCAAACAACGAGCCGCCGTCCGACGACGGCGGTGGCGACAGCGACGACGGGGCTGACGAAGAATCAGAGGAGGACAGCATGGACAGGGATTAACCTGGCCCTGCCGAGCCCCTTGTGGCCTTCCACCCCGCCCTGTCCACCCAATTCCCATCTCGCCTGTACCTCACACACAAAAACCCGAAACCCCCCCCCCTGCCCCCGGCATTGGAAGCGGCTGTCGTCGCCCCTTGCAGAGCATGTCGCTGTGGTTGGGCACAGCGTAGAGCCGCACCGATATGTCTGTCATGCGGCCTCCGGACCCCCCTCCCCTCCGCCCGTCCCCCCCCTTCCCCCCCGCCCCGTCTGCACCTTGGCCCCGGCTGGCTTGTTGTTGTGTGGAGTGTGGGTGTCTGCACGCCACCTGCAGGGCACTGGGCAGCGGCACAGGCAGGGCCTGTCTCAGTCGCTGCAACGGTGGGGGTCACGGCTGCTGGGTTCGGCCCGGCTGCAGCGTTGCGGCGATGACGACGACACTGCTGCGGCCGGAGGAGGTGGAGAGCGTCACCGACTGGGCCAACAACAACTACAGGCTGCGTCACCGCGACAGCAGCAAGGCGTGGAATGGGAGGGTTCCTGTGGACCAGCTTGTGGAGGAGCTCAAGGCTGTGCTCGCGGTCCGCGAGAAGGGCAGGGAGGGCCGCACCACGCAGCTGACGGAGAAGCAGATCGAGAAGCAGAAGGACCGCATCGAGGCGGAGCTGCGCGAACTGGCGAACACGGAGGACCCGGATCTCAGCGGGACGGTCAACCTGGATGATGTGCTGCGGTATGTGCGTGAGGGTTGTGGGTTTGTTTGGTTTCGTTGATGTTTTGAAGTGCTGCGGGGCTGGTGTGATGATGCCTGTCCCCAGTGGGCATGTCCAGGATGCCGAACACTCCTGAATATAAGCGATGTGGCCTGACAACACACCCTCCTCCCCAACGCACAGATACTATAGTACCGATCCGACGACGCGGTTCGATCTGCAGTTTGTCAGAAAACAGCATTCGGCAGCAACAAGTTTGCTGGGTGCGACAGTGTACTACCCTTTCGTGTTGCTGTTCACCGTCTTCCTGCTGGACACACGTGATGCTTTTGGCTCGGGGTATTGGATGACGGCAGGCACGCTGGATAAGTTCCTCGACGAGGAGTTCACACAGAGCGACGAGCTGCGTTTCAAGAAGACTTTTTACGATGTGATGACTGATGAAGAGTATTGGGAGTTCTTCCAGGGCCCCCTGGTTGAGAGCATTTGGCAGAACGGGGCCAACGAGCGTGGGAACACGTTTGTGCAGGACTCCAACATGCCCATCGGAGCCATCAAGCTCCGCCAGATGCGGGTGGCACAGACATCTTGCGGCACGCAGTGGGAGGAGCTGCGGCAGCACCGTGCCACAGACCAGATGCCGAAGAGACGCATCCTGGATCGTCTGAATGACTACGGCGCCTTCTGCTACCCCGAGTACCTGAAGCTGATGGGGGAGGACCCGGGGAAGCCTGCGAAGGGAAACCTCTCGTTTCAGGCGACCAACGTTGTGCATGATGGGACGCAGTTCTACAATGAGGCGGAGCGGTGCAAGCTGGATAGTGCGAATTGCAACCCGAATGCATTTCCTGTGACCTATGCCGAGCAAGCCCCCCTTGATATGGACAGCGTGCCCGAAAGCCAACAGTTTGTAACAGAAGCTTACAAGTACCGCGATTGCAATGCGCTGAACTCCAGCACTTACTCCTACTACTTCGGGCAGCTGTCTGTGAGGGGGTACGGCTGCGATGGGTTTGCCCTGATCATCCCCTTCAACTGGGAGATGTCCAAGGTCATGAAGGCGATGGAGCTGCTGCGGGACGGCATCGAGGTGACGCACTTCAACCCATTTACACACCAGAACGAGACGGTGCGGGTGCCGTGGATCGACAAGCAGACGCGTGCGGTGTCGATCGAGATGGTGCTCTACAACCAGAACCTCGACCTGTTCACAAAATACCAGTTCTTCGTCGAGATCACTGCCGCAGGCGCCTTCATCCCCACACAGCACACCATCGGCTTCGCCCTCTTCGATTGGGAAGACCACAGCTGGGTGTACTTCTTTTTCCTCTTCCTCTACTTTGTGTGGACGATGGCTTACGTGGGGCTGTGGTTCTACAGGTGGGCACAGATCTACAGGATGGAGATGAGCAACGTGCAGGTCCACACCTGGTACGTCTTCAGGGCTGTCATTGCGCTGCGCTCCTTCGCAGACTTCTGGCTTGTGTTCGACATGATCAGCTACCTGCTGTTCATCGGTGCCTGGACCATGCGCTTCTACACGATGTATGCAGGGCTGACGGAGAACTCGCTTCTGCAAAACGTATACTACCCCCCTGACTACGACCTGATGGCCGTGCTTAATGAGATCCGTGCCGCATTCGATGCCCTCAACACGACATTCATCTTCCTGCGGTGGCTCAGCTTCCTCGACCACGTCACGCCTGGAGGCAGCTTCTTCCACCGCACCGTCAAGCAGGGCGGGCAGGAGATCGTTGAGATCTTCTTCATCTTCGCCTTGGTCTTCATCGCCTTCGCTGTGATGTGCTTCGTGGTGTACGGCCACGTCGACGAACACTACCGCTCCATCGAGATGAGCTGCGTGTCTCTGCTGCTGATGCTTCTGGGTGACTTCGACTATGTTGCCCTGCGGGAGGCCGACCGCATCTTCACGCCTATCTTCTTTGCGCTGTTCCACATCTTTGCGGTGTTCCTGCTCTTCAACATGATGGTTGCAGTGCTGTCGGATGCCGTGGCACAGGCAGACGAGGCGGAGTACCCCGACATGAAGGTTGCGGCAGAGCTGGTCAGCCGCGACCAGGACATGTGGAAATCCGACGGGCGCAACGTCGCACTCAAGTGGAAGCCGCTGCCATGGATCCTCCACTTCCCTCCCATCATCGAGATTGTCCACTTCTGCAAGTGGGCCGTGCTCTGCGTCAGGCGCATGACGGGGTGCATCTCCTCTGCAGACTACGCGCAGCAGATGAAGGCAGCACGCGACCTCAACCCCCGCACCTATTGGGCCTCGCTGGAGCGCGAGTTCCTGGAACGGAAGGAGGTGACGAAGTTCAGGGATAACCTCGAACTCACACCCAAGGTATGCACATCGTACACAATCTTGATATTTTGACGACACTGTGGCAATACCACTCCTGTTCTGTAACCCACACACCCCCGAAAGACAAGCTTCCCTGCACCTGTGTGATTCAATATGCCGCCGCATTATGCCTGACCCACCCCACCTGCCTGCACAGGTGCTTGACGACCATCTTGAGGAGACGTTCGGCAAGGACCGTGCGGCATTCCTCTACGAAGCAGAGACTGGTGTGGAGGGGCTCGTGCTCGAGGCTGCGAAGGAAACGCACGTCACACCCAAGGAGATGGTGGAAGACCTGATGAGCTTCCTGCACTCGTGGCTGCTGGAGATGTCGAAGAAGACCTTCACGGGCAGCCAGGAGGACTTCGAGGAGGTGCGCCGGGAGCGGCACGACCGCCTCTCAGGGGGGCGGCGCAGGGTCGACCCCCTCGACGAGTTCTTCAAAGTCAACTTCGCAGGCGACCCGCAGAAGCGTTGGGAGGAGCAGCGCGGCGCAGCAGAGCGCGTCAAGGCACACCTCCCGAAGCTCTCCACCGACAACCACCGCAAGTCGGAGGTGGGCCGGGTGCTGCAGACCAAGATCCAGACACAGGTGGACGGGCGCCTCGACACCCTCATCTGCAACCAGATCAACCAGATCCTCGGGAAGATCATGGAGACCGACATGACGCAGTGGATTGGCAACCTGGTGCAGGAAGGCGGTGTGGGGGCGCAGGACGACGATGAGTGCGACGGCGACGACGGAGGCGGGAGCGGTGGCGGCATCGGCAGCCCTGGCCTGCCGCCCGCCTCCCCCCGTGGGGCCAAGCCCGCCATGAGGGTGCCCGCGATTGACGCTTCGTCGACTGCGCAGCTTGCAAAGGTGCCCACCCAAGGGGCTCTCCAGAAGGCCACTTCTAGCTCTGGGACACGTTCCTTCAAACGTGTCAAGCTAGTGACATTGCCTGAAGAACCATCAGAGAAGTAGGCGTGACTAGCAGTCGTGCTTTGTAGATGGGGGATGTGCCGCCGTTCGGTTCTGATGATCTTGGGGGGGGGTGGGTGTGGTGGGTGTATGGAGTTGTCTTTGCCGAACCTCTCAATGCATTGTTGATTGTATCCGCTTCATCGATGCGTTTTGACGGGGAGGCCCATACGTGCATTGTGTTGCGCACCCACCTGGGTGGTGTATTTAGTAGTAGGCTCCAGCACAGTGCACCTCGGCATTCTGCTAGTCGCCGTCCCCTGGGGAGGACAGCCGTCTATCTGAGGCTCAGATTGTCTTTGAGCACAACCTCTTGCCAACCTCTTTGGCCAGATGTAACCCGGTTAACATGCGTCATATTCTGGGTGGTCTGTGCAGTGCTCGCGTGGCTGATTCACCGGAAAATACCTGGAGTCACTACCATTCGACCATTCGACCGGCCCCGGTTGAATGGTTGAAAGCAACCATCCAACCGAGAATCGGTCGCGCCAGCACTGTGTGTCAGTGGACGGCGGGTGGGGGCCACACGGGTAGCGTGCGGGTGCCCCACCCACCAACCCACCCTCTTGCCCGTGTGTGATGTGCCAGGCGTCCCCCAAGCACGCGGCACACTGACGTGCATCATCTGACCTGCCTAGAGCTGGACCCTCGAATAAATGTTTCAACACCCGACACCGCTCGTCAGCCGAGGTGCGGGCGGAAACACCCGAATCGCCTAGACAGTCGGGAACCCAGCTCGTGTGCCCCTACCCCCCTGCCCCCAGCTTCACCGCACGACGCACTGCGGGGAATACTGGTGATCACCTCATGTGTGGTGCTGTAAGATAGCCTACCGCCAGACTTATGCCACGCACGAGAGTGATCACCATTCACTGCGGCTGCACCACAGGGCAGTGCGCTCAGTGCGTCGTGTGTTGTTCTTTCTCTTTGTCTGGCGCTGCGCCCGATCCCGAGCCGCCCTTTTCGAGGAAAGCGCCGCGCAAAGCTCGCATTGGTGTACCCCACAGTATCCCCCTTCCCCAGCTTTTGGCGTTGCGGATTGCTGTTGCGACATGTACGCATCTCCCTTGCAAACCCTCCACAGAAAGAGCCAGTGGGAGCGTGCGGTGCCGCAGTGTGTTTGGACACAGCAACGCACAAAGCCACTTGTTCACGGCAACGCCCCAACAAAACCCTGGGGTCTTCGCAGGCTATCCAGCCCCCCCTCCGCCACCACTACCACCCTCAGCAGGGGCGTTCCAATCATGGGATGTTTCGAGCGGATTATCTCGATGGATGGGAAGCTGACTGGGAAACGGCGTATCGACAGGAGGTTATTGTTCCTGACGGGGCTGTCCATCCTATCCAGTGCGTCGATATTCGTTGTCTTTGGGACGCGTTGGCCGCTGAAGACAGCCACAGACATCTTGTCGAGCGGTCCCAGTTTTATCCTCCTGGTCCTCTGCTTCTGCCGCGTGGAGATCACACCCCTGGTGGTGCGTGGGTCCCTGATTGCCTTCGCTGCCTGCGTCGCCGTCATGGATCTTAACCACCGCACCATCGGGAGCCAGCCAGTGTGGGCCTTATTTGTGCTGATTGCAGACCTGTCGCTTGTGCTGGGGCTTGGCAGGGGATTTGCATCAAAGATGATTGCAATCGCTGCTGTCTGGCTGCTTGTCACAGGCCTGGAGATGGTTTTCCGCTTCGGGTTGTTCGACCTGCCCGGGACTGCCCCGATGTGGCACCGTGTGGAACGCAGGGATGACGCATTCGATTGCACAGAGTTGCCTTGCAAGGTCACCGTCATCAAGGGGCTCCACGAGACCTTCATGTCTCTTCTCGTGCTGCTCCTTGACTTCGCAGCCACTCACGGGTTCGCCCATGCGGTGGAGAAGGAGCGCACGTCGATGCGGATGACAATTGAAACAGTGGAGACGGTTGCACAGCTGCTCGCCGCCTACGATGTGGACACTGTGGCGGCTATGCTGCGAGAGGCCGAGGGCCACCTTCCTCCTGCGATGTATGAAGCACTTCAGTGCCTGGAGAAGAACCTGCGTGCGTACCGCCCTTACCTGCCGAAGTCTTGTCTGACGAAGAGTGAGTCTGACGGTGGGGGGGGCGAAGGGGCTGCCGACCTCGACACCAACTCCAGCACAACCAATACAACCGACAGCACAAGTATACTGATGGCACCGACACCGCTTGCGAGGCGGCTCGGGGTGCTTCGGCACACGAAGGCCACTATCCTTGTGGTCAATGTTTGCGGCACACTGCACCATGTCAAGGAGGATGCTGCGATGTTCACCAACCGTTTCAGCTTGCTGCTCGCCTTTTCACTGAGGGTGATCGAGGAGTCGCGCGGACTGGTCGACGTATTCTTTGGCGACAGGATTATGGCGTCCTTCAACACCGCACGGAACTGCGCATTGCATGCGACATCATCCATGCATGCCGCCACAAAGATAATGAACGCATGTGATGACAGCGATTCCTTCCTGAGGCTGAGCGTGGGCGCCGCTATGGGCAAAACCATGTGCGGGGACCTCGGGTGTGCTGAAATGCGGCGGTTCGGGCTGCTTGGGACGCTACCTGTTGTTGCAACTGGGCTCGAGCGGGCCGCCCGTGCCTTAAATATCATTGTCCTGTGCAACGCATCGCTGCAGCAGGATGCGGAACACGAACACATGATGCAGCATGTCCCGCGCCTGGTCCGCTTGGTGAAGTACGTGTCGCGGGATACTGTGGCGAATGTCATAAGCGGCCCTGCTGCCGACGGGGCACATTGCGTCTTCCAGCTCGGTGCGTGGGAAGATAGTGCGAAGGACAAGACTGGCCCAGAGGAGTGGCTGTACGAGGTGGGAAAGATGGCTGCACATGTTGCACCCTACAACGCAGCCGTGCGCGCATACTTGAATCACGAAGGTGAAGATATTGCCTTGCGGGAGGCAGGGATACACTCGGATGCAGTGCTGCAGTCCTTCCGGACTGTGGGGTCCCTCCACCCTCTGCTGATTTATCTATAGGCCAGGGATGGGGCAAGGCGGCAACAAGGCAATGCTCGATTGGTTGATGTATCTTGCTTCTTCCATCCTTCGGCGTCTTATGATAAGTCATGCTTCCTCCTGCCTACAGCCTGTCCTGTTGTTGTGTATCGACCGTATTCCCCTCCATTGTGTACTGATTTTTGGGTTAGCGTGCCGGCACCGCTGTCCAGTCCGGAACCTATGTCACGTCACTAGGGCGCTATCTCCTATTGCCACGACTGACAGCAGTGTTGTTTTCCACAACACTGTCAAGTACGGCGAAGCCTCTCATATGTTTCCTATCTTCTTCTGCTCCGCCATCAATTCACTTTCTGTACTTCAGGCAGGTCATCCGAGGCATCTCACACAGGGGTGGGGGTGAAAGCGAAGATTCCAGAAGTGTGTCAGTAGTGTTTTTTGCCCAACAAGCTTGCCTGTCACAGCGAAAGAGTCAGTGGGAGCATACCCGCGCGCAGTGTGTGGAAGCTTTGCTATGCAGATCATGCAGGACACCCCACACCCGCAGCAGGCGTGTGGGGTGTTCTCGCGATCGACGAATACCCGCGGGTTCTTCGCTCCCCTTACTGATTTGCAGACGCAAACTTGCCAAAGTTTCAAGTTTTCAGAAACCATCAGGTGCCTTCGCGCTGTGTGTACAACTGTCAGGATAGCACCAGGAGCCTTTACAGGACCCTCGTGGTTTACATACCCGACAGGGCGGAGGCAAGTCAAGAGGAGGGGTTTCTCCCCATCTTGTGGGTGCCTGTGCCCACTGATACTCCCGTGCGTGGGTGCCATTACTTCTTCTCGCTGCATTCAACGAAAGTCAACAAGAAAGTAGAACAGGATAAGTGTCCGACGGTGCTGCTCATTCGGACCCCCAACCCCTCTCCCCACAACCCCTGAACGCGTGTTGTTGCACTTGCCTGCCCAGCCACTCCCACCGCATCCAGTGATGCACATAGATGGAGATTTACTTCACACCCCGCTGCCCACCCGGACGGGCTCCACACCGGTGTAGGTCAATTCGGGGGACGTGCAACGGTGTCACTCCGGGACGGGGCAGCCAGCCACGACTCAGCAAGCTCCCTGCACTTCTTCGTCGCTTTGATGTAGGCCGGCAGACGGGACGCTGTCATCGGGGCCTTCGTCTCCGTTACGGCCACGGACGACACGGGTTCGCGTCGGCTTCACACCCCTCTGTTTTGCCCAAATCGGCCATTTCTTGATCTTCTGAGGTCGCTGATGTCGACACAGTTCCATGTGAGTGGCTGACCTCCTGGGAGCAGAAGTATGCGCACGCTGCGGACGCTCTGCGCACTAAGTGGTGCGCAGAGTGAGCTATCATTCGCGTAATATTCCACTTCGTCCTCCGGTAGAAATTGCGCTTGCTTCGCTGGTGCAGCACGGGGTGGTGGTTTGAATCAGTGGTGTGAATCATCATCATCATCATCATATTTGGCGATCTGCAGGACTCCTTCTTCACCTACAGTAGGGTGCAATAATTGCACCACACGGCCTCGTAGAGGAGCTCTGCACTGAACTGGTTTTGTGTCCTATCAGCAAATGTTCCACGTAGCGTACCATCTCATCTTCAGTGGGGGAGGACCTCTTCTGCACACGCAGGAAGTCGCACATGCGGTGAGACCTCAGCACATCACATGGCGCAGAGCGAATGATTCACTCCGTTGCTGCCAACCATTTGCCATCACCCGACCAAACCCACCCACACCATAGAACCTCTCTCAGCGATACACACACACACCACGGCATCCGCCAAAAAAAAATCAAAATATGAGCTAAATGTACTTAGACAGCAACCCTTAGATCGCCTATATTTTGACCCAACCCACCCCCGTGAGTGGCCCCCCTCTTCCTCTCCTTTCATCCCTCTTGGGAGGTGGGGAAGGGTCGAGCGAACGGCTTGTGTTGTGTGTGGTGTGTCACACAGCCAGTGTGTCACAGCGGATATCAACATCAAGAACAGGGGCGCGTGTTGCCTCGTGTTCTCTGCACCCCCCCCGACTGCAAACAAGACATCACGGCAGCCGCCATCGCATCAGGGGAATCGCAGTGTGAGCCACTCATCACCTGGCGCATTATCCACTGCGTTTCCAGCTGTGTTCTGTTGTATGCGCTATCCCAGTCCGCCTGAGGGGATCATACGCCACCGGAGAATCGAAGCGAGATCCCTGAAATCCCAACCTACCCCCGCTGCAGCATGGCGAGCCTGGAGTGCCCTGAAGAGGAGAAGGACCTGCTAGCCTGGCGGGATGACGTCGAATTCCTCGGCAGCCTGGGCAGCGCCGGGAACAGCGACGACACACTCCTCTTCACCGCAAAGGTCTTCTTCTGGAAGGAGGGCCTCGCTGAGTTCACCGAGGCGGGCCTTGCCCTGACGGACCAGGGGATATACTTTATGTGCCTCAGCGAGTTCGAGGTGCACCACCACATCGGGAGTGACTGTGTGCTGGACCTTTTCTCCTACGAGTCTGTCAATGTGATGCGCATCGAAACCGACGAGGGGGATGTCCTCTTCCGATCCGACGTGTTTGAGCACATCGAGATGTTCACCGAAGCCTTCTCTGAGAGCATTCTCCCATTGCCTGTCGAGTCTGTCGAGAGCATCGCACCCTACGCTGCGGAGAAACGCCTCGCCAGCGGGTTGTGCAGCTTCCTCGGAGTTGCAGATGACGAAGTTGAAGAGCACGTCGTGGAGGATGCTGTCGAGCTCCTCGAGAGAAAACGCCAGGAGCGCCTGGAGGCGGAGCGCCAACGGGCAGCCGAAGCGGAGGACGAGTCGCGCCGCCTCAAGGAGGAGATGCGGAAGCAGATGGAGCACGATCGGAACGCCGCCCAGGCAGAGCATGAGAAAGGCAAGAGACGCCTGTCCATCCGCCGGAGGAAGTGCGACCAGGTCGGACGGGCCCTCAAGCGGTGGCTCATGGCCCCAGAGGGGGCCCAGCCCGCTTGGTGGGAGGGGGAGTGGGTGGAAGAAGCCGATGAGTTCGACCCGCTCACCCTGGAGGAGACACGCGTGGAGCTCATGTCGCAGCGCCTGCAGGAGGAAGCGGATCGTCTGCAGGCAGGGAAGCTGCGGAAAATTATGGCGGTACTTGCCCAGGTATGCCCTCAATCGCGGGGGGGATGGGGGGTGGTGCTGATCACCACCTGCAGCAGCCACCTCGCCCTGCTGTCTCTGCTGCCTCTTCTGCACATCTCGGAAGCCTGCTTTCTGCCTCACTATGCCACGCCATCCCCCCCTGCCGCCTCCAGGTGGAACGCGAGGAGGCCAACCTGCGCAAAGTGGTCGAGGGAGAGAGCCGCCTCATGATGGCGGACCTGCGCGACCTCTATGAGCGCGACAGGGCTCTGCTGCGGAAGAGCGAGCATGAGTGGCGCAGCATGGTATGTCCGATGCCTGCCTTGCCTGCAGCAGCCTGCCATGCCGCACCCACCTGCAGACGGCGAGCCTCATATCGCGCCTGGAGAAGGATGAGGCGCCCGCCCGGATGAAGCTCGAGGTATGCATATCAGCGGTGTGTGCGATGCGGCATGCCTTTTGTTGCTGTGCTGCAGATGGAGGAGGAGCACGACCGGCGGAGGGTGCAGCGGGCACGTTCGCTCAACATGTCGCGCCTCGATGATGTGCTGAAGCTGCTGAAGAGCACCACGGTGGATGAGTACCGTATCCGGGAGGAGGTTGTGAAGCTGGAGGCGCGGCATTGGGCTGACCTGGCGAAGCGGTGGGAGAGCATGTCGCGGCGTGCGCAGCGGAGGGGCACCCTTGCGTCGGTGGTGGTGAATGAGCCGGAGAGTCGTGCAGCCCCGGTGCAGCCGCCGAGCCCGACGGATCCGGTGTTTTCGCTTGAGAGGGTGGACTTCAAGCGGGTGCTGATGGAGCGGACGAAGTCTGTGCGGCGGCGCCACCTGACTGTGTCGAAGAGCAACCAGAGGCGACCCGTCTCGCCCCTGACACCCACATCCCCGATGTCGGATCGGAGCGCCTCCGCGCTTGCGTTTGCCGATGACCTGGACATGACAGGGCGGCTTGGGTCTGACGCCGATAGCCAGAGCACACCCTACTCCAGCATGACACCGCGCGGGTCTCCACCCTCGGCTTTCCCGAGCCCTGTGTCTGCGCGCCGTTTCGACTTTGAGTCGCACAGCGCAACGGTTTCGGGGGCCAGCTCGCCGATCCGGTCAGGGCCCCAGGCGCGTCGGCCCAGTGTGGCGGAGTCGCCCACCGCGCGTGGCTCTGTGCGTGACTCTTCCGGAAGCCCTGTGGCTCTCTCGCAGCAGTTCCCACAGCAGAGACACCCCGCGCCTGTTTCCAACCGTGACTTTGCTTCGCGGCATCTAGCTGTGCTGGAAGACATGCAGAATGAGCTGCGGAGGACGTTGGGCCTCAGCGCCGGGCAGGATGGGCCTGCAAACCGCGCTGCGGTTGCAGCCGCCCTCGCCGCCGCTGCCGCCGCCTGCACCCACGTGCAGCAGATGTTCGACACATGCGCCACAGCAGCGCGGAGCAGCAGCTTCTCCCCCCCCGACGCAGGGGTGCTGGGTGTGGAGCAGGACCGCAACGGCAGCATGGTGGTCGAATGGCAGTCGGGTGTTGTGACTGTCAAACCCCACTGGTCGCAGTCGGTGCTGTACACCTACAAGCCTGTGGCCCCTGTGGGTGGGGCGCGGTCCACCTTCTCCAACCGCCACAGCACGCGCGATGTGCGGGACAGCGTGTCGCCCGCCCGCAGCATCAGGCCCCCCGGCACAGGCATCGTATCGCCACCCCCTGCCTACCGGGCACACCGCCGATCGGCCTCCCCGATGCGGAACCTGTCACCCCTGCGCGGTGGCGGTGCGCTGTGCGGGTCGCTGTGCGTACATCCACCGAGGTTCTGCCCCTAGCACCGCTTCCCAGTGCCTGTGCTCGTCTCGGCCTTTTTTAGTGAGCCCCCCACACACCCCCACCCCCACACCCCACACTGCTCGTGCGCAGCGCTGCTGCCACCCGCCCCCACGCCTCGCTTCGCTCTTTCTGCCGTGTAGTGTGCTCAGTATCGAGACTGCCTGCCGGTGGGTGGCACACAGCCTCCGCTGCATTTCTGCCCCTGGATCCAGTCCCCAGCCCCCAGCCCCCCCCCCCTTTGCACCCCCTCCCTGAAACCTCTGCACGCCACTGCACTCTGCATCAACACCTCCACACCACCTCCCCACCAGGTGCGCATGCGTTCGTCCAGCAGGGGCGCAAGGCCCCGGGATGAAAAGCCACCAGCATGGGAGAGGGACGGGCGCGAGCTGAGGAGCCTCCCTGTGGTGGCACGGCGGAGCCCGTCGCAGCAGGCGCAGCAGGCGCCACGCCCGATGCGCCGCTCGGGCAGCGCCAGCGGGAGGTCGCAGGCTGCTGCCTCCTCCTCCACCACCACCGCCTTCTCCGCCGCACCCAACACGAGGCTGCGCCACAGCACCAGCGCCGCCAGCACCAGCAGAAGCACCTCCTCCATCTCCAGCACCGCAGCAGACGACCCCACCGCCTCCGGGGCGCAGCGCAGCTGCCTGTGGACCTGCCTCCGCATGCGGCCCACCCTGCCGCTCGAGAACCCCACAGCCAAGCTCGTTGCCGACACAGTCGACTCCTGCATCTATGCTTCCCTGCGGCATGCCGGACCGCAGTCGCAGCCAGCAGCATACCCTGCTGACGCTGTCTTCAGCCCCTCCGCCTCGCAGGGCGACGTCAACGCGTCGCTCTGCCTAGAGGCGGTGCCGCTCGCCTTCGGCGGCGGCGCGGCAGCGCTGGTGTGCGTGGGGCCCTCGCGCAGCGGCAAGACTGCTGCCCTGTTCGCCCCACCGGGGGAGATCCCAGACCCCTACGCCCAGCCCCCGCCAGGGGGCTGGCCTGCGGAGGAGGCGCAGCAGAGCAGCAGGATGGCGCGCACGCACTACGGCGGTGCGGTGCCCGCTTTCCTGGCGGATGTGGTGCGGCGCATCGCAGACCTGGGGATCTACGACATCGCGGTGTCGGTGTCGCTGCTGGCGGTGGTGGGGGACAGGCTTGTGGATCTCATCGACGGGGCGGCGGCGCCGGCGATCCGCGAGGCTGCGCAGGACCACCCGGAGCTGTTCGGCGCGGCGGAGCAGGAGGTGGTGTGCCCGCAGGACTTCCCCGCGCTGTGGGGCAGGGTGCGGGGGGATGTCCCCGAGGGTGCGCATGCCGTGGTGTGCATCGCCACAGTGAGGCGTGTCGACAAGCGGAACGGCGCAGCCTCGAAGGGGCAGGTTCTGTTCGCCGATGTCGCTGCGCCGGAGCAGGGGCGCCACGCCAGCGTGACGCTGGGTGCGCTGTCGAAGGTTGCAAACGCCGTGGGGTCGATCGAGCCTGCAGCCGATCCCTCCCGCACCTTCGTGCCGTGGCGCGAATCCCGCCTGACGCGCCTCCTGCAGTGTGTGTTGTGTCGCAGTGCCGTGCCACGCCTGATGCTGCTGGGGATGTTGTGTCCATCGGAGGACATGCTGCAGGAGTCGACTGCCGCAGCCTCGATGGTGGGGAGTGCGACGCGCAGCAGGCGCGGCGGGGTTGTCCCGGCGGATGACCTGCGCGAGCTGGCGCGCCGCCTGCAGGTGCGCCTCGACACCCTGTCGCAGACACACCACTCCAAATGGCTCGAGGCGCATGAGGAACTGGTGTCGGCACGCCGCGAGAACACCCTCCTCCGGTCACAGCTCGCGGAGGCGCGGCAGCAGCTGCAGCAGCAGCATCAGAACCCGCCGCCACCCCCAGCCACGCCGCAGCCCCAGACACCCGCAGCCCCGCCGCAGCAGCCGAAGCGCGGCAACCAGGGCATCATCAGCCTGCTGCAGGTGCTGGCGAAGCACCGTGTGGTGAAGCCCGAGGCAGGGGCGGGCACGGCAGGGGTGATCGGGCAGCTGGTGTCGCAGGTCGTCGCGAGGGAGCGTCTCCTGCATGCCACCGCACAGACCGATGTGAAGTGCATCCAGGGCACGCAGTGGGCGGACATCCTGCTGGAGCTCGGCGCCTCGGACCCCACGGTGGTGCCTGCCGCCGACCCGCGCTCCCTCTCGCAGCCTGCAAAGCTCGCTGCGGATCGGGATGCCTTCCTCCAATGGTGGGGGGATGCGCCACACGCCGACACCCACAGCACCCCCGTGCGATCGCCCCCTTCTGCCGCCGCACCTGCCCCTGCGGTGCCGAGCCCTGTGGATTCGGCAGGGATGAACACATGGCCCCGCGACTCACGGTTTGTGAATAGCTTCGGGTCGGCCCCACTATCGATGGATGTGGAGGTGCTGCAGGCCCGCATGCAGCAGGTGCGTGATGGGGCCCTGCAGGTGGAGCGGGCGCTCGCACCACCGAAGCAGGCGGTGCCGCTGTCCCCGCCAGTGCCGACCACCCCCTCACCCACGCGATGTCTGGCGGGGCAGCAGCCCCGCAAGAGCCTCGCAACGGAGCTGCAGACCGCCCTCGAGTCTGTGGTGGAGGCCCTCGAGACACACGACCCCTCGCCGCTGGGCGCGACCCCGCCAAGGCGGCCCACACCGCCCCCTGCCGAAGTGTCTGCCGGGATGTCGCGTGCCTCTGCAGCCTCTGCGTCTGTTTCCCCCCAGGTGGCAGGGGCGGGAGGTGTCCAGCGGGGGCTGCGCGGCTGGTCGTCGCAGGCACCCCCGACGCCGGAGCCTGCACCCCCCATCAGGGGGGTGGCGGTGCCTGGGTGGCAGGGGGGGCCTGTGGCGCTGCCGCACCAGCAGCAGCAGCAGCGGAGGTCGGAGTATCCGAAGGCGAATGCGAATCCTGTGAGGGATCACCACACGCCAGCGTCGCAGCGGGGGCACGATCACCGTGATGGGGACGAAGTGGAGTATGTACTGAGTGGGTTGGGGGGCGGTGGTGGTGGTTCTGTCTGCCTTGTCCCCTGATGGGGTGTGGGATGGGGGGATTTCAGCAGAGCCCTTGTTGTGGTGTGCATGGTGCAATGGTTTTCCCCCCCCTTTTCTGCAGGTGGTCGCTGTCGCCTGACAACCTGACTCTTGGTGGGGATGAGGAGCCGCCGCGGTTTGCATCCCCGTCGCTGTCGCAGTCCCCTGCACGCACGCAGCTGCAGATCTTCGCAGAGTCGGGGCTGCAGCTGATGGAGGAGCTGCACCAAGAGCAGTGGTCGCTGCGCCATGCCGGTGTGTCCGGCGGGAGCGTCTCCAACACGGTGGTTGCAGCTGAATACGAGAGCCGACACCTCGATGTGACATCGCGTGCGCGCGATTCGATCCCCGCGCTCCCGGTTACACAGCAGCAGCAGCAGCAGCTGCTGCAGCCTCGATCCAACGCATCCTCACCGTCGAAGCCCCGGTTTCAATTTGCACGGCCTCAGTACCCCTGATTGGCAGCAAACGGTGTGCAGCGTCGTAGGATCATCGAGGGAGAGCAAATGCCTCCTGAGCCTTGGCTTGCGGACAGCCTGCTCTCTCAGAATTAGGTAAGTTCACCTGGGTGATCAAGTCAGCCTTGAGTGCCCTGTAGGGGTGGGTGGTGTTGCTGCATTCTGGGCCATGTTAGCGTGGCACAACAGCGTTGCGTGGCAAAGGGCATATCCCTGGTAGTTAGAAGAAGGGGCGGCTGTGTGGCAGTTGCGTCCCTTCGGCATTTTCGTTGCCTCCTCCCCCCCCCCCCCCAGGCCCTGGGGTAAGGATTTTTGGTAGTTCACGGATTTCCTCCGGGGGGGGGGGGGGTGGGTGGGGGGCTCCCCGCGGGCTGAGGTCAGGCTGGCGACCCAGGTTTTCAGGGTGACACCAGGATTTCCTCGAAATTTTGGGTGACCCCCACCCCCTGGTCGGGCACCCTACCAGGGGGGGGGGGTAGGGGGGGGGTCACTGTTAAGGAAAAGTGGTAGACAAACGGCAATTTTTCCAACACCCCCATTCCTACCCCCGGAGAGCCGATTTTTGGGTATCTGTTGGCCGATATGTGGTGGAAAACAGGTTTTAGGCCCATTTCGGTGGTTTCTGACACCCAAGAACATACATCGGGCGTTATTGCGTTACCAGTAACGGTAATACCGTTATTTTTTCGGTAAAATAACTTACCGTTAATAACGTTCCAGAACGGCCGAATAACGTTATCCGAAAATCGGTAACGTTATTTTTCCGCGTTATACCGTTATCGATAACGGTAATACCGTTATTACCGTTATCAGGAACGGTAATAACGGTAATAACGTTATCGGTAACGTTATTACCGTTATTACCGTTATCGGTAACGGTAATACCGTTATCAGTAACGGTAATAACGTTATCGGTAACGTTATTACCGTTATTACCGGTAATACCGCGTTATTTTCGGTATTTTTGGGCAACTTCTATAGGGGGACCCTTTTCGAATTTTTTTTTCGGGGTGGCCAGAATGGGCTGTTTTAGGCTATTTGAGGCCATTTTCGAGCAAATTTTTGGGTTTAGAGCCACGCAAAGGGTCTAAAATGGGCATGCCAATCTCAAAAAAATGCTCAAAATTCCGAGAGATTTCAGATTTTTCGAATTTTTTGACCGAGAAAATTCTGACCCCAAAATGTGGTCCTTGTGGTCTGGAACTGTCCGTTGTCGAAGGAATTGGTGAAAAAATCGAGATTTTTGGCCTCTGGATCACCCATGCCGTCCCAAAAATCAAGCAAAAGAGGTTTGGTAGGTGCATTTTTGGGTGAACATGAGCCATTGCGCCAACCTGCTTGATTTCACCCGAAAATCGGAATCCGTTGAATATGGTTTCTGATGAAAATGTGAAAATTTTCGACCTTCTTCGCAGTTTTTTCCACTTCCTTGCCCCATCTTTCCCACCCAAAATCGAAGTACCGTAAATGGTGTTGTTGAAAGGTCCAAATTGCGTTGGTTGTGCGTAGTTCTGCCGAAGTCGTGCACACGTTGTGCGTAGTGCGTGTAACGCCATTTGTGACCAAAATGTATATTTCCTGCACCCGAGCGTTGACGCTTCCACACACCCTTACAAACCCACTTGCCTGATGAAGGGGGTGGTGTGTAGAGCACGTTTGGCAGGGCTGAATGACACTTTCTGCGCGAAGGTCGTGTGCGTAATAAAACAACGGTCCGAGGGCCGGAGGCCCGAGGCCTTTTTTTACCTGCACGAGGGTGCAATTGAGTCCGATACGGGGTGCAGATGATGGTTTCTTGCACAACCCAGTCATGTTTTGCACAGCACGACGAACTCGGAAATTCCTCATATTTGCACTCCAGCTACCATATTTGCATTCCAGGTCTCATATTTGCACTGGTGCAAATATGGGACCTGGAGTGCGTGCAAATAATGACTGGGGGGTGCAAGAAAGTTCAAATTGCGTAGTTCCTGCGTACTTCGTGCGTAGCCCGAGCGTACTTTGGGTAGTTCGTGCGTATATTGTGCGAAGCATTTTTGACAGCACCAGTAAACGGACTTTTGGAACGTAAATATTTTAGAACGGGCCGGGAAAAAATGGGCACGTCGCTACTTCGCGCTACTTCGTCGCTCGTAACGAGTAAAAATATCAGGTGGTTTTTACTCCGCCAATGTGAGTTGTGCGGGTGTATTCCTGAAGGATTCACTTCTGCGTCCACACTGAGTGATTTTGGAGTGATTTTCACTCCAAATTTCACTCCAGGAACATTGGATACTGCAAGGTTGCAGGGGTTTCTGCAGCATTTGCCTTGAAAAAGCCAAAAAACATGATTTTTTCACGAAACTCGACATGTCCGTGCGTTATTATCCAAAAAATGGTCCCAGGGGGGTATTCTGGAGCCATCTCCACCAAAAACTACACCATCCGCCCGCAAAATTGTCCGAATAACGCAAGTTTTCATGAAAATAACGGAAAAATAACGCGTTATTTTAGGAGAAAACGTTTTCCAATTTTTTGACATCACGGAGTGGCCCCCTGGAGTGATATTTTACCCAAGAAAATTCTTTTAGGGGGGGTAGGGACGCCAGTTTCGGGTCAGATTCACCGGGAAATGCTGCCTTTTTTGGGGTCAAAAAATAACGCAAAAATAACGTTATTACCGTTACTGGTAACGGAATAACGCCCAATGTATGCAAGAAGGCATTTTTCGCCCATTTTAATTTTTGTACCAGAACTTGTACCTCAGGGAAGTAGCGTAGCTTCGTCATTTTTGACCACAACCACTGGGAAGAGGCATTGTATCCAGTTCCGCATGCATATCGCCCAGGAGGTTCTTCTGGAGCTCAAGGATGGTGAATTCATACTGGTGGAGCCCGCTCTCCTCGGCGAGATCCATCAATTCAGCACTCCGTTTCCTTCCCTGGAAGCCGCGTGTCTCGCCCTGTTTGTGGGCCCGGTATCTCCGGGAACGCTTCCTGAGCAGTTGTTTGGGGACGCGGTCGCTTCACAAATGCGCACACATCCTCTGCCGAGGGTCAGGAGGATTTCCCCCCTCAGTTTCATTCACTATTCCGCTTGTGTTGAGCTGTGCGAGTGCAGTCACTGTTGAGGCTGTACACCTCGAAAGCGGCTGATCAGCTGTACTACCATTGACGAGAGGAGACCCCCCAGCCAGTCGTGCTCCACACCTGTTTGAGGTCGATCCACACCGACCTCGGCTCACGTCAGCACGAGAGTACGAGCGCTGCAGTGGGGTACGTGTTCGTACACGGGCAACCGGGCCACTCTGCACCTTCACCACGGTGTGCTTCCGGTACAACAACCGGTACGTACCTTCCTGTGCGAGATCTGCGACCTGCGGCGCCGCCATCTCACATCAGGGCTTGCACCGCTGTTCCGATCGACTCCACAGGAACTTCTCGGCAGCTTTGAAGGGTGAAACAGAGCTATTCTTGGCCCATTGCATGTTGATCGCGATGAGACCTTGCTCACGGGGGGTGGGCTAGGTACAAGTTCTGGGACGGAAAATTAGGATGGGGTCTGAGAGGGTAACAAGGCCACAGATCATGTTGTAGTGGGGGTATATCCGGGTTCCGACACATTCTGGACCGGTTTTTCATATTTTTTTGACCCAAAAATGCCCTCCGAGGGAAAGTGGAATTTTGGGGTTTGTCCCCCCCAGTGACCCCCCCCTACTGGGGGGGGCTAAATAGAAGCCCCCCCCCCTTGTATTCGGCGTAGGATCGAGTTTTTTTGGGGGTTTTCGAGGGCCCAAAATTTTAGCCAATTTTTGCAGTGGGTGGCCAAATAGAAGGGGGGGGTCAAATACAAGGGGGGGGGGCTTGTATTCGGCGGAAGCCGAATTTTCCAAATTTTGGTGAATTTTGCCCCAGGTCACCTCGTGGAATCGCGATTTTCGCCTTCCATTGCACTATTCGGAATCCGTGCGGATCGTGGTGGGGTCATTTTGTGGGTGGAGGTGCCAAGTATCACAGATGAAATGTGGGTCTGGTTTGGGTCCTGATAATGGGAGGATATTCCCGGGAGTCAGCAACCTGCGAGGACCCCCACACTGGTGTCCAAAAACCCGTTCCTTTGAATGTTCGGATTCCGTGCGGACCGCAGTGGGGTCATTTTGACCATGGGGTGCCTGTTATGACTGGAAAAACCGGTTGAAAATTTGAAATTTGGCTGAAATTCGGCTTCCGCCGAATACAAGCCCCCCCCCCCCCTTGTATTCGGCGAAAAATTTTATGGATTTCGAATTTTCAGACCCCCCCCTTCTAATAGGCCCCCCCCCTTGTATTTGACCCCCCCCTTCTATTTAGCCCCCCCAGTAGGGCTATGATGGGAAGGAAACGCGTTTCCATCGAAAAATCGAAAATAAGGAAACGGAAACGGATACGGAAACGGAAACGTTTCCTTATTTTGAGGAAACGCCCTCTTTGCACTGGGGAAGCAGGGGAAACAACACACGTTTACCACAGTCGCGTGGACTTCCCCTGGTCTGACAGGATCTCCGGACCGGTCCACACTGAAGCCGCGCTTCTTCGAAGTCTTGGGGGCGGGTTTGGGTGGCCTGTTCCTTCGGTGTGGTGGCCCTTTGTTCGTGCTGGCGTGTGCTGATAACTTTTCCAGTGCAAAATACACAGGCGTTTCCTTCGGAAGGAAACGCGTTTCCTTCCCGAAATCGAAAATATGGAAACGGAAACGGGAACGGGAACGGAAACGGAAACGTTTCCACGTTTCCTTCCCATCATAGCCCTAGGGGGGGGGGGGTCACGAGGGGGGGTATGGGGGGGGGTACCCCCCCCCACGGTGCACTAGTTTGGTAGTTACGAGTGACCTCAACTAGTGGAGTCGACAACCTCAAACTCGACAACTGCCAGTTGTCGACTCGACAACTGGCACTTGTCGAGTCGACAACTGGCAGTTGTCGACTCGACAACTCTATACACTGTACTGCAGGAAGAACGCCCAAATATGAAGGGAAAAACGCACAGTTGGGTGTGTGCTTGGGATATGAGGTGTGGTGGCATATCAGCGCTGGACTTTGTTGCGAATTTCCTTGTCCCCTTCTCAAGGATGGTCAGTCTTCATGTGGAGATCGCGTTCACGGACACTACGGAAGGTCTCAAAGCAAAGTAAGCAACGTTTTGTTGTGAGAGAGCGGGGGTGGTGGGCCAGGTAGTGCTGGCTTTGTCCCTTCAATCTTATTGTTGTGTGACATATTTTGCATTCGATTGTGCATGACGAGCAAGGGACATTGCTCCCTGGTCTGTGCTTTGCATCGTAGTGTGCAAACAGAGACGTTTTCTTTGCTGAGGAGTAGTCACAAATAATGCATCGAAATTCATGAACCTCCTCCGGGAGAGACTGGGTTTCTTCTTGAGTAGGGGTGGGAGGCACACCCCAAGGTTCCTTGCCACACACACACACGTTCAGTATGGTTTTCGGTGGTTTTTTCGGATCAATCCAAAAGACACACCCGCTCTGACCTCTCTCTTTGACGTGGTCCGCCAGCCCAGCAGACTCAAGTCTTCGGTAGAGAGATCCTGTTGCCTTTTCCCAGCTGCCCGCAACAACACATGAACACACATTGAATGCCCCAACGGCGGTCATTAACTTCGGAGTATGTCCTGAACCCCCCCAAAGCCCATTCTCGCCCCAACTTTGAAGTTGTTGGATCTCGAAAAGAATGAGGTCGCGCTCCATAGTCCTTTCCGAGGCACAGGCTGAGTAGATCTTGCTTCGACCGTTGCCAGCTTCCAAAGCTTCATCACTGAGGGAGAGACAGTGCGCATCTATGGAATCAAACCAGTGCGTCAGGCTGTGCACATACGTGCTTTCATATACGTTGACGCTTCCACACTCACACTGGATCATCAAATGTCATCCACATCCACCTGCGTTGGGCCTGAGTTAGATTGGCTTGGGCTAGGTGGGGGGGCAGTCTCACTTGCCTCATCGTCCAGTTCCTCTTCTTCATCTTCGTCGCCATCCAGCAAGTCTGTAAACTTGCCGGTGTCAGTCGTTGCCTGTATCGACTGTTCGCCGCCAGAATCCACCAGCAGCTGCCTCACAACGACGATCCCCTCACGGTCCTTGACCTGCGCAGCGTGACCCGGGTCCAGCAGGTACTTGGAGGGGATGTGCAGGTCCACCTCGTACTCCTTCGCCTCCAAGTCCTGCGTTGCGCGCAGCCTCCGCAGGGTGAGGCGCAGAATGTGCCCATTCTGGGTCACCTTCTGTACCGTCGACAGCCCAGATTCCACGATGAACTCGTAGAATCCCCCGACGGTTCTTGGAGCAAAGGTGTTGGCTGCTCCCTGCAACGACGACACGTCTCTCTTCCTTCCTGAGTATTGAGGAAAGATCTTGTCTGCCTTCGAGGATGCCTTCGTCTTCTGGGGGGCAGCCAGCTTCACCTCTGCGGCGTAGAGCCGGGACATCTTTACGCCCGAGGTGAGGGCGGCGTGCGGGTGCAGCTTCTGCATCTGCTCCAGTTTCGCCTTGGACTTGGCGGAGGCTGATGGAGATGGTGTGATCCTCACACCAATGAACTCCGTATCCGTCCCCCCCTTGGTGCGGATGGAGTACCTCTCCAGCTGCGCCTCCTTCGCCGACTTCTCCGACACCGTCCCCCCCTGGTACTCCTTGTACCTGGCCCCCATCGCCGCGCTCACGGTCCCGTCGTTGCCCTTTATGGGCTTGCCCGTGATCTTCCCGATCAGTGCCTTCAGGGCTGTGTTCGACAGCCGCCCCCCCTCCTCCGGCTCGACGTAGTATTCAACAAAAAGTTGAATAAAGCCCGGCTGAGTGGCGGGCTGCTTCGTCGGGGGGGCCGAGCTCGGGGCGGTTTCCTCCGTTCTGCTTCTCTTCGCCGTGGTTTTGGCAGAGGCAGGCATGATTGATAGCTGTGTGTGTGTGTGTCTGTTGGCGTGTGTGTATCTATTCAACAATGGGGGTCTTTGCTGGTCGACAAACTTCGACAAACTTCTTCAGTTTTCAACCAATTCAACAGGAAATGCACCAAAATGCACTGACGACCACCCCGTAGCGAAGACCCCCAATGGAGGTAATCTGGTCAGGGCTTGCAAGACCCTGGTGATGTGGGTTGTGGGAGGGAGAAACGGCACAAGGAAATTCGCAACAAAGTCCAGCGCTGATATGCCACCACACCTCATATCCCAAGCACACACCCAACTGTGCGTTTTCCCCTTCATACTTGGGCGTTCTTCCTGCAGTACAGTGTATAGAGTTGTCGAGTCGACAAGTGCCAGTTGTCGAGTCGACAACTGGCACTTGTCGTCAACAACCCAGTCAGTTGTCGAGGTTTCAGTTGTCGACTCCACTAGTGGTTGCCAACACTAGCGCACCGTGGCCCTACCCGACCCCCCTCCCGACTCGGGATGGGGGGGGGGTCAGGAGGTGGTACTTTCACCCAATTGATGTTCCCCAGTAATAGGTGTAAATGGGCACCCCATGGCCAAAATGACCCCATCGCGATCCTCACAGATTCCAAACGTTCAAAAGAACGGGTTTTTGGAAAATCCGAGGGGGGGGTCCCGCTGGGTGGGGTGGGGTGTAGTGGACTGGCTGCCTCCCAGCCACCTTCTCCCACGACCAGTCCCTGAACCAGACCCGTGTTTCATGGGTGATACTTGGCTCACACACCATCAAAGTGACCCCACTGTGATCCGCATAAATTCCAAACGTTCAAAAGAAAGGGGTTTTGGAATACCCGATGAGGGGGTCCCGCTGGGTGGGGTGGGGTGTCATGGTGTGTGTCACCCAGCCACCCTTCACCCATAACCAGCCCCTGAACCAGACCGCTTTTTCATGGGTGAAGCTGGGCACCTAGACCCACAGTGTGACCCCACTACGATCCGCAAAAGTTTCAAACGTTCAAAAGAACGGGGTTTTGGAACACTCGTGGAGGGGGTCCCGCTGGGTGGGTGGGCTGGCTGACTCTCGGCCCCCCTCTCGGCCGTGTGGCTACCTCAGTCACTTTCTCTTCGGACCAGCCCCTGAACCAGAGTCACATTTCATGGACGATGTTTGTCACATAGACCTATAAAATGACCCACTACGATCCGCAAAAGTTTCAAACGTTCAAAAGAACGGGGTTTTGGAACACCTGAGGAGGGGGTCCCGCTGGGTGGGTGGCTGGGTGGGGTGGCATGGTGTGTTACTCCCAGTCACCTTCACCCATGACCAGCCCCTGAACCAGAGCCACATTTCATGGACAAAGCTTGTCACCTCGACCTACGAAGTGACCCCACTACGATGCGCACAGATTCCAAATATTCAAAAGAACGGGGTTTCGGAACACCCGAGGAGGGGGTCCCGCTGGGTGGGTGGGCTGGCTGACTCTCGGCCTCCCATCACAGTCTCCTATGACCAGCCCCTGAACTAGACCCACATTTCATGGGTGAAGCTTGGCACCTAGACCCACAGTGTGACCCCACTACGATCCGCACAGAGCCCAAAGAGTGCAATGGAAGGGGTCAATCGCGATTCCGCGAGTCGAAGATTCCGCACTTTTGGGTCACTTTCAGGTGATGTCAGGTCACTGGAGTGACTGCAGATAGCCCATTTTCAGGGTGGGAGCCCTACTCGTACGTCACCCAGATTCAGCCCAAACCCGTGCACCCAGGGTGCACGGTCGCCGGGAGCGCGCGGGCACCCGGAAACAGGTCGCATTTGCGCGCGCTGCCTGCACCCTGCACGCCAGCCCCCCCCCCCCCCCCCCCCCCCACGGTGGGATCTTGTAAATTTTACATGTATAACTACAAGTATATACATGTATTATACATGTATAATACTTGCATGTCAACTATTATACATGTATAATACTTGTATATGCCTGAAATATACATGTAAAATACATGTACCGTAAACGGAAATATTGTGGACCGTAATAAAGGTGAACCGTACTATAGGTGGACCGTAAAAAAGATGGAACAAATGGGATTTTTCCGGAACTTGGAACATTTTTACGGTCCACCTATTTTACGGTTGGGATCGTGGACTTGGCGGTTTTTTTTACGAGTTCCTTCGCGACGAAGTCGCGAAGGAACCAAGGAAATCGTACGGCTGAAGCTGCAGGATTAACACCACAGGGCCTCAGCACAGAGTGTGCACTCACCATCGTCCGGGAACTGTTCTCCCACAGTTACTGCAGGGTGTACTACACTAAAGGAGTACGATTTCCCTGAATTTTTCGGGCACTGATTCACGAATTTACATCTGGAGGGAGCCCGGTGGTCTCAGCTTCTGTCTGCGCGCCCTGCCGTACTGTGGCTGCTTTTGTGGGCTCGTGCAGCAGGTTCTACTTTTACTTCTACCGGAATGCTCCTTGCATGGTACTACACTTCTCGAGGTGTGGTGGTGGGTGAGTCTCGAGGTGAGATCGTGCCTTTTCCACACGCAGGGAGGACTTGCTTCTCTTGCTGGTGTTGGTTGCGGTGGTGGAGGGAGGGTCCAAAGCTGGGAGGTCGGGAGGCCTACGTGTGGGTGTCTGCGGCGTGGAGGCCGCAGTCCGCGCCCCGCAACCCACCAGCCCGCGGGCGAAAAACGCATTGTCTTTTCCATATTCAGTCCCAATAAATGGTGGACCGTAAAAAAGATGGAACGTTTGGCCTTTTTTTGGGAACTTGGAACATTTTTACGGTCCACCCTTTTTCCGTTTACGGTATATCAAGTAAAAATACAAGTATAATACTTGCATGTCAACTATTATACTTGTATTTTTACTTGATATACATGTATTTTACATGTATATTTCAGGCATTTACATGTATTTTACATGTATAATACTTGTCATGCAAGTATTATACATGTAAAATACTTGCATGACAAGTAAAATACATGTATAATACTTGCATGACAAGTAAAATACTTGCATGCAAGTAAAATACATGTATTTTACTTGCATGCAAGTATTTTACATGTATAATACTTGCATGACAAGTATTATACATGTAAAATACATGTAAATGCCTGAAATATACATGTAAAATACATGTATATCAAGTAAAAATACATGTATAATAGTTGACATGCAAGTATTATACATGTATTTTTACTTGATATACATGTATTTTACATGTATATTTCAGGCATATACATGTATTATACATGCATAATAGTTGACATGCAAGTACCGTAAACGGAAATATTGTGGACCGTAATAAAGGTGAACCGTACTATAGTTGGAACGTAAAAAAGATGGAACAAATGGGATTTTTCCGGAACTTGGAACATTTTTACGGTCCACCTATTTTACGGTTGGGATAGTGGACTTGGCGTTTTTTTTTTTTTTTTACGAGTTCCTTCGCGACGAAGTCGCGAAGGAACCAAGGAAATCGTACGACTGAAGCTGCAGGATTAACACCACAGGGCCTCAACAGTCCGGAACTGTTCTCCCACAGTTTCTGCAGGGTGTACTACACTAAAGCGAAAGGAGTACGATTTCCCTGAATTTTCCGGGCACTGATTCACGAATTTACATCTGGAGGGAGCCCGGTGGTCTCAGCTTCTGTCTGCGCGCCTTGCCGTACTGAGGCTGCTTATGTGGGCTAGCGCAGCAGGTTCTACCTTTACTTCTACCGGAACGCTCCTTGCATGGTACTACACGGAACAATGTTCGGGGCCCGTGAATTCCAAATCTCCGTTGGAATTCGTAAGTGAGGGGGTTGGGGCGGACTTACAGACGACAACGTCGTCAGTCTCCCGACAACCGTGGCGTGTGAGTTTGGGGTGGTATCTCGAAATATGTCTCGTTCGGCCTTGAGAGACTCCAGATGCTAGTCACGCGCTCGCCCCCGCCCCCCCCCCTCTCCATGTCCCTCTCCGTTGCCGCCTCGCCTTGTTGTTTTCGTTGATCTTCCCGCTGTCCTCACGCACTTTCCCCCAGTTTGCAGGGACACGCACACACATGCCTCCAAAGCGTGAACCGAAGCAGAAGAGCATGTTGCTCTTCACGGTGCCCCGTGCAGCGTACACCCCCGGCAGCAACGGCGCTTGTCCGATTTCGCGGGCTGAGGCTGAAAGTGTGACGCGTGCAGTGCGCGACCAGCAGGCATCCTCACAGGGGCCTACCGGCGGTGGTGACTGGAGCCCGGCCGAAAAGCTGGAGATCGGCCGGAAGGTGGTGGAGGGGAAGCTCTCGGCAGTCGTTGCCGATTGGAACGCCCCTCTCGCAGGACGGAGGAAGCTCTCGAAGAGCTCCGCCTCCCGTTTTGCGACCCTCTACCGGGAAGAGCTGGGCAAGCGGAAGCGTGCCGCAGCTCTTCTCGGTGAGGTGACAGAGGAGGTGGTGCTTCCCCCCCCGCAGAAGCGCGGCCGGCCCGCAATCCTCACCGACAGCGAGGAGACCAGGCTGATGCAGTTGTTGCGCGCCCTGAGGCGGTGCGGGACGCAGGTTTCAGCTGAGACTGTGTCCGCCTCCGCGCGAGGCCTGGTGAGTGCCAGCAGTGATCCAAGCAGGATTGATTCTGAGACAGCTCTCGGCACGGAATGGGCTCGGAAGTACCTCGCTGCGCAGGGATGGACCTTGCGAATGCGGACAACGGCGGTGTGCCACAGTCCGGGTTTGCTGGAACGGGCCAAGGCTGAGTTCGAGGGGGAGGTGCAACGTCTGAGGGCACAGCACAACATCCCAGATGATTTGGTGGTGAATGTCGACCACACTGCCCTTCCCCTCCTGCCAGGTACCACAAAGACCTTCGACAAGAAGGGCGCGTCATACGTGCCGCTCTCGAAGTCCGACGAAAAGAAGGCGATTACGGGTGTATTCGGCGCCAGTGCGACCGGCGATCTCCTCCCTGTCCAGCTGATATACGGTGGCCTAACTTCCCGCTCACACGGACGCTTCGAGGAGGAGTACCTGGAGACGTACGGGGAAACCTGGCACTTGACTGCCAATCCGAAACACTGGGCGTCCGAAGCAACCACCCTCGAATACATCGAGAAGGTGTTGGTGCCATACCTCACGGGTGTCAAAGAGACCAAGGGGCTCGGGGAGGAGCAGAAATCCTTGTTGATCATCGACAAGTTCACGGGCCAACAGACCGAGAAGGTTGCTGCAGCACTCGCAGAGAGCGGCATCGTGACTGTCGATATTCCTCCGGGGTTTACTGCTTTCTTGCAGCCGCTGGACCTGGGCTTCAATGCCTACATCAAGAAATACCTCCGCGAAAAGTTCTCGAAGTGGTACACCGGTGTCTGCACCAAGCTGTTCCGGCGTGACGAGAAGAGAAAAACCCGTGCCCTTGCGAAAACTGGCACCCCTTTCCTCTTCGCAGGGATGGGGTCGCATGAAGTGATGGTGTACGATTCGTCCGTGAAGACAGCCGCCTTCCGCAACGCAGTCCTTGCCGGCACAAGGGCAAGCATCGTGGTGTCTCCGGGTTGTGCGGACTGGGTTCACCCTGGGGACAACGCGAGTGGGTGGTACGCCCTGCGTGCTGTGGAGCTGTGTCTCAACAGCTACGGCGTGCGGAAGGCCTACCTCCCGAAGGTCAAGGATGCTCTCAACCTGCTCGAGAAGGTGATCCCCACTGACACGGAAGGCATTCCCGGCGCACAGGATGCTGTTCAGCAGGTGCTGGAGGAACTGCGTTCTGCGAATGGTGACGCTGCGCAGTTCACCGAGGCACAGCGCCTCCCATACCCCGCCGCCCAGGCTGCTGTGGGCGCACTCAACCGGGAGTACTACACCAGTGTGAGGCTGATCACCCTGTCCGAGGTGCAGTGGGCCGCGACCCTCACGGAGATCCGTTCCGGGCCGCTGATCGTGTTCGACGCGGAGAACCTGCATTTCGTGTCGTTCGTCGCCCAGAACCCTGAGCTCGACGACCAGGAGTTGATGGCTGACCTGGCCAGGACGACGAAGGTGACCGCCGCGGACATGCGCGACCGCCATCTCGCCTGGCTGTGCCGTGGGTTCAGCAAGGTGAAGCCGAGCTCCGTCGTGAAAACGTTCGTCCGCGCTGGCATCATCGCCGACCCCGGAACGCTCGCAGCAAGTACCGATGATGCTGTTGCTGACTACGACCCTCCAACCGAGGTGCACCCGGACGCAGCGCTGACGACCCCCGCAGAATTGGCAGAGATGGAGAGGATCCTGTCGTCACTCGACTTCAGTGCTGAGTGCTGAGCACTGTGCCACATCCCCTCTCTCTGTTTATGCCCCTGTAAATGTCCCGCAAACCCGTCACCCTCCCTCTCTTGATGTCCCTTTAGATACTCTGTCTGTATAACTTGTATGTAATGTCTTCTCGAGGTGTGGTGGTGGGTGAGTCTCGAGGTGAGTGGTGGTGATCGTGCCCTTTCCACATGCAGGGATGCCTTGCTTCTCTTGCTGGCGTTGGTTGCGGTGGTGGAGGGAGGGTCCAAAGCTGGGAGGTCGGGAGGCCTACGTGTGGGAGTCTACGGCGTGGCCGCAGTCCGCGCCCCGCAACCCACCAGCCCGCGGGCGAAAATCGCATTGTCTTTTCCATATTCAGTCCCAATAAATAGTGGACCGTAAAAAAGATGGAACGTTTGGCCTTTTTTTGGGAACTTGGAACATTTTTACGTTCCACCCTTTTTCCGTTTACGGTATTATACATGTATAATACATGTATTATACTTGTAGTTATACATGTATAATTTACAAGATCCCACCGTGCCCCCCCCCCCCCCCCCGACGTTCACGACCCCCCAGAAAATTACCCCAGCCCCTGCCCCCCCCCCAAGGCTGGCAGCAAATTTTTACTGCACTTTACTGCACTTTATTATACTGCATTTTACTGCATTTTATTGTATTTTATTTTCCGGATTTTTGGATAAAGTGCATGGTCCTGAGTGGTGCCTTGGGCTTCGCATACGTACAGCTGGGAGGACCACTATGGACAGGCCAAATGCTGGAGTCACACCCACTTTACAGAGGTGCAGCCACGTCTGCAAGTTTGCGGACAGCCGCAAACCCGCAGAAGATGGCAAAAAGTACCGCTCCTGCACGGAGGTTCTCCTGAAGGTCACAGGGACGCACCAAGGCTCCGGCAGAGAATGCAGGCCGGGATGGATGTGCCCTGCCTATGTTGGGTCGGTGGGTTAGCAGGACCTGATCGGTGCGGCCTCCGCCTGGCTTCAGTCCTGCTTTGAGTGATTTCAGTCCGCTCTGATGTCCAGCCTCCCCGAACGGGATGGTGAAGAACCCGTACGCCAGATCAGCTCAGCTGTACAACGTCCGAGGAAGGTGGACTGCCCACCGCACACCGCCGTGCTGGTCCGCCCTGCTGCGCCTGCGGTGCTGGGGTGCGCCTGCTGCCTGATTGGCCCCGGCGCTCGGAAGCAGCATCAAGCATGCCGAACAGCAGCAGGGCGGGCCTGGCGGGGGTACTGCCTTGGTGGCCTTGTGTTGGCCAGAGTGGGCGGATCAGGGTCCCCTGGCACGGCAGGTCAGCGTCCTGCCCACCGTCACGCCGAGCCACCCCTACAACACGCTCTCCTGCACTTTATTGCACTTTACTGCATTTTACTGCACTTTACTGCATTTTATTGCACTTTATTTTATTTTATGTTTTTTATTTTTAAAATGCAGCATTTGTCCAGCCTTGCCCCCCCCCCCCCCTAGGGGGGGTCAAATGCCACCCTTTTACGTGGACAAACACGATTTTTCAAAAAACCGGCGCAGAGGCCCCAAAGCCCCCGTAAACCCTCCAAACCCCCCCAGATCGGTCCGGAAACCCATCGAACCCCACTTTTCCACCATTCCGGGCACCTCAGGTGCCCGAATTGGGGTACCTAAATTTTGTGCCACCGTTTGGTACCGTACAGTGCCACTGTGTGGGAGGTTGGAAAAGAAAATGCCCCAACACACCACATCTGAGGGTTGCAATGCATGTTGCTTGCCAACCACGTCATCCGGTGGGTGTCAGGCGCTATGTAGGTGGCATTAGCCAGGTCTTCGATGTGTTCTGGCTTGTATATATACCTCCCTGCCACCATGCACCGGGAGGCTGCCTGTAGGTACGGAACAGTCCAGATGGTCGTGTGATTCCTGTGCAGCAGTGCTCCACAACCGGGATGTGTTGACAACGACTGTTGCAACACGAGCTGTACATTCCGGGAACACATGAAGTGCGCTGTCGTGGTACCCATTGTGCCAGAATTGGTAGTTGCTGCGGTCTACTTTGCCTGGCCCAAGAGCACTGGTACTGAACGGTGCAATATGCGTGGCGAGGTGAATACAACGGAAGCGCGCAAAGTCAATACAGCTCTCGGATGGCGGGTGGTGGTGCCACTAGTGTGTGACGTTCACTCGAGGATACAACGCATCACAATGAATCAGCAACCGTGGACCGAGTACAATACGCTCTCTGTGGCTGGTGTGGGGGACAAAGGCAGTGCCTGTGCCGCAGGCAGGGAGGTATATATACAAGCCAGAACACATCGAAGACCTGGCTAATGCCACCTACATAGCGCCTGACACCCACCGGATGACGTGGTTGGCAAGCAACATGCATTGCAACCCTCAGATGTGGTGTGTTGGCGCATTTTCTTTTCCAACCTCCCACACAGTGGCACTGTACGGTACCAAACGGTGGCACAAAATTTAGGTACCCCAATTCGGGCACCTGAGGTGCCCGGAATGGTGGAAAAGTGGGGTTCGATGGGTTTCCGGACCGATCTGGGGGGGTTTGGAGGGTTTACGGGGGCTTTGGGGCCTCTGCGCCGGTTTTTTGAAAAATCGTGTTTGTCACCCCCATTTGACCCCCCCTACCCCCCCCCCCCCCCCGGGCTGTGGTTGTCTGTTCAGAAACATGGGGGGGGGGGGGGGCGGTCGCCCTCTCCGTGCACCCCCTCCCCACCACCCGCGCACGTCTGGCGGTGTGGGGGGGGAGGGAGGTGCCAAAGGGGGGCCGCATCGCAGTGGCTTGCCATAGATAGATCTTTTGAGGGCATTGAGTTGACCACCAACAACGCTGGCTTAGATGCGAAATGAAAAACAGTTCAGATAGAGACAAACTCCCCATGCCGTCTCCCCCCACCACCCACGACGCCTGTGAATCTATTGCTCGCCGTGCCCACCCCAGCCACTCATCTCCGTGTGGTGTACCAAATGTTGTGGCGAACGGAATGGGTGTTTTTCCCCTCAGCTTCCCCGTATGTGTCCTGGGCTTTGCCCGGACTGTATTCCCACCGGCAGCACACCACAGGGCCTGCGAGGGCAGTTCACACAATGGGGTTTGCTGATCAGGTCCTGCGCTCGAAGGAGGAGGATCTGGTCGATGATGACTTCAGCAAGGAGCTGGACGCGGAGATGCTTGTCGACATCGACAGGCTGCGTGAGGCCAGCCGTTACGGCATCCCTGCGCCGCGGCGGCGCCAGGTGTGGAAATACCTCCTGGGTGTGACCACCGTGGACAAGCGTGAGGAGCTGTCGCTTGCGCGCAAGCGGGAGGAGGAGTACCAGATGTACCTCTCGATGCATCTAGGGGAGCCGCCGCTGCTGCAGTGCGCCACGGAGCTGTATCAGCAGCTGTACAGCGAAGCTGCTTCGGACCCGGCGCACCGCGCGCGGTTTCGGGTGGCGATGTCTGTGTTCCTGCGTGCCAACCACATGCAGATCGAGCAGGTCTGCACCGCGGTGACCCAGACGTGTTGGGCGACTGCGGCGGTGCACACACTCAATGTGTTTCTCGCTGTGATGGACGACCCTGTCGATGCGCAGTGCGGGTTTGCCAAATACATGCGGCGGTTTTACAACGAGTCCTTCTTCAGCGACACCCGGGCCCGCGTCGCCCAGCTCTCGATGCTGTTCCGCTACACACAGCCAGTGCTGTCGCAGTCCTTCGAAGCAGAGGAGATATACTCCAACGAGTGGGCCCTCGACTGGATTGCGAACATGCTTGCAGGGAGCCTGCCTCCTGACAACCTCCTCTGCCTCTGGGACCTGTACCTGGCCGAGACAGGATCGGGGCCCCGTGCAGTCTGTGCGGTATGTGCATAGGGGACAGGGGAGGGGGGTTGAGGGGGTGTAGGGGCTCCTTCCAAACACCTTGTCGGATCTGGTGTGTAGGCCCCTTCGACAACACTGGGCTGGGGAGCGTGCATTGCATGGTGTGTTTGGTGTTGCCCTCTGGTCTATCGTGCCCCCACACAGGTGCCCCTCCATGTCTACGTGTGCCTCGCGCTGCTGCAATTCCACTCCGAGCGGCTCATGGAGCTGGAGCGTGCCGAGATCCTCGAAGTATGCAGTGTGACCGGGAGGGAGGGAGGGTGGGGCGTGCACTACCGCCCGCGCCATATCTCGACACCTTTTCACACCCTCCACAGTTCCTGTCGAAGCTTCCGCCATCCCCAATGGAGAAAGTAACAAACCTTGCATTCAGCCTCCGCGAAGACGTGCTGTCACGCAGGTTGCTCTAGCACCCCCCCCGCTCGCCGGGGGGTGCTGTGTGGGTGTTTGCAGGGTCGAGGGTGGGCGCGCGTTGCCCCCCCAACCGCGCCCTCCTGACCCTTGTCAGTGCAGGGGCCACATGCAAGTGGCCAGACAGCGAGAAGGCGCTGAGGCAACCAAACGGCTGCTCAGTGCGGATGAACCGCATGTGCGTCATGTTGCACATGAGGGCAAGGTGTTGGGCGGTCGTGTTACAGACCCCAACTTCTAGAGGCTTGCGCAGTGCGCAGTACACAGAATTGATGTCACCCCACCCGCTGTACCCCCTTGGCTTTGATAGGGAGGGGTGAGGAAGCGGTCTGGAAACCGTGCGGTGTGGCAGTGTGCCCCCTGTGCTGCCTGAGCACCACACCCCCACCACACCACACCGCCACTGCCTGCAGGGTCGGGGTGGGACCGCGCTCAATAACCCCCCACCCAAACTCGGGGCTGTGTGAGTGTTTGCTTCACGAAGCAACAAAGGGAGGGAGTGTGGGGGAGGGGGCGTGGAGGCTGGGGCCAGAGGGAGGAGCGGTCCGGTTTCAGCAATGCCGACGGTTCAGGATTATCCCGATGTGGACAAGAAGAAGTACCAGACGATCTACCCCCAGTACATGGACAAGCTGCTGACCGCGGGGCAGGGACGGCGCATGCCGAAGGAGAAGTGCATCGAGAACGTGATGTGCATTGAGATGTACCAGGCGTGCATCCAGCTCGGCGTGCCTGTTGTGATGGAGAACAAGGGCTACGCACGGGCCTCTGCGATCCGCCGTGCCCGTCTGAAGGTGCTGTTGAAGAGCCCTCTCGACGAGCACTACGTCAAGAAGTCTGAATATGACACACAGACGCGTGACATCATCAACCCTGACATCCCTAACAAGGTATGCACCACGGATCATGTTGCTGGCTTCTGCTGTGCAGTGGAAGTGAAAGTGGCGGATACCGTTGGCTCTTCTAGCTCTAACTCAGTGCGAGATTCGTGTGTGGAATGCATGTGACAGCCGCCAAGACATCTTTTCGACCCATACCCGCCTCCCCCAACAGACCGTGCTGATGGCGAAAATAGCGGAAATCATCCCGACACTCCCCTCCCGCCAAAAGAAGGAAGAGGAGCCGCAGGTCATCTCCACCGCAACAGACAAGAAGAAGAAGAAGAAGAAATAGAGGAAAGGCAACCCATGCCCCCCCCCCCCTTCAGTTCGTTGCACCCCAGTTGAAACCCCCCCGCCACGCTTGCTGTGTCCTCGCAGGTACGAAAAGGCTTTTCAGGGTTCCCCCCTTCCCCCCAGCCAACCTCTATCGATCTCTCTCGCGTGCTTGAAAACGTATCCCCCTTCTGGGATTCCAAACCCCCCCCCCCCACCACCACTGCCCCAACACATCTGCCGCTCTCTCTACCCTTGGTAGGGTGTGGGGAGGAGTGGAACTCACTCACATCAAGAGCAGACAAGGTGTGTGTGTGTGTCCTATCGGTGTGTGCTACTGCACTGCGGCAAAAAAGTGATTCGTGCCTGCCTGTGTGAGTTGACCACTTTTCAGGGCGGGGTGGGGCCTGGGCCGCGCGCCACTTGCCATGTCGCAACAGATGCTCCGCTCGGGTTTAGAGTGTGGGGGGAAAACTCAATGCCACGAGTGCCCAAAAAATCGCATCACCAAAAGGTAAGGTGGGGATGGGTGGTGGGTGGACCCCATGCTTTCTGCACTACTGCAACACACACCCAGAGGCGGGGTGCGGGGGGGCAGCGGGGGCGTGCGGTGGTTGCGGGGGGGTTGGGGGGCGGGGGGGCACAGTGACACTGCCCAACGGCCAGCAAAAGGCAAAACAAGGCTGAAAAGGGCCCGGAGGAATATGGGAACACACAGGGCACCGCTCTGTGTCGCCCCCATCACTCCCCCCCCCCCTGCCCACGGTGGGGCGCGTGTCTGTGTCTTAGTTTTGTGACGACTATTTTGTGGGCTTGACTCTGTGTGGACCCCCCCTCCCCCCATGGCCCACCTGCCACCCACCCGACGTCACAACAGAAAGCCCTGTTCGGGTTAGAGTGTGGGGAGTGACTTCAAGGCCTATCTCCCGTGGAAAGCAGCTGGCGAAGCTTTGCTTCTGGGGCAGCAACGCTTTCAACGCTTTCAAGGCATTGCCTGTGTGTGTGTGTGTCTGCTGCTTTGACAGGGGATCCCCCCCGGTAAGGAAATGGAACCCCGTTCTTCTCATGGCCTGATGAGCAACATGACACCGGTGCCCCTCTTCCCCGCCCCTCCTCCCAGCTTCACCCCACCCACCTATGCTGGTTGCTGTTGTGCTGCGTCTGTTCCCCCCCTGCCCCCCTCTCCCCTTCTCCATGAGAGGGTGCCTTTGTGCTCACACTGTTAACCAACGCACAAAAAAAACACGCGCGACCTTGGAGAGCTTGGAGAATTTCAGCCACACCATCCGCACAGGGTTGACGCTGCCTGTCATGCAAGGCGTGGCGGGCCTAGCGCGGACACAATGCGTCTTAAGAGATGCAGGTCTCTGCGTGGCAAAGCAGCATAGGCGTGCTGTGATTCCTGTGGATGCTGACGAGCACAGAGAGCGTGTCCGGAATGAAGGCGCGCAGGCACGTGGGATCATCCAACGCCTGGTGAAGGGGAAGGAGGAGTCGTCATCATTCAAGTTCAAGACAAAGGGGCCAACCGTCACCACGGTGGAGAAGGGGCTGCGGTGGAAGCAGCGTATCGAGGAGGCCCGTGCGCGCAATTCGCACATCGACCCCTCTGCGGATAGGCAGCACCGCGAGGAGCTGAACATGCCGTCGCTGCTGCAGCTCGGCAACAACCTGGCCTCCCCCACAGGGTCCTATGCGTGGGCTATCCTCAACGATATCTACCCCATTAACAGCGCGCACACCAGCGTGCGGAATGCCTCTCTTTGGAACCACACTGCGCTGTATAAGGATCCCGCGTGTGTCCCCGGCACCATCATCGAGCTGCGGTACGGCCCGCAAAAGGTACTGAAGGGGTACGGCCTGTTCATGGCAAAAACCACCAATAAGGACGCATATGTCATCGACATTCTTGTGGTGACGGAGGAGGAGATGAAGATTGACGCCCTCTTCTGGAACAACAGGATCCGTCTGGCGATGCAGCGGCGCACAGAGCTGGTGGATTTGCGCATGACAACGGGTTACCGCCTTATAAACGGCACGCACGACCGCCTCCCTGGTGTGTATGTCGACATCCTGGGCGACATTGCCTATGTGAAGTTCTTCCCCGAAGCTGCGCCAATCCTCCCCTCGCTCATGGTGTTCCTTGCTGACGACATGCAGATCCCCCACATCCACTGCCGCGACTGCATCATGAAGACGGAGACGTGGCTCGATGCCGACCCTTTCAAGGGCCAGAATCGCATCTTCCCCTCATTCTCCTGCAAAGACCCTGTCTATAAAGAGAACGACGTGCAGCTTCTGACCTGCCACCCCTCCCAGAAGTTCGAACACCCCGGTGGCCGGCATTGGATGGTGAGCCGCTCCTCGCGCGCCCTCATCAAGTCCCTCAGCAATGGAAAGACTGTGCTCGACCTGTTCTGTGGGACAGGTGGGTTCGCTGCCCATGCCCTGGCAGGCGGTGCTTCCTTCGTCACCGCAGTGGACAACACTCCTCTGTACACATATGCCGTATGCAAGTGGGTTGTGTGGGGTTTGGGAGGAGGGTGGGTGGGTGGCATTGCGCTTTGTTGTTTGGCCGAAGTTGTGTTCGGTTTTTGTCCTGCGGCAAAGGGGGGAAAAAATCAGTGGAAGTTGCAGCGCTGAGGAGGGGAGGAAGGGGTGGCTGCGGCCCACACTCCTTCAACAGGGATGATGAAATAAGATGGAATATTCAGGTCTAGGGGGAAGGGGTGGAAGGGGCTGGCCGCGCTACGTAGACCACACCGCACGGCACACCCACACACAGACAATGCAGAACCTGATGCTGAACGACCCCAAGGAGCGGTGCAACTACTCTGTGAGGCTGTCCGATTCAGGCAAATTCTACGGAGATGCAAGATCTGCGGCCCAGGCTGTGCAAAGTGGGGAGGCCGATCGAAGGGGGAAGTCTCAGGAAACAACCAGGGCCCACGGGGGCTCCAGGGTGGGTGCGAATACCGCAGCAGAGCCGTTGGAATACGACGTGGTGATATGCGACCTGCCGATACGCGATGTGCTGCAGAACAGAAACGAGTATGATTTGCTTCCGTCTCCCCTCCCCACCCACCGCACCCACCTTACTCAGGAGCATGATGCAGGACGGCGCCCCGGACATCACCAACGTGACCCCGTTTGTGAAGGAGCTCATGCAGGCCATGTATATGGTGAAGGATGGCGGGTTCCTTCTGATGTCGCTCTACCTGGACAGGATGAACAACGAGGTGGCAAAGTTTACGGTGGAGAAGGCTGCGCGGAAGGCGGGGCGCCGGGCGCAGATCGTGAGGCTTCTGAGCCCGTCGGCGGATTTCCCGGAGCTTCTTTCGCACACCAGAGATCTGACTCGCCGGTACAAAGGTTTCCTTGTACGTATCCTCGGCCCTCAGGAACAGGTGTACGTTCCAATGAGCGACGAACACGCCAGGAGAAAACGGACACTGGCTCGCCGGGAGGAGAAAGCCTCTGCGTCAAGCGCATGAGTCACGAGCGGGTTCCAAATCAGTTTGGACAGATTCTGGTCATGCCATCACCCCTCTAGCCAAGACTAGGCATCGGTCCCTAGTACGTGGGTGTGTGGGTGGGGTGTGTGGAAACAGCGGAGGCCACATCAGAGCCCGCTCGGTGCAACTTCCGCCAAAACAGAACTACGCCCGGTTAACATTTTGTGTCCGGCGGGAGTTGGGGTTTCGTCAACCCCCCTCCGCCCCCCCCTTTCACCCCGCCCCCCCTCCTGTCAGAACACTCGAGAGCGAGCGAGGCTTTTCCAAGGTTTCTGGGTTGACGGTGCCCTCGTTCGCACGGCTCGCCCTCCGTCTCTCTCTCGCCCCCCCCTCCCCCCTGAGCGGCTGAGGCCGCGTACAGCCACCGGTGTCGGGCGGCCTGCCTTTTGGTGAAGATATCAACGGGGGAAAAAATAACGGAGCGGGGAGATCGATTCGAAGTGCAGCCCCAGTGATCTGGATCTGCATCTCTTTTCTCATGTTTCACCATGTTGACGGGGGCAGCGGGAGCAAGCCCTCCCCCCGCCCCCCCCCCCCCCTCCCCCCCTTCCTACCTTTGAGAGTTTGAAGAAGTTGGGGGGGGGGGGTGGGATCGTGGTTTTCGCCTGCCGCGCATAATATAGTTTTTATTGGGCAAACCCCGCTCCGTTTTTTTTTGCCAACTTGTGTTTTTTTTATCAAGCGGGGCTGTGTTGTGCCGACATGCAGTGCTGCTGACGGGGGGTGGGGGGAGGGGATGTTCCGGTTGTTTGTCGCAGTAGTTAGTATTTATCTCAGACGCACCGAGAGGAAGTGGTAACACAGAATGGGTGGGGGGGCGCAGTGCACCGGATCGACCCCACGGAACCTCCACTCCGGTGCCCCACATCTTGCGTGCTCCTGACCCGCATCGCGGCCAGCCTTCCTGGTGGGGAGGGGGGGAAGCTGAACACAGCACAGCACAGCACAATACACCGCACACCCTTGGCAGGCAACACACACCACACAAGCTGTGGGAATTTGAATACGTCGCAGAGCCCATCTCGCCACACCCTCGCGCTCTGTTGTTTTGACATACCCGTGCCTTCTCTTTCTCTTTTCGTCCAAAGAGCCCCTCTGCTCGCGCGGCATCCAGGGAGAAAGGAATCCACGAGAAGAAGAAGGAGAAGCAATGACGGCGCCTGAGACTGTGGCTGCGGTGCATCTGGACCAGGAGTCGCACGAGAAGACGGACGAGCTCAACGTTGCAGGGAAAGATGCCACCGCCACAGGGGAGAACGCGGAGGCTGCCACGGATGCCAGCGCCGCACCCATGTGCGAGACGTGCGGCTGCCCTGCGGTGCTGACCTGCGAGCTCTGCGAGGAGCTGAACCTCTGTAACAGGTTCGAATGCTTCGTCGCGCTGCACCCCCGCCAGCGCGACCTCGACGCGCACCGCGAGCGCATCGTCCCCCTCCAGCGCCAGGACCACGAGGAGCCCGACGCCGTTGAGATGGACCCCACAGGCACTGCCGCCGCTGAGGACGACACCCCTGCGCCCGCCGAGGGTGAGCTGGACGCCCAGCCGGAGGAAGCCGAGATCGAGCCGGCGGAGGAGACCCCTGCTGTGGGGGCTGTCGAGGCGGAGGCGGTGCCAGAGGAGCTGCAGGCCGAGCCTGCCGTAGAGGCATCCGGGGAAGCCGAGGAGCAGGAGCCGGCGGTGGAGGCAACAGAGGAGGCGGTCGAGGCTGCGGAGGACGCAGTGCCCGAGGCACAGCCGGAGGATGCTGCGGTGGTGGAGGAGCCGGAGGCTGCTGATGCCGGGGACCACGGTGACCACCCTGAAGCGGCGTGTGGCACAGTGTGCGAGGCCTGCGGGTCATCCGCTGTCATGCTGTGCGAGCACTGCGGGGACCTCGAGCTCTGCAACAACGAGCAGTGCTTCGACGCCATGCACCCCCGCCGCAAGGACCGCGAGTCGCACCGCGAGAGCCTCGCGCCGCTCCCTGTCGCCTCCGCTGCACAGCCGGAGGGCCACGACGACACCGCAGCAGAGCCGCAGGACCTGGCGGACCACGAGCCCCTTGAGGCAGACGCGGCATCAGAGCCGGCACACGAGCAGCCCGCAGAGCTGGAGGCAGAGGCAGAGGCAGAGGCACAGGGCACGCCTCTGCAGGAGGGGCACGCCGCCGACGCTGCGCCTGAGGAGGCTGAGGTGGAGGAGGCGGTGCAGGCCGAGCCTGCGGAGGCCGTGGAGGAGCCCCACGCCGAGGTCGAGCAGGCGGCGGAGGAGGCCCAGGACGAGCCTGCGGAGGTCGTGGAGGAGCCCCACGCCGAGGTCGAGCAGGCGGTGGAGGAGGCCCAGGACGAGCCTGCGGAGGACGTGCCGGTGGAGGCTGTGGCTGAGGCCGAGGAGGTTGTGGAGGAGGCGGTGCAGGCCGAGCCTGCGGAGGCCGAGGAGGCTGTGGAGGAGGCGGTGCAGGCCGAGGCTGTGGCGGAGGAGGAGGCTCACAGCCACAGCGACGAGGCGGGCCTCACGGATGAGAACGGCAGCAAGGCTGAGGACACCTCGGCGGATGCCACGCCTCTGGACACCCCGGCTGCCGACCCCATCGACGAGGCGTCGCGTGCCGCCGCCGAGGCTGCCGCCGCACTGCAGCACCTCAAGCGGTCGACCTTCCAGATCGCGATGTTCCCGGGTCTGAGCATGCTGTTTGAGTCGCGCCTGGAGGCCATGCGTACCGCAGACCTGCCCGGTGTGTCCCTGCTGCACGACGCTGCGCGTGACAGCGAGCTGGACCTCGAGGTGTCGTCTGCCGACGAGCTGCGCCTGGAGGAGGTTGCCCGCCTGGCCATCGAGGCCGACGAGTGGAAGGAGGTGCGCACTGCGGTGCTGATCGGGCTGCGCCCGCTGCTGACCTACGCGCTGACCAACGACAGGGCATCCCCCAACCACGCAGGGTACAAGCGCCTGCTGGAGCGTGTCATCTCCACCATGCGGGGGATGGACGACCTGGCCCCCCAGCAGGAGCTGGCGGCACTCGAGAAGCGGCGGGAGATCATGTCGGCGCACCCCCATCTGTTTGAGGGGATGCCGACGAAGAGGAACTCGTCGCGCAGCGTGATGTTCGGGGAGCCGATCTCGCCCAACTCCAGGACGTCGTTCCGCTCGCCAGCGTCAGCGGACCGTGTCGCGCCGTTTGACTCCAGCCCGATGCGGACCAGGTCTGCTGGGCGCACCGTGCTGTCGCGTGGCGCGTTCAACCCATTCTCCTTCGACAAGCCGCAGCACGGCAGGCTTGAGCCTCTGCAGGCAGACAGGGACATCCTGCCGCGTGCCGACACAGACCCCCTGCACTACTCTCCGCCCGCCCGGGGGCGTGCTGGGTCCAGGGCGCGCCCGAGGAGGCTGGCACCGATTGAGCAGCAGCAGCAGCAGGACGCGGTGTCGCCGTCGAAGCGTTGGGACAGCCCCACCGGGGCGTGGGATGCTGCGCGTGCCGTGGCGGACCCCTCGAAGTACTACTACCAGCCGCAGCGCTTCATGTCGCCCCAGCGCATTGAGGAGGCCGTCAAGCGTCTCTACACTGTCAAGAAGGCGCCTGCGCCGCTCCCCGAGCCGGAGCCCATCGTCCGGCCCCGTGGGCCCCGTCTCCTCCCCGACGCAGAGCAGCAGATGATCGACCGTCTGTACCGCAGGCCTCTCGAGGCACTGCCCTCCTTCAGGACCCCCCTGACCCCCATCAGGAGGGCGCACTAGATCCGCTTGGGAGGAGAAGTGTGTTGAAAAAATGGGGCGTTTTTTGCTTCCCTGTCTGTGCATTTTTTGCTTTCCTTCTGCAGATTTGCACCTCCCGGTTGCGCAAACACATTCCGTACACCCTTTATATTTGCTGTTGTTTTCAGGTGCATCTCACGTGTGTGCATGCGCTTTTCGAGTGACCCGAGAACCGAGATATGTGACATGGCCTTGGTTGCAAAAAATTCACCGAGCAAAAAAAATTGAGGGGGGGAAGTTCGGTGAGTTTCCTCACAAAACCAGGGCAGGAGTTCGCCAAAAAAAGAAACGCCACACCATTTCCGGCACACTTGGTCTCAGTTCTCAGTTCTCAACTCGACCCACCGCCCCGCCACTCCCCACACCTTCCCCCACCCCCCCCTCCCTTTCCCTCCCCACCCCTCTTTTGATGCCTTTGGGTTCTGGGGGTTGTTCCCGTCGTCTCATACCCCCACCCCAAGTTGGCGTAGGATTTCAGGAGGTACCACTCATGACTCCTACTAGGTGTGCAAAAAGGTAAGGCCGACAGCGGGGGGGGGGGGAATCAAAAAGTACGAATTGCTCGTTTTTGCGTCTGTTTAACATGAGAACAATACATGGTGCAGTATGGTGTACGATGTGTGGATTGCCTGTTTGGTAGGCAGGTGGGGGGGGGGGGAGGAGAAGAACATCTGGCCAGCTTCATATAAGAGTCAAACTCTCATCTGATAATCTGGATTCGGCCCACCTGGACCTTGCCCAGATTATCCTTTTATCCAGATTATGAAGCAACCCGGATCATCAAAAAAAAACCCTCGGGCGGTGATTCGGGCCCGTCCTCTGTGAGCCCAATGAAGACAGGTTATCTGCATCGTGTGGGTAGTAATGAATCGTGCATCACACCGCCACCGCCACCACCCCACCCCCCACCACCTCCCCGAGTGACTCACAACCTGCATACCGAGTGAAGCGAGGTCGGCTCTCTGTGCCTTACTGTTCTCTGCGTTACTGCCCTCTTGGGTGACCCTTTCCCTTTCCCTTCCCTCGCCTTTTTTTTCCCTCGTTGTCACCGGTTTTTTTTCTGCCGCTTATATACGTTATGCCAAGAGGGGCGTCAACAGCATCGCCCCTATCACAGCCGGTCCGTATCGTGCGCCACCGCAGCTGATAGGTGTGGGAACCAAGCCCTGCTGGCGCCTTCTGTGTTTTCCTTTTCTCTTTCTTTGAGTTTGTCTGCAATTTTTTAGGAGAGAAGGACCAGGTGTCTGCGCGCATTCCGTCGTACTGTGGCTGCTTGGGAGTTGGGGGCAGACACAGTGACGACAGGGTGCGGGTGATATTATCTGTGCAGCAAAAGGACAAACCTCCACAGCAGGTGGCGGGTGTGTTGCTTCGCAAACAACAGCCCCTGTCTTTCCCCCCCAAGGAGGATGGGATGGCCTTCAGATCAGGCTACCCCCCCTTCCATTATATTTACTAGTTACGAGCGGCGAAGTACAGCGGTGTCGCGAAGTGACGAAAGAAATCGTACGAAAGAATTTAAACCCTGTGCCTGGAATTTTGTCCAAAAAATATCACGTTTTCGCACAAGGCATAAAATGGTCAAAAAACCCGAAAATCGGGTTTGTAGGGTATAGGCCCCCTGTCTGAAAATGCAAAATATGGCCCCGCAGGTGCCCCCAGAGTGATTTAAAATTGGAAAATCGACATTTTCCACCTACGGGAAATCCCCCAAAATAGGGGGTCCCCAGTCACGAACCCCAAAAAAATGTCCCGCGCGCCTCTAAGGCACTCTGGATTTTTATTATGTCATCCAGATGTCACATCTGGGTCCAGGAACACCGGTTTTTGGCCTCAGGAAGTCGAAAAATATGTGTGGAAATTTTTATTCCTGACCAGGATCCCCTAAAAGCCCGATTTCCCCTGTTTACACATGGGGGATTTCTTGCAACGCCCGCTCGTGTGCTGAGTGTGCTATCCGCGACGTGGACGCGGTCGCCCTCTTCCTCCCAGAAGCCACTGATCTTCCTCATTCAGCTTCACCTCCGGATGTACGCGGCACGTGCTTGGGTTGTCCTGCCGCAGTGCAGCAGAAGTCCCCTGTGCACTGCTGCCCAAGCCATTTCGGCTGCACGGAATATGCCACGCAGCGGAGTAACGTGGTATCGCGTGACCAGCTCGTGAGGCTTGGTGCCCCGAATCGAATCGATAGGCTGCGAGGTGCATTGCCTCGGTCAGTTGATGTCCTTGTGTGTGTATTTTTGTGCACAACAGTCCCTTGGGTATCTGCAGCGCAGGTGCCTGCACTGGACCAGGACTCCTGATTTGCCTCTGGCACTTGTGATCGGAACGGATGCGGCGACATGCCACGGTGCCCATGGATAGCCATGCCGGCACGAAAGTACGTTCACGACGGTTGATTACCATTGCTGCACTCTGTCAGAACCCGAAGGGTCGCAGCTCACCTGAACGCCCACCAGGCCCCCCAACAGGGGGTGAAACCAAAGGGTCCCCCCTGGGGTTTTTTAACCCAAAATTTTCGAATTCGACATGTCCCCGGGATTTCCACTATGTCGCAGATTTCGACCATTGGGTCAAGAAAACCTAAAAATCTAGGGGGGAGGTGCTGAAGGATTGCACTGAAAATTTTATCTAACTCGGTCAAAATTCCAGGCACAGGGTTTTAGTATTATCACCGTCATGCCATTGGTGTGAGGTGTCTGCAATTTCGCATCAGGGTTTTGGATCGCTGGAGAAACCGGGCTTCGCAGTCAAAGGGAGGCCGTGTGTTGCCGTCAACAATGCCACGGCCCAGTGCTCGAGCATCACAGGCTAACGGTCAAGTCAGACTGAGATTCGAGATACTTTTTTGCCACCGCCGGGGTTGGTGTGCAACCACAAAGCTTGTTTCTTTGTGCGAGGCACAAAAAAGGAACGACAGTTCCGGATGCAGTTTCAGTGGGTTGGGAGGGGGGAGGTGTCGAAAAAAGCCAACCATACGTATGACACGTTGTTCAAAAAATGCGCCACTGTGCACATCACTGCCGTGCCGTCCTTGCGGCACGGCGTTGGTCGACATCACCAAAAAGAACGCATGCACTTCTCTTCAACGAGAACTGCTCATCTATATGTGCAGCCCCGTGCATGAAAAACACAATGGCACAGCCATACACAAGCAAAAAAAATGTGCAAACTCAGGCCAACGCACGGCTTTCCCAGGGCCTCAATGTTCGCCGTGCAGTGTGGGGGTCATCAGGAATGGCCGGTTTGTTTTTATTCGCGTTTCTCTTTCTTTGCGACCAATGGACGGTTCGGAGGTATGTGACATTTTTGTGCCCGAGGGAAGCCATGCTGGATAAAACAAATGAGGAAAGAATACGCCGAAACAATAAGAACCGAATTGTTTTTTTTTGGGTGTCGGACACGCGGCGTTTGAGCAATCCGAACCATGCCCAACTGGGTGAACTGGAGAGCTTCGGGGGCGTGTGAGCATCCAGCAGGCTTTTCAAGTGAGAATGGAGGAGGTGGTTGTATCAATTGTGTGCCATCACTCTGTTGTGTGCCGGCGCTCAACGAGGATTCTCCACGATTGAAACAATACTGAACAGTGAACATTGCCGTTGTCCGATCGTCTGTCTCGCATCCCGCGGATCTGCTCGATGGGGGTGTGCAGGTGGACACAGCAACGGCACCATTGCGAACCAGAAATAAACAGCACACACGCACAATTCAAATTATCGAGGTGCAAAAATCGAGAAAAAAATACTCCCGGACGGAGCGGTTGCTCTTTTATTCCACGAGGTGCGGTGTCCACGCGAAGAAGAGTATTCCTGATATTCAAAAAAACTCGAAGGTTCCCTTTGAACACAACGTTTGCCTCACAGGCGGCTGGAAAAATCAGGTAAACTATTGAAGAGGAAAAAAGGTTGTGGTAGTCGCTGAGGTTGAGGACGGCCTGCATCCACACTCCCTTCCACAACGCCTTCTGGCAGCATTGTGCACGCCACATGCCTGGCCATCTCGTATGCCAGGCTGTGATTCGTCCAGACTCAAAGAAAAGAGTGCAGTTGCCGGTGGCGAACAGAAAATCACACCCCCCCCCACACACCCCCACCCCTCCACCCGCCAAATCACAGACACTGAGAACCATGGAAGAAAAAGGAAAAAAGAATCCCTCATGATCCCCCCCCTGCGAATCTGCAAGCCGCTCCGCTTGTAGCCCCCCTTGTTTTCTTTCTTCATTGTGTCCTTCGGTATGTCAGTTTTAGTTATACGGTATACGTGGTGGTTGCAATTCAACCACACCACGCCCCTTCCCTTTTCTACATTGCCCCTCCCCCACTAACTCTTCCCTCCCCTCATGCGCATTGATGATTCGGGAATGTGAGTCGCAGGCGCCAGTATTTTTTTTTGCAGCCCATAGTGGGTTGCCCCGAACTACGATTCGGGACATTCTATTGTAGCCCAAGACCAACGGGATGAACAGGGTTGCCAGGGTACCACAAAGGCAACAATGAGCATCAGGGAAACAATTGTGTACGCCACTGCCCTGGTCGTCACGTACATCAGGTGGGGTGGTCGACACCAACAGTAAATGGCAGACCAGCCTGGCTTGGGAATGTCGAGCGGTCGTCTCTTTGTCTATCACAAAGCACAAAATTGGCAACCGCGCAAGTTCGCTTGGCGAAGAGTACTCTCACAATTTGAGTGACAAAAACAAACACGATTGTATGAGCCGACAGCCATATTCGTGAGGGGGTTCGGGATGCAGTGTTGACGTGACTCTGCCAAGCTTTGAACCACCCCAGCAACACACGTGTGTTTTTTTACATTGAATTGTTTTTTTTTTGCGTCTGGGACTGTTCCTCCCCATCCCCCACAAACACCCTGTCACCCACACTCACTACTTCCCGATGGCCACACCAGCTTGTCCGTTCGTTTATTGCCATGATCCAGCGTAAGTACCTTTTTTTGATTCAGGCAAAACCCCACTCCCCACCACCACCCACCCCTTCCTTCCGTCTTCGTCTCCTGCCCTTTTTGTATCCCCCTATGCCTTAGCTGCTTGCGTTTATTTTGGAGGCGTCCGTTATATTCGAACTCGGACAGCCTCCTCCTTTTTTCCTGACTGACACTGAGCCAGACGGCAGCACTCCAGCTGTGCTTCCGGTTTCGCCTGTTCTGACGGGCACACCGCGGGATTCAAAATACACACGTGTGGGTTGTGTTGCGGCAGTGCAGGCACCGCCAATCACACCAAATCCCCTCTCTTGATGCAATCTCCGTTGTGCCCACGCCCTGCTGGGACATGATCTGCCCCCGACCCGTTGGCCAGCCAGATGGACGGACCTGCCCATGTGGCCCAAATGGATCGGTCCCACTATTTCTGATCAGGACGACACCTGGATTGGCCAACCCTGGGGCTGATTCCTGTTCCAATTATTGTGTGAGTTTGTGTGACCCGTGCAGTGCTCCCGCTAAGAAAAAAACCGGTCATATATGACCAAAAAAAAGGGGTTCGAAAAACGTGCCGGTCATATATGACCGGAGGGGGGGCCGGTCATATATGACCGGTCATATCTGACTGGTGGGTCCCGGGCAGGTGGGCCAGTCAGGTTTGTGGTGGGGGCGAAGCCCCCACTACAAACTTGACTGGCCACTGAAACAATACAGAGCAATTGTGATACTTCAGGTGTCCTCGCGTAGCAGCTGCAGGAAAATGTCGGAGATTACTGGACATCCACTGCACCAGGCCTGGCATGCTAACAACCCATGTCGGAGGAACATCCCTGTTGTGGGAAGAGCTGCGACTTCAAGATGCAGGTGAACCCACGAAGCGAATCTCAAAAAGAGGCGGGCAATGATGGGATGTGCAAGGAACAAATGTTCACTACCGTGGCCTCCGGCAGCTAGGGGGCTCCGCCCCCAGACCCCCTCTTGTGGAATCTAGATTCGAAAGCCGCCCAGGAAGATGGGAGCAGCCTATCTCGCCCAAAATCTGTCGCCCTGCAGAACGAATGCTCACTACCGTGGCCTCCGGCGGCTGGGGGGCTCCGCCCCCCAGACCCCCCCTGTCGCGTGTGCCTGTCTCGCAAGTCTTTCTTGCGAGACTGGCCATCTCCCGCGTAGTCTCGGGCGCGCGAAGCGCGCCCGAGAAAAAATTTCACTGAACGGGAAGGGAGCCGGGAAGGGAGGAAAAAAAATCCAAAAATCCCAAAAACAAAAATGACCGGCCCATCGGCCTTAGCGGGAACACTGGACCCGTGCGATAAAAAAACACGAAAATTCCATTTCTTTCTCCCGATCAGGTTCCCTGAATCCAACCGGCTCTCTGGGAGGGGGCAAGGATAGCAAACCACAGAAAAAGCAAACCATTTTCCACCGCAAGCCGGTCCCTCTTGTTATTTTTGCACGAACCACCTGATTTTGCCTGCAACTTCAGAAACACTCCGGTTTACCGCCGCCAAAACCTCCACCAACCTGGGGGTGAGATCATGGGGATGAATCCCAGTCATAACTTTAGTTCTTCCATTCTGGCAAATGTTCTTAAAGCCACTGCGAGATATCCGGCATGGTGAAGCCTGCACCCCTTCGGCGTTGTCTGCACAACTCCAACTATCGGTAAGAGGGCCAGGAGATCGAGGTTTGATACCCAGAGTGTTGCCGATTGTCTTGGAGTGCCGTGTTTGGGAGGCCTGTGTGATGTCAGTCAAATCTGCTTCTGAAGGACCACACAGGCCCTGGCACCGTCGGGGGAAGCCTGTTTGCGATTTCGAAGTCTGGCGATATATTTTTTTGTTTTTGCGATACATATTCCTTCCTCCCCGTCGAGTGGTCATTTGGACCAAAATCCAAGAATGTTGGTTCATGTAAAAATGTACACTTTTTTTTGGCCATACCGTGTTCGAAGTGCTGGGTATAATAGTGTGTCCGACATATCTCGTTCTTGGATGCCAGGTGTTGGTTTGCAAACCAGCATCCCCCCTGATGATGTTGCAGCCGCGGGTCCCGGCATTGCCCATTCCCAACGCTGTCAATTGTCAAAACCGGTTAAACTTCAGAACAACGAATCTCGCACGTTTGGATGGTCAATCCCAGAACAACAATGTGGAGTGGTGACTGGTCATTCTTTGACACGTCGCCAAGAACTCAACCAAATACAACAAAAAAAAACACCGGGTTATGTTCCATCCATCCGTGCACAGGTCAGTCTATATGCGAATAATAAAACAAAGATTAGTCATATATCCCCATGCCATTTCCTTCCGACAGATGGTGACAGTTGCGGTTGTTCTACAGAGGCAGTGCGATATCATGCGTGTGTGCGTTTCACCACAACCTCTCCCCTCCCCATTCCCCCGTGTTGAGTGACATGTGTCGATAGTGTTCCATTTTGCGATACATATTCCTTCCTCCCCGTCGAGTGGTCATTTGGACCAAAATCCAAGAATGTTGGTTCATGTAAAAATGTACACTTTTTTTTGGCCATACCGTGTTCGAAGTGCTGGGTATAATAGTGTGTCCGACATATCTCGTTCTTGGATGCCAGGTGTTGGTTTGCAAACCAGCATCCCCCCTGATGATGTTGCAGCCGCGGGTCCCGGCATTGCCCATTCCCAACGCTGTCAATTGTCAAAACCGGTTAAACTTCAGAACAACGAATCTCGCACGTTTGGATGGTCAATCCCAGAACAACAATGTGGAGTGGTGACTGGTCATTCTTTGACACGTCGCCAAGAACTCAACCAAATACAACAAAAAAAACACCGGGTTATGTTCCATCCATCCGTGCACAGGTCAGTCTATATGCGAATAATAAAACAAAGATTAGTCATATATCCCCATGCCATTTCCTTCCGACAGATGGTGACAGTTGCGGTTGTTCTACAGAGGCAGTGCGATATCATGCGTATACACCCTGTAGGGTCGCGTCCTTTTCGCGGCGTACTCTCGCGCAATGTTGCCCTGCCTTGCATTTTCCTTGTTTTCGCTCTTTTCCCCCTCGGCGACCTATGCGTGCGTCAGATACATCACTGTCCCCCGTTACACCCCGTCGCCCCCCACCTCGCCCCGTCCCACCCCATCCCATCCCATCCCATCCCATCCCGCCTTCCTCGAAGGAGTATTCGCATGGTGGGTGTTATGTTGACATTTTTTTGCGTCAAATACATATGTTGGGGTAATCAGGCTGGGGAAAAAAACAACAAATCACAACAAATCACACCCGATCACAACAGATCACAACAAATCACAAGGCAAATGTTGTGATTTGTTGTGATTTTTTGCGACTAGGTGTGACGTGGTGTGATTTGTTGTGACCAGTTGTGACGACTTGTGACCCTTTTGTGATGAGTTGTGATGAGGTGTGATCTGTTGTGATCGCGATCCAAAATTTTAAATTTTTGAAATTTTGGATCGCGATCACAACAGATCACAACAGATCACAACAGATCACACCTCATCACAACTCATCACAACTCATCACAAAAGGGTCACAAGTCGTCACAACTGGTCGCAACAAATCACAACTGGCCACAACAAATCGCAACAAATCACAACAAATCACAACATTTGGCGTTGTGATTTGTTGTGATCGGGTGTGATTCGTTGTGATTTGTTGTTTTTTCCCCCAGCCTGATTACCCCATATGTGCCGCCCCTCCCTCAGGGACGGCCACCCACCAACCCCCTGTTTCGAACGCAGCCTTTAGTCTCACCTGATCGTGCCACAATGTTATTTTTTTTGCATCGGGAGCCAAAAAAAATGCGCGGTGTCAGGTGTCCAGGACAACGTCTCTGCTGCTATGGGGAGAAATCCATCAGGGAGTAGCTAAACACACCCAGAACGATGGGGCCTCGAATTATTGAGTGGTAAGCGGGTGTGCACAAAGGGACCGCCCACTCCGAAACAAAAACCGAATGGCGAATCCTGCTGCCCTGTTCTGAGGGGCTGTGTGGTTCGCTACATCCAACAAAGAAAACTCGAAGAAATGCCAACGTTGGTCTCGTCAATGCACGCAGAGGTTCCATCATCGAAACACCCCAGGCTCAAGCCTTGAATGCGGGCTGTGCCTTGTCACCTGGTTGAGGGGTGTCAACTGAGCCGACCACAGTCCGTGCAACAGGCCGTAGTATCCAAGGGAGATTTGTTGCTCTTTCAGCGAGCCCTTCTTGCTGAACTGGCCGCCTCCCTGAAAACTTTGACCATCCCTGATTTCTCATGCGAACGGTGCACCCGCCGCACCCTGGCCATTCTTCAACCGACATGAGACTCATATTTCACTACGGGCAGATTTTCTGTGGGTTCAACCCGCCTTTATTTTGCATGCGATGCGAGAGAACGAGATAATGAAAAAGGTATCCACTAAAAAAAATACACCTTCTCTGGCAGTCGTGTTGTCGGGCTAATTTTGGTGAAGATCGCAGCCCCCACACATGGTTTGTCAAAGAAATGGACGGTGTGTGTCGGTCAACCGACTCAGACCATTTGTCATGTGAGTAGCGAGCGCACCTTGTGATCCCAGCACAAACAACCTTGAGACCTCTGTTCGCACAAGTGCCATAATCGTTGCTGCCTCGATCAGTGGAACTGAATGCCAAGGTGGATATAGTTCCACCCACATCTTTGCGGCTTCAACCCTGGCGACGTCCCCCCATTCCTCCCCACCCCCGTTCTCTCGCAGCATCCATCGTTCGTGTCTTCTTCAACCCTGCCCTTATCTGGCTGCGTGCTGTGTGGTGTATCCCTTTTGCCAACAAGGAATGTCTTTTTTTGTTTGTCTTTCCTGCTCTGGCGCAGCACCCCCTCCCCCTGTGGGGGGGGGGGGGGGGCAATGGCCTTCTTCAAGAGTTTGCAATGCGTTGCGCAAGACTGCACCTAGAGATCGCAACCAAAAGGATCTCACGAAGGATTCCGAGTCGCGGTGTGTCTCGCTTCTTGCCACAACTGTGGAGGTCGATGCAGGCGACGTGTGGGTACTGCGATGGCCCGGGCAGGTGTGCCAGACAGTGCGGGGACCCCACCCCCCCGTCCTGCATTGGGTTTGAGGAGCGCTGTTTTGTTGTGCGCAGTGGCGTGGGTGATGCAGCCACATTTCATCCCACACAGGTAGTTTCACAAAAAGCAACCTGTACTTAGCTATACACAGAGGTTCAAGCACGTAACAATGCAGATGCGTCCGCAGAATGGGCAGAGCGACAAGTCGCCCCTGGAGACGTATGGGACGAACTTCACGCAGCTTGCAGAGGAGGGCAAGCTCGACCCTGTGATCGGGCGTGACGACGAGCTGCGGCGTGTGATCCAGATCCTGGCGCGCAGGACGAAGAACAACCCGGTGCTGATCGGGGAGCCAGGTGTGGGGAAGACGGCCGTGGTGGAGGGGCTGGCACAGCGTATTGCGCGTGGGGATGTGCCGGAGACGCTGAAGTGCAAGCTGGTGTCGCTCGACATCGGTGCGCTGATCGCAGGTGCGTCGTACAAGGGGCAGTTCGAGGAGAGGCTGAAGAGTGTGATTGACGAGGTGAAGAACTCCGACGGGTCCATCATTCTCTTCATCGACGAGATCCAGAACATCGTGGGTGCGGGGAAGGGCGACGGTGCGATGGACGCGGCAAACCTGCTGAAGCCGATGCTTGCCCGTGGTGAGCTGCGGTGCATCGGTGCGACGACGCTGTCGGAGTACCGCGAGTACATCGAGAAGGACGCAGCCTTCGAGCGCCGTTTCCAGCAGGTCCTCGTGGCAGAGCCCTCGAAGGATGCTGCCATCTCCATCCTGCGTGGGCTGCGCGAGAAGTACGAGGCCTACCACGGCGTGCAGGTCCAGGACGCTGCCCTGGTGTCCGCAGTTCAGCTGTCCGACCGGTACATCCAGTCGCGGTTCCTTCCCGACAAGGCGATCGACCTGGTGGACGAGGCGTGTGCACGTGTGCGTGTTCAGCTGGACTCGCAGCCGGAGGTGATCGACAAGCTGACACGCAAGATCTTCCAGCTGGAGGTGGAGGTGACTGCGCTGAAGCGTGAGAAGGACAAGGGCAGCAAGCAGCGCCTCAAGGACGCAGAGTCTGAGCTCACGGCGCTGCAGAAGGAGCTGAAGCCACTGCAGGCGAAGTACGACGATGAGATGAGCATTGTCAAGGACATCCGCCTCTACAAGCAGAAGCTGGAGGAAGTGCAGCGTAAGATCGTGGGTGCTGAGAACCGTCGCGACCACGCCACTGCAGCAGACCTGCGGTACTACGCCGTGCCGGACCTGGAGAAGCAGCTGTCGGAGCTGCGTGACAAGAAGGCCAAGATGGATGCCGAGAACGCTGCCCGTGCGGAGGTCGAGCCGGAGTCCCCTGCGACCCCTGCAGGCGCCTTGACCACTGAGACTGTGACAGCAACACACGTGGCGGAGATCATCGCACAGTGGACAGGGATCCCTGTGAAGAAGCTGACGAAGTCTGAGAAGCACAAGGTGATGGGTCTCGAGGATCAGCTGAAGCAGCGTGTCGTGGGGCAGGACGCGGCTGTGAAGGCTGTGTCTGACGCGATCATCCGGTCGCGCGCAGGGCTTGCACGCGAGGACCAGCCGTCTGGTTCGTTCCTGTTCCTGGGGTCGACGGGTACCGGGAAGACGGAGCTGGCCAAGGCGCTGGCGAGCGAGCTGTTCGACGACGAGAAGAACATCGTGCGGTTCGACATGTCTGAGTTCATGGAGGAGCACTCGGTGTCGAAGCTGATCGGAGCCCCTCCCGGCTACATCGGGTACGGCGAGGGCGGGCAGCTGACGGAGGCTGTGCGGCGTCGCCCGTACTCGGTGCTGCTGTTCGACGAGGTGGAGAAGGCACACCGCGACGTGTGGAACCTGCTGCTGCAGGTGCTGGACGAGGGGCGCCTGACGGACTCGCAGAAGCGCACCGTGAAGTTCAACAACTGCCTCATCATCATGACGAGCAACCTCGGCAGCCAGCATCTCATCGAGTTCATCGACAACCAAGGGATGGACTTCGACAAGGCCTCCGACATGGTCATGGAAGCTGTGCGTGGCCACTTCCGCCCCGAGTTCCTCAACAGGCTGGACGACATCGTGGTGTTCCGCCCGCTGGTGAAGGCAAGCCTGAAGAAGATCATCAAGGCACAGCTGCGCGACGTCGAGAAGCGCCTGGCTGCCCTGGAGCTCTCACTGGAGGTGTCGCAGGAGGCGATGGACTGGATTGTGGAGACGCGCTACAACCCGCAGTACGGGGCACGCCCCATCAGGCGCTTCGTTGAGAAGCAGATCGTGACCAACATCAGCAAGTACACGCTGGACTCCAGTGTGAAGCCGAACGACCGTATCGTTGTTGGTCTTGAGGACGAGGCACTTGTCTACTCGACTGTCAGCGGCCCCCCTGCGGCGTCGCCCCTCCGCGAATAGACCAGAGGCACTGCCCCTATGCCCTCGCCTGCTTTGCACGTCTGCCTTGACAGCCCTGCCTCCTCTGAGCCCGCCTCTATACCATCCTTGCCCCTGCGACGGCTCACTGCTCCAACTCCCAGCCCGGCCGCTTGGACTGGCCTACACAGCTGAGTATGGGAAAAACGAATGGGTGGTCAGGTGCGACCCCCTTGGGTTGCACCGCCCTGCCCTACCCAACGTCTCACACAGAAATATACAGCAACGGCAAGAGTGGGAAAAGACAATTTGCAATATTTTTTTGGCTGTTGCATAACCCTGCTTTATGGATTAACACAATACCGATGATCCTCTTCCTTTTTTCCCCTTTTTCTTTTATCCGCAAAGAAGGTTTTCTTCTTTTTTTTCTGGAGGCCCACATCAGGGTATAAGATAGACTTTTTTTCTGGCGCCGTTTTCCGGTTTTTCTGGTTTTGAAAATTTTTCGCGCGCGCCTTCGGCGCGCGCGACCCGCGCAAACCCTCCCAGAATCTGAGAGGGCCCAGTGCCTGCGCGCGTCCTGTCGTACTGAGGCTGCTTGGTGGGGCAGGCGCAGCAGCTGCTTTGAAAGTTTGGACTCTCGGCCAAAAAACCGGTCTGGTGCAATGTTTTTACGCAGGGGGGTCTGGGGGGCGGAGCCCCCCAGCCGCCGGAGGCCACGGTAGTGAACATCTGTTCCCTACAGTCTGGATTCGCTTGTAAGTAGGAAGGCTTCACTGTATCGCAGCCCGGCCAGCAGGAGATCACTGGTCCTTGAGGGTTCAACCTTCAGGGTGGAGGAGGACGTGGGAGCGACCACTCGTGACAGGTGTGCGTTGTGGGTGGAGTGGATGCACGGCAGACCTTGTCATGGCCAAAGGGTCCACGAGATCTCCGCCACGTAGAGCCTAGACGAGAGTTTTCGAGGAGATGGGCACCTAGCTGTGACGACAGGCAACAAACAAATCTCATCTGTTAGTTGCCCCCAATAGGCTTGGCGACCTTCAAGACTGCTTGAAAGTCGTTCGTGTTCTCGTCTCAGCCCTCCAGACAAGCAGATCTGTCTCGAGTTGGTGGGCTGTCGCCATGTATTCGATGGCACCGAGTGACGCTGCACAGAGGCAGACGACACGGTGAACTCCAGCGGAGGTTACCCTACCTCCGCTGGAGTACACCGTGTCTCCCATGAGTCTCAACTAGCGGGAGTCTGAGCGTAAACTAGCTGGAAAATAGACTCCCGTCTCCAGTACAGACTGCAGTCTTAGACTCCCTCTTAGACATGGTGGCTGGAGTCCACCATGTGTGCACCTTCAAAACAGAAGAGACCTGCATGACGAGGGCATCACCACCCACCGGGCCACCCGCTAGGTCCATTTTTTCTTCTCCGCTTCTCTGCCTTCTTTGGACTATTTGGGCTCTGTGCGGATCACGATGGGGTCACTTTCTATTTTTTTATGGCGTTTTTTCTGACTGTTTTACTGTCCCAAAGTCACAAAAAAAACCGCCAAAAATGAGACCGACCTTTTTTTTTTCCAGAAAACCGGGAACCGGGAAACCCTGGTTTTGAAAACCGGAAAACCAGACCTATCTTATCCCCTGGCCCACATGGGGTGGCCTGCTCTGCGCGCCATCTTCCCCTCGCCTGTTTCACTAAGACACGATTCTGATTATTGTTTCCTTGACATGCTTCACCGTTGCTGCTAAGGCGACGCCATGTATGCATGTGCAGGTGCAAGTCGCCAGCACCGATAGCCCACGTTGCACTCTTCTTCTGCGATGCGCTGCCTGGTGATTTTGTTCCATTTCGTTCTGCCTGCGTGGTTCCCACTCGTGAGTGGAAAACCCAAATGGCATTTGTTGTTGCCTTGACTGGGGGGGGGGGTCTTTTTGCCTTCCTACGTTGTTCTAGATCCTGTTTTTGATTCCGATGAGTCTCGAACACCTGGCTCTTGCTTTGGCCCCCTCGGGCCAACAGGTGTGCCTGTTCGGGAGAGCGTTGATTGGCAACAAGCAGCATCCCCCGCGGAAGTTGAGAAGCAGCCCAGCAAAAAGCCTTTCTGACCATGTGTCGAGTTATGCTTCCGAAACACGCCCGCAAGTCGTGTGTGAGGGGGGTCTTCTTGTAACTCGGAAGGTGTTCTCGGGAAACCGACCGTTTGTCTTTTGTTTTGCTTCCCCAGTACTGCGGACAACATCCCCCTGCTGAGGTGGGTAGGGAATGCAAAGGAATAGGCCGTCGGTAACATAACATGCCGCCCGTCAACCGCGCCCACACCCCATCTCACCCCACGCCCCATCAATCTTTCCAATCACGGAAATGCCTTCATTTTTTTGCCACAACAGGGAACCTGTCAGTGTCAAAAAGATAGTAGGCAGCGCTTGGGCAACAAATTCAACCTCCTCATCAGGCTGCTGAGTTGCTTTTGTTTTGCCCGGATTTGGCGCACAAACAACAGCCTTATCTTTTTTGCAGAGATGCGTTACTCCCCCTCCCCAATTGAGGTGAATTCTCCGATATCGATCGACATCACTGACTTAAATCGCACACCGGGCGATATCAGTTCACACCGAGAGTTGCAAATACGCATCCCTCTGGCATGTCGATCACTCCTGCAACTGCAGCAATTTCCCCACATACACACACATCAGGAGGACACATATACACAACCCTATACCCCACCACCCCGCTAACCTCTGTTCGGACAGAAGGCCCCGCTAGTTGATCTTTTTGACTCCCCCCTGCCGAGTTTGGTGCCTTCTTCAGCTCCTCCTTTTGCTCCTTCGCCTGTCTGAAGGCGAACACTTGGGACACGGAGGGCACGCTGCTGTGGACTTGCGGGCCGTCAGCCGCAATGGTGGTCTGCTTTGCGGATGCGAGCGGGGCAGAGCTTGTGGAGTACATCTGCACGGAGGAGACGCCCACCCTGATGCAGCTCCTGAGCATAATGCGTGAGGACGACACGCGGCGTGTCAACTGGCGGATGGTGCCCGGGCTGGCCTGCGTGCTGCAGTGCCACACGGCGAAGATGGAGGGCCTTACGGCCCTCGCTTCGCTCGTCGAGCTCCCGGAGGACCTGCCCCTCCCCGTTCTGGAGGGTGCAGCGACGGAGGCCAGCACCACCCCAGGCGGCACCAGCACCGCGTGCGACCTGGAGGCAGGAGCGACAGTTGCCCAGCAGCCCGCTGCGACTCCCCCCGCCACCACCCCGCCCCCGGCACAGCGGAAGGCGAGTGCGGCAGAGGTCGCCACGCCGGCCACGCCGGAGGGCAGCAGCGCCGCGGCGAAGGAGGAGGAGCTGGCGCAGACCATGATGCAGCGGACGGAGACGGCGGTGCGGCTGGGCATCCTTGCCAACGAGTGGCAGGAGGTGCGGGTGGCGGTGCTGGTGGGGCTGCGGCCCCTGCTGGCGCACTGCATCTCGACGGAGCGTTCCCTCGTGGCGCGGAAGGGGAACAAGCGGCTGATCCAGGCGGCCAAGGACACGCAGGAGGTTGTCATGAAGCAGATGCGTGACATCGACAGCGAGGCCCCGCGCTCGGAGGACCGCGTGCTGTCGGAGCAGCGGACCGCCCTGGCGAAGCTGCGCCCCGCCGATGCCGCCGCCATCGCGCCGCATCTGGTGAGCGCACAGCCGCGCAGCCCGGAGCGGAGGAAGCAGGCGCCGCGGGCACGCCAGGCGCCTGCGCACCACAACCCGGGTGGGGCTGTGCCGCCGCGCACGCCCAGCTCTGCAGAGGCAGCGGCAGCCGATGCTGCGCGGGGGCGTGGCGAGGCGCCGAGGCAGGCCCTGCGGAACAGGGCTGGTGTGGTGCAGAGCCTGCGGGGTGCGGTGGCCCTGTCGCCGGCTTCAGCCAACGAGGACCGGTCGCCATCGCGGGAGCGCCGTGCCTCTGCGGGTGTGGTGGCGAAGGGTGGGCGGCGTGTCGCCAGTGTTGGGTCGCCAGCGCGCCGCCGCTCCACTGCGGTGCCCGCCGACCAGGCAGTGCCTGCTGACGGGGCAGCGGCAGCGGCAGCACCAGCACCGGCAGCAGCGGAGTCGCCTTTGAGCGCAGCTCCGCGGCGCGCTCACACCCCACAGCCTCCCACAGCCGCAGGGAAGCACCGCGAGAAGGGTGTCGCCAAGCCTGCGGCAGCGGCAGCTGCCCCGTATGTGCCCTCCCTGAAGCAGCGCGAGAAGCTCAACCTGCAGGAGCAGCTGGAGGTGGTCGACAGGCTCTACACACGCCGCGTGCATAAGGTGGCCCTGCCCGCCAAGGAGGAGAGCTCCTCGCCCCGCTGGATGCGGTGATCCGGTGGTGGTGGTGGTGCCGGTGGTTTCCCGGCAGCGAATACACATAACCAGCAGCATTGCGGCACGTGTGATGTACTCGTGATCAGTCGTCTCTCCTCCTCGCTTACCTTACGCTCGGCTTTGTACGTGACTTTCAGGAAAAGAAAACGGGCTTCCCTATCCTTCTTGTTATTGTTTCCATGTGGTGGTGTTGGCTGCAGTTCGGATGTATTGGGGTGGGTGGGTGGGTTGGGCTCATGCGTTGTGTGTCTTCCTGTCAGCAGCGGGGAAAAGGAAGCCTTGCTGGTAGCCTTTGTGTGCGTGCCGTATGATATGGCAGCCATGCAATGGCGCAGTCGTGCATATTGGGTGGGCATATGTGTGTGATTTGCCTTTGGGGAAAACGGGGTCTTGTGTTGGGGTGACGGTGAATGAATTCCTGTGTGGGTGTTAGTATACTGTTGCTGTTGAATACTTTTTGTTCTTGGCACCGCGACTGGAATGCGACATGCAAGCAGGGTACGGCGCCTGCTCATCCAGCCCCCGTGCTGGATCACAGCGCCGATGATAATATGTTGTGGCACAGAAAACTGCTGCCCGGACACAGCTGATGTTCTGATTGCGATGCATTTGACCTGTGTCCCGTGGCCCATCTTTGTTCTTCATTTAGTTGCGCACACAGCTGCATACACCAGCAGCCCGATCGCTTATTCTTCTTTTTTTTCTTCTTTTTTCTGATCCCCACAGTCCTTACATGCATGATGCGAAGCGCGCGACAGGGTGGTGATTGTTATGGCCCCTGATTCCTTCCTATACCTGGCCGTCCCCATGCCCACATTGCCCCACACCGCAGCATGGCAACCAGGCCCTTTGGGTAGTGGAACCACAACGCAGTCTGGGTCGCAGTTTGCAGGCCCCCACTGTGCGTCGGGCTGCACATCTCCACAGTCAAGGCGGTCATGGGGATCGTGGGGCACCCCAGTTCCCTTGACGGGACATCGCCCCTTTCAAAGCAAAACATGTCGAAAGTGCATCGCGTGTGGGGGAGGGGGGGATCATCAAATAACCTCTAGTGTCAACGCTCGTCCTATGCCCATCCATTGCGGGACGCCTCGAGCTTTTCCGAAGAATGGCTAGCCAACAAAACAAGTAATTCATGACTCCCACTTCTCTCCCTCTCCCTCCCCCCCCCCCCCCCCCCCACCCACCCGCACGACGCGCTGTCGGGGTCTTCGACTGTCGATTCGACAGTCGAATCGACAGCAAAATCGACTGTCGACTGTCGACAGGTCGACTGTCGATTCGACTGTCGACCCGTCGACAGTCGACAGCTGTCGACAGCTTACTGTCGACAGGTCGACAGTCGATTTCGACAGCTATACCTGTCGACAGCTTCGACAGGTCGGATACTGGTTCACTGACCGGTAGACAGCCTGAGTGACCTGACCCGGTCACTCAGACACTGAGTCATCTCAGACCCGTGGGTTTCGTTACCAGTTTCAGATTCAGATCTGCTGATCCAGAACCGCACCCTCTCCTTCCACACCAATTGTATCAGCTGCTCATGGGTCCGAGTGACGACGATAGCAATGACGATGGCTCCATAGCAAAGATGGCTACCACTGTCAAAGCTCATCTGGAACAGAAACTGTCCCAGATGGAAGTCTCCTGTATAAATACAGGGTTCGGGTTTCCCACGAGTGTAACGCAGATACGTGCAGGTGTGTCAAGAGAGTGTGCAGCTCACAGCAGTTCCTCATCCTTGGTTCTGAACCCCACAGTTCTTCGAATCACAGAGACAAGATCCAAACGATCAGGCTTTCCCGGACGCGCGGGGTTCAACTGGTGAAGACCGTTGTTGAGAGACCGTAGCGGAGGTCGACGTAGGCTTATCGCATGCTACGGCAGGGATGAGGACTCAGCCGCCACCCCGGTGGTTTGCAGGTTGAACAGGTTGTGTGGTTCCACTGTTCAACGTAGGTCGGCCTGTCTGATAAGACTCAGCCACCCTGCGGGTCAATTTATTCCAAAAAAAGACGCCTTTGTGACCAAAAGGCAAAATTTCCTCCCGTCAGGCTCCCGTACCACAGAGGCCCGTTGCGGGTTGCCTCTGTGTATGTGTACGTTTTGCGATGACGGGGTGTGGAACCTGGCGTAGACCGAGCTACAACCAGGCGCCGTGGGTCAATTTTTTTAGAAAAGGCCTTGACCAAAGGCATCCCCCTAACACTTAATTGCTCTGCTTCAACCTGAACCGACCCTCTAGGCAGCGTGAGGTGGCTACGTCGAGCCACTTCGTGGACAGCTGCAGTTCCCTTCCCTTGTGTTTAGACTGGCGTACCGCCCCAAGAGGGGGTGTGACAAAAAATATATTTTTTTCCCTTTGTGTTTTCTAGGTCCGCAAGGTCCCAAAAATCACTTTTTGGGCACATTTTTCAGAGGTCGCCAGAGGTCGCCACCCGGGAAATGCCATTTTTGGGGTTAAAAAACGGTTTTTCACCTTGCCCTCGTGAACTAGGTGGGGAAGGCGACGGTCAGACGCAAAATAAATGGAGGACCCCAAAGGAGGGTCCGCATCAGGCGGAAATCAGCAGAACCTCGCTCCAGACCACATTGTGGGCCAGGACAGGGTCGGGAAGAGCATAAAACACCAGAAAACCGGTCCAGGAGGTCTCTCTGGGGCTCAAATCCCCTGAAAAGGGGTCTGAACAGGTGGCGACCGAAGGGCGACCAATGGTGCCCACGGAGTTCCTCATCCCAAACTTGGGACCCACCGAAAAATGGACCAGATGGTGGTCCCAAATTAGGGACCGACCAACAAAGCGACCAGATGGCGGTCCCAAATTTGGGACCGACCGATAAAGCGACCAGATGGTGGTCCCAAATTTGGGACCGACCGAAAAATTGACCAGATGGCGGTCCCAAATTTGGGACCGACCCATAAAGCGACCAGATGGCGGTCCCAAATTTGGGACCGACCAACAAAGCGACCAGATGGCGGTCCCAAATTTGGGACCGACCGAGAAAGCGACCAGATGGTGGTCCCAATTTTGGGACCGACCCATAAAGCGACCAGATGGCGGTCCCAAATTTGGGACCGACCAATAAAGCGACCAGATGGTGGTCCCAAATTTGGGACCGACCAACAAAGCGACCAGATAGCGGTCCCAAATTTGGGACCGACCGAGAAAGCGACCAGATGGTGGTCCCAAATTTGGGACCGACCGAAAAATTGGCCAGATGGCGGTCCCAAATTTGGGGCCGACCCGTAAAGCGACCAGATGGTGGTCCCAATTTTGGGACCGACCCATAAAGCGACCAGATGGCGGTCCCAAATTTGGGACCGACCAATAAAGCGACCAGATGGTGGTCCCAAATTTGGGACCGACCAACAAAGCGACCAGATGGCGGTCCCAAATTTGGGACCGACCGAGAAAGCGACCAGATGGTGGTCCCAATTTTGGGACCGACCCATAAAGCGACCAGATGGTGGTCCCAAATTTGGGACCGACCAACAAAGCGACCAGATGGCGGTCCCAAATTTGGGACCGACCGAAAAATTGGCCAGATGGCGGTCCCAAATTTGGGACCGACCAACAAAGCGACCAGATGGCGGTCCCAAATTTGGGACCGACCAACAAAGCGACCAGATGGTGGTCCCAAATTTGGGACCGACCGAGAAAGCGACCAGATGGTGGTCCCAAATTTGGGACCGACCGAGAAAGGGACCAGATGGCGGTCCCAACTTTGGGACCGACCGGTAAAGCCACCAGATGGTGGTCCCAAATTTGGGACCGACCGAAAAATTGGCCAGATGGCGGTCCCAAATTTGGGACCGACCAATAAAGCGACCAGATGGTGGTCCCAAATTTGGGACCGTCCAACAAAGCGACCAGATGGCGGTCCCAAATTTGGGACCGACCCATAAAGCGACCAGATGGCGGTCCCAAATTTGGGACCGACCCATAAAGCGACCAGATGGTGGTCCCAAATTTGGGACCGACCGAAAAATTGACCAGATGGCGGTCCCAAATTTGGGACCGACCGAGAAAGCGACCAGATGGTGGTCCCAAATTTGGGACCGCCATCTGGTCGCTTTCTCGGTCGGTCCCAATTTAGGGACCGCCATCTCGTCGCTTTTTTGGTCGGTCCCAATTGTGGGACCACCATCTGGTCGCTTTATGGGTCGGTCCCAAATTTGGGACCGCCATCTGGTCGCTTTATTGGTCGGTGAACATCCTTCAGGATTTTGAAGGCACGTCTCACACCGGTTGGTGCTGTGTCGCATTCCAGGGGATAGTCCTTCACTTGGGTACGATTCGGCGCGACTGAGTCATCAAGCTTCATCCACCTGCCTCTCATGGTGGCGTTGGGTTTTCGCACGCTGCGCCGCATTTTCACCCGGCCGAACTCAAAAACCCAAAGTCTACTGAAGATAGTCTGGCCTCTCCACAACATGTGATGGGAAAATGTTGAGGTCGGGCCATGCCAGCCCTGGCACGAGATCACTGCTCGTACCTGGGACCACCCGTGTAAAAGTCCCCCCAGGGGGGACTTAAGCACAGGTGGACCTAAACACGGGAGTGGGCTGGTCTGGAGGGTCATCAGGTGGCCGCTAGGCCACCTGGTGCCCTCCAGGTGCTGTCAGAGTCGAAAAGTGGGGTGCCAAAAGTCCATCCGGACCGGAATCACCCCCATACGACGGAAGCGGAAGAGGTCTTCTTGGTCTCCACCGTGCCACCCCCGTGTTTAAGCCCCCCCCTGGCCGAAAGTCGCCTCCAGGGGGGGGACTTAAACACGGGGGGTCCCAGGTACCCCCGAAAATTCACATTGTGTCTACAGTGTGGGGCCCGAAAATCGAGTTTTCGGTGTTGCTTTTCCACATTTGGGGTTCCCAACTTCAGGACTGTCGCGCAATTACCTCAAAAGTGGCCGAGAAACCCAGGAATTTCTTTTTTTGAAGCCAATATTTTTTGTCACAGTAGCTTAGCTGAAAAGTTGGGCGAGTCGTCCACCCTATTGTGTTCCTCTGTCAGGGGAACAACACAATAGCAGCACTTACGTATTGTTTCATTTCAGTCAGCCAAGGAAAGTCGAGGAGTTCGAGCCGTTGAACAGTAACCAGAGGATGACAAGCAGGTTGAATATGAAGCAGTGATCTCCTGTGTACCCTTGGACCCACATTGAACTCGAACTGAAGCCCTCAGTCGTCCTTGACCAGATTCAGACCCGCTTTTCCAGAACCGCACCCCCTCCCTCCACTCCAAGTGTATCCGCTGCTCATGGGCCCACGTGACCACAAAGACTTAATCGTGACTCCATAGCAAAGATGGCTACCACGCTCAAGACCATCTGTGAACAGACGGCGGTCTCCTGTTTCCAGGGGTATGGAATTACCACGAGTGTAATGCAGATACGGTAGGTGTGTCAAGAAGGTTTGCAGCTCACAGCAGGTCGTCATCTTCGTTCTGAACCTTGGTTCTGAAGTCGACAGCTCCTCAAGTCGGAGGCACACAAAGGATGGGTTCCGCAACTGTCCAACTATCTACAGACTCACAGCCCAGAAGGTGCAGTCCAGGTTCCACAGAGCAAATTAAATGTTAGCATTTCTGCACAACTACCGTATCGCAAATCGCAGCGGCGGTAGAAGTGACTGACTCTAAAACGGCGAGGTATCAGTCTTGACGCTGTAAAATTCCATTCGGAAATACCAAACACATCCACAGAAAGTGGAAGGAATGGGCGCCAAGATGATGCGAACGATTTTTGGGGGGAGGAGGGGGGGGACTGCCCTGTATCGTGATACCCGTGAGGGCAAAAAAATACAGGGCAGGGAGGCACAGGCGCAGACACAACAGGGGCAACACATAGGCAGGCAACACTGGATGCAGGGCCAGAAGAAAAATGTTCTCTCGGCTGGGGAGGGAGGGGGGGAGAATTGCTGACGAAATCGGAACGGCTCCAGAGTCACGACCCGACGATTCCAAGAGAGTGACGAGTCAAAAAAGTTGACGACAGTCTATTTCGACAGGAATACCTGTCGAAAATCGACAGAAATACCTGTCGAAATCGACAGTCGATTTCGACAGGTATTTCTGTCGATTTCGACTGTCGATTTCGACAGGTATACCTGCGAATTCGACAGTCGATTTCGACAGTCGAAAATCGACCTGTCGAAACCTCTGTCGAACGACCGGTCGTCGACAGGTCGTTCGACAGGTATTTCGACAGGTAACCTGTCGATTTTCGACTGTCGAACGACCGGTCGAAACGCATGTCGTCTGTCGATTTCGACTGGTCGACATTGTTCCTGACAGCGCGTCGTGCGCACCCCTGTCCAGCCTATCCTAGTTAGACTTTTTGATGCATCACATCAATGTCTGCTCAACTCGCGAAATGATTGCACGACTGATTCCAGCGGGGAAAATCAAACAGGCTCTTCTCATTCGCTTTCTATCGGGCATCCCCTCATCCGTGGATGACCGTTGTCGCGGTGTTAAGCCTAAGTAAGCAGGCTGGATAGTGAAGAAATCTTGAGAGGATATGATGATGGTTTTCCGGGAGTTGTGTATGCTGAAAGAGTCTCAAAATTGGGGGCAGGGGGGGGGGGGGGTGGGGGTGGGGGGAAGAGAAGAGAAGAGAAGAAGAAAGGGAGAGAGAGAGGGGGGATTTTTTTCCAATGACGATATGGTTATAACAACACACGTCGTATTCACTTATGTGGTTTCTCAAGGCCCAAAGTGATCCGAACCACGCCTTGCACAGCGATGGGGGGGGGGGAATCCTCGGCGTGGTGGATACATCACAATGGGGCAAGCTTGCCTTCCGCGCTGCGGCCCTATCCTGGGCGCAGCATACCTGCACGGGTCTTGTCTGATGAAGGAAGGTTCCGGTTCAGCAAAACCCTCATGAGTTGAATTCTCCCCTGGAGCTACGGCCATACAGAGAGAACGGATCCACCTTTGAAAATTCCCCAAAAAAAATATTCAAAACCCTGTGCCTGGAATTTTGTCCAAAAAATATCACGTTTTCGTACAAGGCATAAAATGGTCAAAAAACCCGAAAATCGGGTTTGTAGGGTATATGTCCCCTGTCTGAAAATGCAAAATATGGCCCCGCAGGTGCCCCCAGAGTGATTTAAAATTGGAAAATCGACATTTTCCACCTACGGGAAATCCCCCAAAATAGGGGGTCCCCACTCTCGTCACCATCCTCGGTAGTATAGAGGTCAGTATTTCCGCCTGTCACGCGGAAGACCCGGGTTCATTTCCCGGCCGGGGAACAGGGTCCTGGGTAAGACGTTAAACTGCCTGGGGGGGCCGTCCCCGGACCATGACGGGTGCCTGCACCAGGAGTCTAGCACGGCCGTGGTCCAGGGCATGACCGAAAACTGCTTGGGTACCGAGGCTCCCCAGACCAGGAAGGGTGGAGACACCTGGAGTCTAAATAGTCACACCACGTCAGGCCAGACCTTCGCATTGCACTCCGCGAAGACTGCCACACAGCCGCGGGGCAGGTGTGCAGCCTGTGGAAAACCTCGTACAGAAAAGGGTCGGCGACCGCCCGCCCCCAGTCTGAGAGGCATCAGCCGAATCTCGGTGGAGGCGGGCACAAAACAAAAGGGAGAGTCGTCACTGTGCATATCAGCACGGTCCCGCCCTCTGTGCCAGACCAACACACCACCAAAGGAAAAGAGGAAGAGGCGACGTAAGGCAATGCCTCCGTGCGGCCAGGAGAACACGAAATAGCGACCCCCTCAACGGGGAATGCTACGAGCACGGCCAAAAATCGTTCAAAAATCGTTCAAAAATTTCCCGCGCGCCTCTAAGGCACTCTGGATTTTTATTATGTCATCCAGATGTCACATCTGGGTCCAGGAACACCGGTTTTTGGCCTCAGGAAGTCGAAAAATATGTGTGGAAATTTTTATTCCTGACCAGGATCCCCTAAAAGCCCGATTTCCCCTGTTTACACATGGGGGATTTCTTGCAACGCCCGCTCGTGTGCTGAGTGTGCTATCCGCGACGTGGATGCGGTCGCCCTCTTCCTCCCAGAAGCCACTGATCTTCCTCATCCAACTTCACCTCTGGATGTACGCGGCACGTGCTTGGGTTGTCCTGTCGCAGTGCAGCAGAAGGTCCCCTGTGCACTGCTGCCCAAGCCATTTCGGCTGCACGGAATACGCCACGCAGAGTAACGTGGTATCGCGTGACCAGCTCGTGAGGCTTGTGCCCCGAATCGAATCGATAGGCTGCGAGCTGCATTGCCTCGGTCAGTTGATGTCCTTGTGTGTGCATTTTTGTGCACAACAGTCCCTTGGGTATCTGCAGCGCAGGTGCCTGCACTGGACCAGGACTCCTGATTTGCCTCTGGCACTTGTGATCGGAACGGATGCGGCGACATGCCACGGTGCCCATGAATAGCCATGCCGGCACGAAAGTACGTTCACGACGGTTGATTACCATTGCCGCACTCTGTCAGAACCAAGGGTCGCAGCTCACCTGAACGCCCACCAGGCCCCCCAACAGGGGGTGAAACCAAAGGGTCCCCCCTGGGGTTTTTTGACCCAAAATTTTCGAATTCGACATGTCCCCGGGATTTCCACTATGTCGCAGATTTCGACCATTGGGTCAAGAAAACCTAAAAATCTAGGGGGGAGGTGCTGAAGGATTGCACTGAAAATTTTATCTAACTCGGTCAAAATTCCAGGCACAGGGTTTCAGAATTCCGCCTGCCCGCCCGCTCTCTTCTCTCCCCACCCCCCCCCCCCCCCCCCACCCCCCAGCCAACCCTTGCCGTCGTCCTTTTTTGACTCGCATTCGCTGCAACCCCGCCTGTCTTTTGTCCAGTCCACTGTGAGTGGTGTGCGTGCTGTCATCCCCTCCTGGAACAGTGACACTTCCCAAACGGGCAGGCTGTTGGCAGCCGCGATGCTACCTCTGACCCCTCCCCCGCGTGAGTGTGGGGGGTGTGGTTTGTCGGAGGTAGGGTGGCGGTGGTGGGTGGCACCGCCCCCCCATCCGCGCCCCCGCTTGCTTTTTATGGAAACAATCATTAGCGAATTAGTTTCTCCAAAAAAAAACACCTCCCTCTACCCTATTGTATTGTGACACACACACACACAGTGAGGACCTTCAGTGAGATGAGCCGGTGGGGTGGGGGGGGGGGGGTGGGGGGGGCACTGTCATCCCTTCTATTTTCTCTCTTCTATGGGTGGGCCTTCTGATGTGGCGAAACGGCAGCATTTTTCTTTGGCGTTTTTTCTAATACCAATCGGGGAAATGCACCAAGAAAAAATGCAGTATTTTTTTTCTTCGCCGTTTTTTAGCGACGGCCCTCCCAGTCACTTTTGTAGTGAAATCCCCTATGCCCACTGCGCCTGGTATTTGCGTGCCGTTCTGTCTGGTTTTGATGACGGGGTTGAGTTTGGTGAGGCCATACCACCAGAGCTGGAACGTTCAGGTCTGGCCTGTCACCCATCTCTCTTGCATTGTTCCTCTTTGCCCAAACAAGCTGTTTGTGCTCAGGTGAAGTACCCACGTGAGTGAGGGCGTGCGATGCGTGCAGTGTGTATCGAAACGCCAACGAACCAGAAAAATACCCAATCCCCCCCCGCTCGTGCGCACAAAACAAAACCCTGGTTTCTTTTGCGCCCGGTGTTGGGGGAAGTTTGGTTGTCGACAGCAGCCAACGCCCCCCCGACTCTCTCCGTCCCGTTCTTTTCTCTCTGCGCTATGTGCGTCATGTCTTTCTATCCGTTCTAGTGTCATGCGTGCCTTCCGCTCTCGGGTTCGAGCAAAACAAAGGGAAAAGTATTTGCAATCCAGCACATCACAGCAGTGCCGGTGTCGGCAGGGGTGCTGGCTGTGCTGCAGTGCGCAACTGTCAAAAAGTCAAGAACCCAACAAAAAAAAATATCAGAAAAAAAACGAATATTCTTCGAGATTATGCGTGCGGTTCCGCCCGGCTCAGTTGGCATTTATGTGTGATTCCCGCACAGAATGCCACGCAGATCATTCTGCGGGGCTGGCCACCCGGGGAGGGGGGTCGCACTTTAACAACGAGTGGCGGGGGGGAGAGAATAGGGTGGGGCGCGCGCGCGCGCGTGTGTGTGTGTGTGTCAAAATCAGATCACGCTGTCACCCCACTTCCCCCCCTTCACACATGGGTTTTGGCCATGACGCGTGCCTGGCTCCGCCCGTTCAAAACGTGCCCCACCCCACACGCACCCACAACGCCTCCGCGGAAATGAATGAAAGAATGGCTGAAAGACCAACACAGAACTAACAACTGGAAGCGATGGGCGGTCGATACTGCCCCCCCTCACCCCCGCCCCCCCTTGAACCCAACCATTTTCTGAGTGAAGGGGGGGGGGTCGGGGTTGGGGGGTCCATCATCCTCTTCATCGACGAGATCCAGAACATCGTGGGTGCGGGGAAGGGCGACGGTGCGATGGATGCGGCAAACCTGCTGAAGCCGATGCTTGCCCGTGGTGAGCTGCGGTGCATCGGTGCGACGACGCTGTCGGAGTACCGCGAGTACATCGAGAAGGACGCAGCCTTCGAGCGCCGTTTCCAGCAGGTCCTCGTGGCAGAGCCCTCGAAGGACGCTGCCATCTCCATCCTGCGTGGGCTGCGCGAGAAGTACGAGTCGCACCACGGCGTGCAGGTCCAGGACGCTGCCCTGGTTTCTGCTGTGCGCATGTCTGACCGGTACATCCAGTCGCGGTTCCTTCCCGACAAGGCGATCGACCTGGTGGACGAGGCGTGTGCACGTGTGCGTGTGCAGCTGGACTCGCAGCCGGAGGTGATCGACAAGCTGACACGCAAGATCTTCCAGCTGGAGGTGGAGGTGACTGCGCTGAAGCGTGAGAAGGACAAGGGCAGCAAACAGCGCCTGGTGGAAGTGGAGGCAGATCTCGAGCAGCACAAGAAGCAGCTGAAGCCGCTGCAGGAGCGGTACGAACGCGAGAAGGAGTCCGTTGCCGAGCTGCGCAGCTGCAAGCAGAAGCTGGAGGACGTCAAGCGCAAGATCGTAGCTGCTGAGAACCGCCGCGACCACGCCACTGCAGCAGACCTGCGGTACTACGCCGTGCCGGACCTGGAGAAGAAGCTGGCAGACCTGCGTGCCAAGAAGGCTGGCATCGACGCTGATCGGGCAGCCGCCGAGCCAGAGTCACCACTGACACCGAACGCAGAGGGCCTGGCCTCCACGACCGCCCCCCTCATGTCCGAGGTTGTGACAGCAACACACGTGGCGGAGATCATCGCACAGTGGACAGGGATCCCTGTGAAGAAGCTGACGAAGTCTGAGAAGCACAAGGTGATGGGTCTCGAGGATCAGCTGAAGCAGCGTGTCGTGGGGCAGGACGCGGCTGTGAAGGCTGTGTCTGACGCGATCATCCGGTCGCGCGCAGGGCTTGCACGCGAGGACCAGCCGTCTGGTTCGTTCCTGTTCCTGGGGTCGACGGGTACCGGGAAGACGGAGCTGGCCAAGGCGCTGGCGAGCGAGCTGTTCGACGACGAGAAGAACATCGTGCGGTTCGACATGTCTGAGTTCATGGAGGAGCACTCGGTGTCGAAGCTGATCGGAGCCCCTCCCGGCTACATCGGGTACGGCGAGGGCGGGCAGCTGACGGAGGCTGTGCGGCGTCGCCCGTACTCGGTGCTGCTGTTCGACGAGGTAGAGAAGGCACACCGCGACGTGTGGAACCTGCTGCTGCAGGTGCTGGACGAGGGGCGCCTGACGGACTCGCAGAAGCGCACCGTGAAGTTCAACAACTGCCTCATCATCATGACGAGCAACCTCGGCAGCCAGCATCTCATCGAGTTCATCGACAACCAAGGGATGGACTTCGACAAGGCCTCCGACATGGTCATGGAGGCTGTGCGTGGCCACTTCCGCCCCGAGTTCCTCAACAGGCTGGACGACATCGTGGTGTTCCGCCCGCTGGTGAAGGCAAGCCTGAAGAAGATCATCAAGGCACAGCTGCGCGACGTCGAGAAGCGCCTGGCTGCCCTGGAGCTCTCACTGGAGGTGTCGCAAGAGGCGATGGACTGGATTGTGGAGACACACTACAACCCGCAGTACGGGGCACGCCCCATCAGGCGCTTCGTTGAGAAGCAGATCGTGACCAACATCAGCAAGTACACGCTGGACGAGAAGGTCCGTCCCGAGGAACGCATCATTGTGAACTACTCTCCTGAGGAAGGCAAGCTGACGTACACCACCTCGAGCAAGCGCCAGCGCCGCGGCCCCAACCCGCCGACGAGGAAGAGCGCCTTCGAGGCATGAGCCTTCCTGAAGCCTTCGTCTTGCGACACCCTTCTCCCCCCTCTGTTCTGTTCTACCGAAGCCTTCTGACTGCCCGCATCTGCGCAATCACCTCTCTAGCCCTTGTTGTCTTAATATTCTGGGCACTGCGTGGCACCAAAGTGCCCGCCTTTGTCATATCTGACTGCAACTCCCCCGTGTCTACACGCCCACACACGGGCCTGGCTATAGGGCTGCGCGCTGCCTGCCGCGCTGCCTGCCGCGCTGCCCAGCGCCCCTTCTTTTGTTTGCTGTTCTTGTGGGGTGCATGGAGGTTGCCTAGAACCGCAGCCACCTGCCATCCCACCCGCATGTTCAATTGGATTCAGCATTGTTGTTGTTGTTGCGTCCCCCCTCTCCCGAAGCCCCCTCGGAGAAACCCACTGTTAGTTTTTATTAGCGTCACGCGTGGGTACGCTGCAAACAGGCTGGGGGGAACAGGCTGGGTCGCGAATGCAACCGTTGCCCCACGCCGCAGAACCCCCTCAGCAACAAAGAACCCTCCCGGTCCCTGCAGCAACCTGCGAGACAACGAGTCTGCCAATGACATGTTGTGCAACGCTGGTGCAACCGCCTCGCTCCTTTGGTGTCGTCAGGATACAGATCCTGATCCAGGTTTGGTACGGGGTATCTTCCTTGATGGCACCATCCTTTGTATTTTTGTCGTTTTATTTCAGATTTTCTCTCTCTCTCTCTCTCTCTTTGCAGCCGCCACCACCCCCGCCACCTTGTCGGGGGGGCGGGGGGGGATGAACAGGAGTGCTACGAACGGGATGCATTCTGGTTTCTGATTTTTTTTGTAGAATAACCACGACTATGACATGGGTTGCCATCACACGCCAACCCGCAGTCGTTGAACCTCCAAATCCACCATCCCTGAGTGGGGGGGAGGGGGACAGGCAAGGGTGGGGGGGGTGGGTGTGGGAGTTGAGTCGCGTCTGATGCGGTGGCGGTTGGCAAGCCTCCGGGCACCCGCCCCTTCCGCAGCAATACCCTCTATGTTGTCGGCATGTCTCGATGCCGCAGTCCCATCTCCTACTAACCCTTCTGGGCAATGCAGCCCATCTGTTATCGAACGTGATTGCTGTGTGGGGTGGATGCCCGTCACTGCCCTCTCCCCTTAGGAAATATTTTTGGGCCAAAATTCCTCACGAGTTGTTGACTCCGAACGGATTACGAAATATGTCAATCACACAACACCATGTGTGGTTCTTTTGGAGTCGTGGAGAGCATGCCATCCAAAAATCACGCTCTGATTCCGGGTCTGCTGTGATTGCCACTCTGCTAACGGAGGTTCGGAGATATTGCGCAGCCCCGAATAAGACACGTCACATGCTTTCACCACCGCCACCACCCACCCCTCCTTGCAGCACAGGCACCGATTTTCCTCAACTCCTCTGGGTGTGCGACACACAGGTTTGTCGGAATCCCCCCACCCCCCCCACCTGGGCCCTCCCCCGATCGCCCATCACCCAGCCTCTACATTGTCTACCTGCCGCTGGATCGTTTCGCCTTCTACCGCCCTCCCCACTCCACCTACCCTCCTGCCTTGAACTCTCCAAACCAAAGGGCACCCACATTGGGGAAAGCAGTACAACCACAAAAGGCACGTGAGGCATCTGACACCCGCCTTCTCCTCCTTCTCTCTCTCTCTTTCTCCTTCTTCCCACCGCCCTTCGCAACAAGGAGACATGATGGAGGTGTCGATCACGCTCCCTGCCACAGGGGACCGTGCCACAATCTCTGTCGGCCTCGACGAGACCGTTGGCGATCTGAAGCAGCACGTCGCAAACCGCTTCAACCTCGGCGACAATGCGGTGAAGAGGATGCAGGTCAACGTCAAGGGGGGCCGCGCCCGCCTCCCGAGTGACAGCACTCAGCTCTCACAGGCGGGGTTCCGCAGGGGCGACGTGGTTGAGGTGCATCTCTCTGAGAGCCCTGTGCTCTGCCCACACGACTACGCCGGGCACTCAGGCCCTGTGCTGCATGTTGCCGTGTCGCCCTGCGGGACTCGCCTCTATACGTCCTCCGAAGACTCCACGCTGCGCGCCTGGGACACGCAGTCCGGGAGGTGTGTCAAGGTGCTGCCATGCCGCGAGCACAGCAGCTCCGCACAGCTGTCGCGCCAGCTGGCGGTGTCGCCGAAGAGCGACAGGGTTTATCTGATCACCCCCGCTGCTGTCGACGGCTGGGACACCACGACTTGGCGCCATTTCCAGGCAGACATCGAGTCGGTCAGCGCGCATGCACTCTCCCCTGCCGGCGACACGCTCTATATGTCCCTGCGCTCGCAGCCTATGATCTGCGTGCTGAACACAGCAACCTGGGCTGTGCAGGAGAAGAAAATCCGCCGCCGCGACACGCCTGTGATGCAGCAGATCACGGAGGAGCAGCGGTCCCTGCTGGCCCTCGCCGTATCGACGTGTGGGAAGCGCCTCTATGGAGCCGGCGAGTTCAAGGGCCTCATCGTGTGGGACACCGACACGTGGCGCCCCATCATGGAGG
>OY723252.1:1862545-1907362 GCA_963210315.1 Rhynchopus euleeides | reverse complement strand
CCCCCTGAGCTCGATCAGATCCAGGTCGACCTGGTGCTGCGTGGCTCCTGGTGTGCCATCTCTTGCATGCCACGGATGCCCACCAAGTCGAACCCGAAACATGACGACCCTTTCGAGATGTCATGGCCGCAAGCCCGCAAACCCGATCGCATTCGCAAGGTGGTTCGTCTCTTAGAGATCAGTGCTCGGGCCCAGCCTTCCGCGAGGGTGCTGGAACCGACATGCCGCAGCCCCGTACGCGCAAGGACTTGGCTCCAAGACCAGGCACATGCCACAGGGGGGTGTGGGGGGCGGAGCCCCCCAGCCGCCGGAGGCCACGGTAGCGAACGTCTGTTGGCCTGGCTCCATAGTCGCATACGCTCAAGTACAACACAACTGACAGATAGCACATGTCGCATGGGGGGACGATAAATTGTCGCGCAAAGACACGCCACAGGGGGGTCTGGGGGGCGGAGCCCCCCAGCCGCCGGAGGCCACGGTAGTGAACATCTGTTGGTTTGAGCTCGAGAGCAAGCCTCTCACACCACCGCCCTCCGACCCCCCTCTCCACCCCCCAGGTGCAACATTTTTTTGCACCCGGAAAATGTGTTCTTTTGACTGTTTGAGCACATCCAAGACCGGGAACATAGAAGAATTCTGCTGAAAACCCAAAGGAAAATGGTGCAAAAAAGTAGTGACCACCACCCCCATCCCACCTCCGGGTGCAAAAAAATTTTTGGCCACGGAAAATGTGTTCTTTTGAATGTTTGAGCACATCCAAGACCGGGAACATAAAAATTTTCTGCCAATACCAAGTAGGGTCACAATAAAATCCAAAGGAAAAAAGTGCAAAAAAATAGTGCAAAAAAATATTTTCCCCCCAAATTCCTATTTTCATTCCGTGAAATAGATACACGCCTGATCCACTCATCCAACAATTTTTTTTAACTTCGTACCCGATCCCTCGCCTCGTGCACTACGTCGTTGTAGCGAACAATTTTTTTTGCCAACACGGCACGCTGTGAGTTGATTTGAGAGAGAGAGAGAGAGAGACAGAAAATGCGGGGGAAAAAACAGAAAGACTTTCTGGTTGTGTTGGGGAGTGGGGGCAATGAGGAGTTGAAGGAAGCACAACGGGTGAGGGAGGGGGGTATTTTTGATTATCGAGAGTGAATGGAAAGGCACAATGGGGGGGGGGGGGGGCGGTGATGGGGGGGGGGGGGGGACACAGCGTGCAAGTATTTTACATGTATAATACTTGCATGACAAGTATTATACATGTAAAATACATGTATATCAAGTAAAAATACATGTATAATAGTTGACATGCAACTATTATACATGTATTTTTGCTTGATATACATGTATTTTACATGTATATTTCAGGCATTTACATGTACCGTAAACGGAAAAAGGGTGGACCGTAAAAATGTTCCAAGTTCCCAAAAAAAGGCCAAACGTTCCATCTTTTTTACGGTCCACCATTTATTGGGACTGAATATGGAAAAGACAATGTGTTTTTCGCCCGCGGGCTGGTGGGTTGCGGGGCGCGGACTGCGGCCTCCACGCCGCAGACTCCCGCACGTAGGCCTCCCGACCTCCCAGCTTTGGACCCTCCCTCCACCACCGCAACCAACACCAGCAAGAGAAGCAAGTCCTCCCTGCGTGTGGAAAGGGCACGATCACCACCACTCACCTCGAGACTCACCCACCACCACACCTCGAGAAGTGTAGTACCATGCAAGGAGCGTTCCGGTAGAAGTAAAAGTAGAAGTAAAAGTAGAACCTGCTGCACGAGCCCACAAAAGCAGCCACAGTACGGCAGGGCGCGCAGACAGAAGCTGACACCACCGGGCTCCCTCCAGATGTAAATTCGTGAATCAGTGCCCGGAAAATTCAGGGAAATCGTACTCCTTTAGTGTAGTACACCCTGCAGTAACTGTGGGAGAACAGTTCCCGGACGATGGTGAGCGCACACTCTGTGTTGAGGCCCTGTGGTGTTAATCCTGCAGCTTCAGTCGTGCGATTTCCTTGGTTCCTTCGCGACTTCGTCGAAGGAATTCGTAAAAAAACCGCCAAGTCCACTATCCCAACCGTAAAATAGGTGGACCGTAAAAATGTTCCAAGTTCCGGAAAAATCCCATTTGTTCCATCTTTTTTACGGTCCACCTATAGTACGGTTCACCTTTATTACGGTCCACAATATTTCCGTTTACGGTATTATACATGTATAATAGTTGACATGCAAGTATTATACATGTATAATACATGTAAAAATCGGTATTTTTACATGTAAAATTTACAAGATCCCACCGTGTACAGCCCCGGGGGGGGGGGGGGGGGGGGGGGGGGGGCTGGCGTGCAGGGTGCAGGCAGCGCGCGCAAATGCGGCCTGTTTCCGGGTGCCCGCGCGCTGCCGGCGACCGTGCACCCGAGGTGCACGGTTTGGGCTGAATCTGGGTGACGTACGAGTAGGGCTCCCACCCTGAAAATGGGCTACCTGCGGTCACTCCAGGTACCTGACACCACCCGAAAGTGACCCAAAATCAGCGGGACCCCCTCCTCGGGTGTTCCGAAACCCCTTTCTTTTGACTATTTGGAATCTGTGCGGATCGTAGTGGGGTCACACTGTGGGTCGAGGTGTCAAGATTCACCCATGAAATGTGGGTCTGATTCAGGGTCTGGTCATAGGAGGCTGGCCCCAGGAGGATGTGACTGGGAGGCAGCCACACCAGCCCACCCACCCAGCGGGACCCCCTCCTCGGGTATTCCAAAACCCCGTTCTTCTGAATGTTTGGAACTTTTGCGAATCGTAGTGGGGTCACTTTGTGGGTCTAGGAGCCAAACACCGTCCATGAAATGTGCCTCTGGTTCAGGGGCTGGTCCTAAGGGAATGTGACTGGGAGGCAGCCACACCCACCCACCCAGCGGGACCCCCTCCACGGGTGTTCCAAAACCCCTTTCTTTTGAACGTTTGGAATTTGTGCGGATCACAGTGGGGTCACTTTGGTGGTGTGCGAGCCAAGCATCACCCATGAAACACGGGTCTAGTTCAGGGGCTGGTCAGCGTGGCTGGGAGGCAGTCAGCCCACACCCCACCCCACCCACCCAGTGGGACCCCCTCCTCGGGTGTTCCAAAACCCCTTTCTTTTGAACGTTTGGAATTTTTGCGGATCACAGTGGGGTCACTTTGGTGGTGTACGAGCCAAGTTTCGCCCATGAAACGTGGGTCTGGTTCAGAGACTGGTCATGGGTGAAGGTGGCTGGGAGGCAGCCACCTTCACCAGCCCACACCCCACCTACCCACCCAGCGGGACCCCCCCCCTCGGATTTTCCAAAAACCCGTTCTTTGGGATATTTGGGATCCGTGCGGATTGTGGTGGGGTCATTTTGGCCATGGGGTGCCTATTGACACCACTTACTGGGAAATGCCAATTGGGTAAAAGTACCCCCCCCTGTACAGGTACAAGGGGGGGGGGGGGGGGGGTCCTTTCCTACAGGTGCGGGAGGTAGCCAGTGTACCCCCCCCCGTCCCCCACTTTGCGAGGGACCCCCCCCCCCCGACCAGGGTGGGGGTCACCCAAAATTTCGAGGAAATCCTGGTGTCACCCTGAAAACCTGGGTCGCCAGCCTGACCTCAGCCCGCGGGGAGCCCCCCCCCCCCCCCCCCCCCCCCCCCCCCCCCCCCGGCCAGCCCCCTGCTTACAGTACCCTGGCGTTAAGCCAGCCACTGGGGGTGTGTATGTGTGGGGAGGAGGGGAGGGGAGGGGGGGGTGGGTGGACCTGACGGCCGGAAGGCCGCCGGCGGGGGGGTGGGGCTAGCGGGGGTACAGCAAAACACCACCACCACCCCCTCCCCCCCCTCCCGTTTTTTTTCTTTCTTTCTTTCTTTAGCAAACATCGCAGGAAGCGATCTCACGGGAAGTGCCTCCCCCGGGAGGGAACAGCTCAGGGGGGGGGGGGGGAAAACCCCCCACTGCCGTCATGCCTCTGCAGACTCTGTCCACTGCTTCCACTTATCCCACAGCTCCGAAGCATCCACATCGGTGCTGCTTGCGGGGAGTGGGGCGGGCAGGCCCGACGACGCGCCACCGACCCCACCATCGGCACCACCTCCCCCTTGCACCCCATCCCCGACAGCGTCTCTCCCGTAGAGGAGCTGAAGGACGCGGTCGTTGCTGAGAAGACGCTCTACCACAGCCTGCCTGTCCGCCTCGTTGAGGACAACCGTTTCAGCAGACTCGGGCGGGAGCCGCTTCCGAGCCTCGCCTATCGCCCAGGCAAGCGACTCCTTCAGGAGCACTTCCAGCTCTGTCCGCTGCTGCAGCGCTTGGACATGGGCTGAACGGACGCCTTCGAGATTTCGGCGCTCTGCTTCGAGGATGACCTGATATTTCGCCAGCGCCTGCTGATAACGCACGAGCCGTTCTTCATTCTGAGTGGCCTGCCCGTCAGACCGGGACGCCTCCTTCCCGGAGGCGGACTTCCCTTGCTCGTCCAGCTGGCTCCTGATCAAAGGGGCGCCAGGCATTCCGCCAGCGTCATCCGGCACGTCTGTCGTCTGGAGGGAGTGGACAATGCTCTCCAGCTCGCTGATGCGCTCCCTCAGCTTCTTGTTGTGCGACTGTAGGGAGAGTGACTGCCGTATGAGGATGTCCTTGTCCTCAAGCTGTGCGGAGTGCTCCACCGACAGCCGCTTCCGCGCCTCCTTCAGCTTCTTGGCAGCGGTGTGCTTCGCCTCGGTGAGGGTGAGCTGGCGGTCGACCTCGATCTGCAGGACCTTGTTCTTCCCGATCCACTCCCCGGTCTTGTTCTTCCGCGAGCTGCGCTCGCGCTCCACCTCCGCCACCTTGGCCTTGATCTGCTTTCGGAATGCGTCCTCCATCAGCTTGATCTCCTCTGCGGCCTGCTGCTCCGCCACGCCGCGCAGCGACATGATGTCGTCGCTGATCTGCAGGCTGACCTGCTGCAGGCTGGCGAGATTAGCGATGCCCCCCATACGTGCCAGCTCCGCATTCTCGAGCTCGGTTTGCAGTGAGGAGATGGCTTCGGTGAAACGCTGCGAATTCACCGCGACCCGTTCCTGTGGTGGTGGTGGTGTGGGTGATGATGTGATGATGACGACGAACAGAGAGGTTGGTGTACAACAAGTAAATGAACGTAAATCTCCCAAAGCCCCTTTTTGGGCGCACTGACTTCGACTGGTGTGTATATGGCGAACTACCTACGACGCGCCCTCTGGTGATGAATGCGAGAAGGATGCGCGCGAGTTCCGTCGTGGCTGAGCCATGGCTGACGATGTTGAGTTCCCCGACGGATTCGACGTCAACTGTGACACGATGGCCTCAGAGGCTCCCATCTTCGTGAAGGCTTACCCGTACGCGGCGCCTTACCCAGACAGCACCGTGCAAGACAGGACGGTGTACCCACACTACGCCTACGTGCCAAGGGCTGATCAGCCCGTGGTATCCATGCCTATTGCGACTGGAGCGGTTCCTGTGTACGACACGTATGAGGGCCCGCACCCCATTGCGCCCCCCAACCCCATAGTGGCCCACAACCCCTACCCCGACGTTGATTTGCAGGCCGACAATGCTGTGTCGGAAGTTCACAGTTCCACCACCGGCTTCACTGCTGGGTCGAACATGGGTGACTTTCTGGAGGACACCGTCTTCCTGGAAGTCTCCAGCAACACCTTCGGAAAGATCGGCAAGACTGCATGCGAGAACCACACAAAGCGTCAGCTGGCATGGCTGCTGACCCACCCTGACGCGATGGCTGCGGCCACTGCGACACTGGTCTCCGAGGGCTTCCTCGCGTAGACGCACACTCTAATTGCTGTTTTGATGTTACTTCGACGCGTTGACAAATACCGGCGCCCTGATAGAGTATTGTGTGCAGGGACACCCGAACCGCGCCATAGAGTCTTCTCTCCAGTGGAATAATGGGGGTCTTCGCTGGTCGTTATCCTTTGTCAATCTTCGTCAGTTTTCAGCTAATTCAACAGGAAATGCACCAAAAATGCACTGACGATCACCCCGTAGCGAAGACCCCCAATCTCAAAAAAATCGAAGATCCTCTTCCAAACACCCCCCCCCCCCTAGGGCAGTGGTGGCTGCGTACGCGTACGCAGCGTGATTTTCAAAAAGTGCGTACGGCGTACGCGTACGCGTACGGCGCTGCGTACGGCAGTCTATGGAGCACAGGAGACGGCCATGGCCGCACACCGAATCCGACAGTCGAACTCAGGTGTACCAGGGGCAGCCTTCGAGCCTTCCAGTCGGAGGTGGTACCTTTTGCAGTATGCTTGCGGGTGTACTTGCAGGTGTTGCGAGTGATTCGCCACGTGCGCGGCAAGGAATCATCTGTGAAAGGCAAGAGCAAAGGCCAGGGCCCAGCCACCCGCTGGGTGGCCTACTGTGTGCTGAGAGACCTGGAATACCAGCCGTACGCAAAATCTGCGTACGCGTACGCAGCGCGATTTTCAGAAAGTGCGTACGGCGTACGCGTACGCGTACGGCGCTGCGTACGGCAGTCTATGGAGCACAGGAGACGGCCATGGCCGCACACCGAATCCGACAGTCGAACTCAGGTGTACCAGGGGCAGCCTTCGAGCCTTCCAGTCGGAGGTGGTACCTTTTGCAGTATGCTTGCGGGTGTACTTGCAGGTGTTGCGAGTGATTCGCCACGTGCGCGGCAAGGAATCATCTGTGAAAGGCAAGAGCAAAGGCCAGGGCCCAGCCACCCGCTGGGTGGCCTACTGTGTGCTGAGAGACCTGGAATACCAGCCGTACGCAAAATCTGCGTACGCGTACGCAGCGCGATTTTCAGAAAGTGCGTACGGCGTACGCGTACGCGTACCGTACGGCCGTACGCTGCCACCACTGCCCTACTGGGGGGGGCTAAATAGAAGGGGGTGGCCGAATAGAAGGGGGGGGTCTGGAAATTCGAAATCCAGAAAATTTTAGGCCGAATACAAGGGGGGGGTCTTGTATTCGGCGGTCCGTGAATTTTGGCAAGTTTTCAAATTTTCAGCCTGTTTTTCCAGTCCTAACAGGCACCCCATGGTCAAAATGACCCCACTGCGATCCGCACGGAATCCAAACATTCAAAAGAACAGGGTTTTGGACACCAGTGTGGGGGTCCCTGCAGGTGGCTGACTCCTGGGAATATCCTCCCCTTTTCAGGGGCCAAATCAGGCCCACATTTCATGAGTGAAACTTGGCACCTCCACCCACAAAATGACCCCACCACGATCCGCACGGATTCCGAATAGTGCAATGGAAGGCGAAAATCGCGATTCCACGAGGTCACCTGGAGCAAAATTCACCAAAATTTGGAAAAATCACGGACCGCCGAATACAAGACCCCCCCCCTTGTATTTGGCCACCCACTGCAAAAATTGCCCAAAATTTTGGGTTTTGAAAACCCCCCAAAAAAAGCGTTTATACGCCTATTACAAGGGGGGGGGTCTTCTATTTAGCCCCCCCCAGTAGGGGGGGCTAAAACCGTAAAGATACCCCAATTTTCAACATCACCCCAGAGAGGCCCCCATGGGCACCAAAAGGTCGGAAACACCCCATATCACCCCGGAAACTCGGTATCTGACCGGAATAGGCCCGAATTCGGCTCAGAAAGCATGTTTTTTGCGACTCTAATTTTGTGGCTCAGATGTGGTACCAGTGCCGAGCCAGTTTGCAGCATGCAAATCGACTTCAATCGAATCCTTCATCCATCTAGACCTGATTGAGGCCGTGGAGCGATTTAACATTGCCGTCGGAGCACCCGGGGGCGACAAGCAGCACCACAGGGGCAGGGGCAAAAGTGATTTGCACACAAGATCACGGTGTGCCACCCCGCATTAGAGCACGCGGAGAAGGAAGTGGTAGCAGCCTGGCGCGAAAGGGTGGGAAGGCATGGCTGCAAGGTTCAGTGAGATGCGGGAGCGATGACATCTTCTTCACGACCCTGAGGCCTCAGCTGCCCTGGATACTGTGTACCTGACCACCGATAGGGTGGAGTGCTGTCATGGGGTCACATCCTGGTGATCATCGCGACAGATTGACGCCAACCCCTATCGCATTGGGCAGCTCACGGTACATCTGAGCCACCTGAAAAAAACCAGGAAAAATCACGTTTCTGGGCCTCTCTGGACCACATAGGTCACCTAAACCCCCCAGAAACACGTTTCCAGGCCGGTCTGGGTCGGTTTCTAACCTTGGTTTCACACTTAGGGGCGCTCCCTGAAAAAGTGGGGTATCTTACTGGGGGGGTTCAAATACAAGCCGTACGGCTTATATTCGGCGAAGCCGGCGACGAAAATCGAGATTTTCAAAATATTCGAAAATTTGAATAGAAGCCGTACGGCTTCTATTCAACTAGGGTCGTTTGTGAGGGATTTCCTGCAGGAAATTTTCGTCACAATCGCCAACGGCAAGGAGCTTGGGGTGTGGGAGGGTCAGTGGTCTATAGGTTGCTTCTCCAGGCTCGTCGCACAAACACATGTCCTCTACCTGCCCCGGGTTCTGAAGCCACCTGATTTTTCAGCAGGGCTTCCGCTGGCACAAGGTCGCTACTGAACGCGGAGAGGCCACTCTGGCGGGCACCGTACGCCTGCACCTTTGCAGGCCTCGGCGAGTCTATACGGGCCGATATGCGCATAATTCATGCGAGATGGAATACCGAGAAGACGATTCATGCCGAAAGAGGCTGGTATGGGTACCAGCACACGGGACGGCCTGCAGGAGTGCTGATCACCTTCTCAAGGGGAATGACGCTCACGTAGGTGTGCAACGCCATGCTCGTCATCCTCACTGACAATGTACACGTGGGTGGGCGAAGGGATTGGTCTTTCTCCCGCACCAGTTGTGGTCTGGCATGTGTGGTGAGCGAGCCCGGGTGACCAGAAACTCCCCCCCTTCAGGGGATTCTATTTTACACGGTCTCCCACCACCCAACTCCGCCAAACTCGGGGCAAAATTAGGTCACCCCGGTTCAGAAAATCCCTCAAAAACCCAAAAAATTGAATACAAGCCGTACTTTTTTTCAAACCGTGGAATTTGGAAACCCACGACCCGGCTTCTATTCCATTATACGTCTTGTATTTGAATACGTCTTGTATTTGAACCCCCCCAGTAACGTTTTTTTGGTTGAATTAGCCCCCCCTAACCCCCCCCCCCCCAACCGAGCCAGGGACAGGGCATACCTGGACATGCTCTGCGATCTGCGTCAGGTTCTCGCTCTCGTGCTGCAGCTTCCTCTTCTCCTTCTCAAACTGCTGCAGCCGCTTCTTCGTCGCGGCCTGCTGCTCCGTGTTGCCGAACCCACCCCGCATCTTATCCAGCACATTCAGCACCTTTCCCTTCCCGGGGCCCTTGTCCTTGTTCCGCCCCATATCCTTGCGCTGCCCAGGCCCCCGGTCTCGCTTGTGTGTGTTGACCTCCTTTGCCTCCGCATCCACCTCCGCGGTATACTCACGCAGCGCCCGTTCCAAACGGTCCACATACTCCTTCCGCGATTTCTGGGCGCCGTGCGCATTGCCCTGGGGCATGCCCGCCCGCCTCGGCTTGCTGGCCATGGCAACACACAACAGCAGCAGCAGCGACAGCCGACGAGATACGAACCGGTTGACGGGGCCACCTTCACACCCGCCGCCCCTCCTTTTTGTCTTTGCGGAAGCAGCGGAACCTCAGGGGTGAGGTGAGGCTGAGGCTGAGGGTGGGGAACCCCCCAATCCAGGAAGCGCTTCAGGCAGCTTCACCCCCTATAGGGCCAACTGCTCAGCCATCAGCGTGAATGCCTGATTGGGCGGGGATGCGTGTTGGGGGGGTGTGTTGAGGGAGGGCAGTGAAATAGAAGACCACCCTTCACTTGGTATGCAGGTTGTGTCTGAGATCCAGTGGTTTATCCGGGCGGTGTGTTGGGGGGGCGGGGGGAGGTTGCGCTGATATTTTTTTTGATCTATTTTGTTGGCATCGGCGGCAAGGCAGGGGATGGGTGGGTGGGTGGGTGTGGGGGTTCGGGCAGGCGACCCCGCCCACGAGACGCCACGTCACACTAGCATGAGAACCGATACGCAGTGCCGGCACTGGCCCCACCCACCCCTCCCCACGATCCTGGGGCCTTCCCCCCTCCCCCTCCCGCCACCCTCGCGGGTCCCTCCCCCGATACTACACACCCAAGGCGGGCTGCCGTCCCATCACCCGAGGGGTGAGAGAGTGGGCGCATTATGACATGGTCATGATCATACACAGGTCGTTTTCTTTTTGTTTGGCTGTCGACGATCGCAAGCTCATGCCTGATCTGTCCCATTGACGCCCCGCTTCCTGCACGCAGGATTGGGGGCTAAATATTTTCAGGGTCGAGATGAGGGGTCGCTCTTGATGCCAACGATCTCAACCCTGTGTGTCCGGCGTGCAGGACAACCAGGGTTGTGACGTGCGCAAAATATCCAAAAGAGTGCAAATTGTTTTTTTGTCCGGGAGCCCCTCACCCAAACCAACAGAACTCCCTCAGAGAGTCAGAGTCAGAGTCAGAAGATCATTGGGTTCACCGCAACACACACACACACACACAAGCCCTCAAGACTCTTGAAGCGGCCTGACTATTTAGTGTCTTCGTCGCAGCAAGGGGGCGATATATACCACCCTTTTTATTGATTTCACGTGTCAGTGTTTGACTTTTTCGCAACTTCATTTCTTCCTTTTTCTCCCTCTCCAACCCCACCCGTGACACCACCAGGGTTTAGCTAGCCCTGGTCCGATTATCCCCGGTTCTTCGCTGAAGAGACGCGGCCGGGGGGAGGGGTACGAAGAGTACGCGTCGAAACCGGTGTCACGCCGTGTTGGGGAATCCTTCGGGAGTGCGATACTGAAGGGGAGGTGCTACTGCCCGTGCAGGGCGACACCGCCTTAAAACTTTATAACCACACACAAACCCTCTATTCCCCCAGGCCTGATGAGCAAACCCCCCTGCCCCATGTTGTGATTTCCTTTCTACCTTGCACAAAACATCCCATTTGCCCCTTTTCTTCCTTCGAAAGTGTTGTGACTTCCCCCCTACCCCACCCCTCGGGAGTGCCACTCCTCTGGTGGTTAAAAGTGACCCGCCGTTGTGCCTTCGGCATCTGTTGCGTGTGCCGTCGTATTCTTCCTATGCACTAGTTATAGCTATCCGGGGGCGGTCTGCTGTCGCACCAGTGGGCTGCCCCACCTCTGCACCCTCGGTTTTTAAGATGTTCACCACAGCGGAGAATGATCCCCTTCTCTGTGGCGATCGAGCCAAGCTGGACGAGGTTCGCCTTCGGGCGAAGGTCATGTGGGCGGACAAAAGGTGCCTGCTCCTGAGACTCATCAGCAACCTGTTTCTTCCTTCAAGCCCTCAAGACTCTTGGAGCGGCCTGACTATTTAGTGTCTTTGTCGCAGCAAGGGGGCGATATATACCGCTTTTTTATTGATTTCACGTGTCAGTGTTTGACTTTTTCGCAACTTCATTTCTTCCTTTTCTCCCTCTCCAACCCCACCCGTGACACCACCAGGGTTTAGCTAGCCCTGGTCCGATTATCCCCGGTTCTTCGCTGAAGAGACGCGGCCGGGGGGAGGGGTACGAAGAGTACGCGTCGAAACCGGTGTCACGTCGTGTTGGGGAATCCTTCGGGAGTGCGATACTGAAGGGGAGGTGCTACTGCCCGTGCAGGGCGACACCGCCTTAAAACTTCATAACCACACACACACACACACATCCCCGCCCAGCAAGCTGTAAAGAAACGGATCCGGAACGCCTTTTTCGTCGAGCGCACACCTATGTCTGCCTGCGGCTGTGCCGAGGCCCTGTGAAGTGGCATGAAAAAAAGGGTACTAACCCTAATAGATTCAGAGAGAGAGAGAAAGGGGGGGGGAGGAGAAGAAGAAGAAGTTGCAAAGTTCGTCACAACCATCTCGACATCCCCCCTCCCCCCCCGCAAAGTTTCGCGCGACGCTTCGTGGCTCGTAACATGGCATGGTGAGAAGAAAAAATTGGAGAAAAAAATTCACTGCGCCATCCAGCAGCAACCGCTCTTCGCCGCCTGTATCTTGTTTTGCTGATGCGTCGACGCTCCTACACACCACCACCACCACCACCACCACCACCCCACTCACCCACACCCCTTTCAGTTCCTGCGCCTTTTGGCTGGCCAAAGAAATCCCATGAATATCGCACTCTGTTTGGTGCGACCCGAATCCACTTGCCGATAGCCTTGACGCCGAGCATTGGAGAGGGTGGGGCGGGGCGGGGGCGGAGGTGGAGGTGGAGGTGAAGGGAAGGGGGGGTCGCATTCTCGCTGACTGACTACAGAAGGGTGGTGGGGGTGAGAGGGAGAGAGAGAGAGAGAAACGGGCGAGATAGTGCGTGAGATAGATAGGTGTGATCATGGCCCCTTACGATAAAAATAAAGTAGCATCGCCTCCCTCCCTGTCTGTCTGGTTGACTGCAGTCATTGCATTCCGCTTCCCCGCTTGGTGTCCCAAACAGCCATGCGCGAGGCTGCTGGTGCGAAAAAGAAATAAGTGGTGTGAAGATGGGCTGTTTTATTTATTCTTGGCTGGCTTCAAAATAAAACCAAAGGAGGGCCTCGCTCTGTGTCAAAGTGTTGTCAGGCTGCAGCCTATATTGTGAAGCGGCTCGCTTGTGTTACACTTTAGAGCGAAGGCCTCCAAAGAGAAAACAGGAACAAACAACAGCCTCAAAAATACCAATAGCGATTTCCCTTCGTTACTCCGCCGACGTAGCTTTCGCCCCGTCCTTTTTCGTATCCCCAGCAAAGAATGGGGTGGGGGGGTGGGGGTGGTGGGGGCTGATAGAAAAGAAGAAGTACAGGAATAAGACTTGGCTTACGAGGCACGAGGCCCAGCCGTGGATAAAAGAAATCACGGGGGGGAGGGGGGCACTCAGGGAGGACGGAGGGCCGAGCCCTGTTTACACCCTCTTCGTGTCGAACTGTGGCAGTCTGCCACGCACGTAAAAATCGTTTTGGCTTTGCTTCAGTGTAGAGCACAGCAGGGCAGAGCCTGCTCTTGACGTGATCTCTCCACTGTCACACACATACACACAAACACATCACGCCTGATTTTGTTTCGGGGGTCTTCGCTGGTCGTTATGCTTCGTTATTCTTCGTCAGTTTTCACCTAGTAGTTTCCTTAGGAAATACAAAAATGCACTGACGATCACCCCGTCGCGAAGACCCCCTCAGACGGCTTGATTTTCTTTTCCAACATACCGTAAACGGAAATATTGTGGACCGTAATAAAGGTGAACCGTACTATAGGTGGACCGTAAAAAAGATGGAACAAATGGGATTTTTCCGGAACTTGGAACATTTTTACGGTCCACCTATTTTACGGTTGGGATCGTGGACTTGGCAGTTTTTTTTACGAGTTCCTTCGCGACGAAGTCGCGAAGGAACCAAGGAAATCGTACGACTGAAGCTGCAGGATTAACACCACAGGGCCTCAGCACAGAGTGTGCGCTCACCATCGTCCGGGAACTGTTCTCCCACAGTTACTGCAGGGTGTACTACACTAAAGGAGTACGATTTCCCTGAATTTTCCGGGCACTGATTCACGAATTTACATCTGGAGGGAGCCCGGTGGTCTCAGCTTCTGTCTGCGCGCCCTGCCGTACTGTGGCTGCTTTTGTGGGCTCGTGCAGCAGGTTCTACTTTTACTTCTACCGGAATGCTCCTTGCATGGTACTACACTTCTCGAGGTGTGGTGGTGGGTGAGTCTCGAGGTGAGTGGTGGTGATCGTGCCTTTTCCACACGCAGGGAGGACTTACTTCTCTTGCTGGTGTTGGTTGCGGTGGTGGAGGGAGGGTCCAAAGCTGGGAGGTCGGGAGGCCTACGTGTGGGTGTCTGCGGCGTGGAGGCCGCAGTCCGCGCCCCGCAACCCACCAGCCCGCGGGCGAAAAACGCATTGTCTTTTCCATATTCAGTCCCAATAAATGGTGGACCGTAAAAAAGATGGAACGTTTGGCCTTTTTTTGGGAACTTGGAACATTTTTACGGTCCACCCTTTTTCCGTTTACGGTATAACCTCCCCCAAGAAATATACAAAACTGACAGCGGCGAGAGCGCACATCGAGCAGCAGAAAAGAAATCAGGATCTGAACCACAGCTAGGAGGGCCATGATTCGGGGGACGCACATAAAACCGGGAGGCAGGGGGGGGCAGGGGGGGGGGGGGGGGCGGGAGGGCGGGGCGGGACGTGTTGGCCATCCCCACCGACACACACTCCCCAACAACCCAAACCCAATCACCCCCCCACGTTGATACTCCGAAAACAATGGGCGCTGTAGGGACGAGGCGCATGTCGGGAAAAGGCCCTAGAAGAAGCAGGCAAACGTGCAGAACACCCCGCCCCCCCCCCCCCCCCAGCCCGCACGACGGCGAGGTCACGGCATTAACATGTGGTGGATTTTTACAACCCAACCAAACCCCTCTCTCTTCTCTTCATCAGAGTCAATTCGGAGTTAGGGTAAAGGGGGGTCACCGCTATGCATGCCGAAGAGGTGCGGTTTGATGCATTTCTCCCTGCTGCCGAGAGAATATCACCAGACTTTGCCGGAAAGCTGCTGAATATAGCGGGTTATGCCCCCTAAAGACTCTGAGTCCAGACACACACACACACACACACGGGTGGTTGACAACGTTCCACCAGATGCTGCAGTCCTCAAGCAAATCATCAGAGCAGGTCGTCAGACTGCAAGACGCCGCAGTTTGTCTAGGGGAGGTCACACCGAGCGAGCTCTGGTGCCACCACCGCTGCCAACACACAACACATGGGCATAACCTGCAGTAGTGGAGGTGAGGCGCCCAAACACACCCACACACACACACCGTTGATATTAATGTGTGATTTCTCAACTGCAACACAACCACAAGAGGCGGCATCCACCGAGGCTATGGTGTGCAGGTTGTTGGGAGGGGGTGATGTTCGGTGCCGGCTCTCCACTAATATATCCACTGAAAAATGGATGCGCGCGTGTTTGTGCGTGTGTGTTTTTTGAAACCAGAGCTTTGCGTAGCGTACCCTTTGCGAGAGAGAGAGAGAGAGAGACGTGTTGTGTGGAGTGCCCCACGTTTAGAGTGGGTAGTGGGGGGGGGGGGGGGGGGGCGGACCCTGTGTGGATCGCGGCCTTGTTTGTGCGTGGCGAAAATACAACCGGATATCAACGGACACAAATGTCTGTAGGGAATAAGAGAAAGAACTCATCTATTTGGTTGCGGGGCGTTGCATGCAAGGAGAAGGCACGCACTGAGCCTGGATCGGCAGCACGGGAAGGCGGGGGGGGACGGGATGGCAACCTGCCAACCCGGCGTTTGTGTGCAACACCGCACACCGCAAGAAGATGGATAAGGCAGGATGAGGGCAGGGGCTGGGCGGGGTGATGACAGTAGCGAATATGGGTAGAAGTGTTAAAGCGTACCACCCCACCCACCCACCCCTCCCACCCCCGGTTGCCGGCAGAAAAGGGCCAGCCGTCGAAACGCAAAGAGTAGCCCGCACACGATGCATGATAGAGAATGGCTACCCAGAGAGCAACCACCCACCCCCCAATTCGCCGCGCTGCTGGCGTCACGGCCTTATATGAACTCCCCACCACCCCACCCCACTACCAACGGCCTCCTCCCAAAACACATTTTGGGGGCATTCGCTTTGTGTCAAACTGTTGGCGTTGTCTCCTTTGCTGTCAGGTAACTCACTTTCCTGCACTTCTGAGGGAAGACCTCCCCGTCTGTCGCAGATTTGGCGCTCTCAGCTGGCTGAGGGTGTGATATGAATGAGGGGCTCAGTCCAACGGGGGGCGGTCAGATTGGCTTCGGCGTCAAAATCACCCCTGCGATGTTCGGAGCGGATGTCCGTTTCCCAGCCGCAGACCCCGTTGGTGCCCCTCAAGGTTTCTGTGGTTGGCGGATGGGGTGGGGTGGGGGTGGTGGAGGCGTGCACACAGGGGATGTGTTGTGCTGCAACCCACTTACGGGCACAAGCAAACAGGACAGGGCAGCCAAAGGCAGAGCAGGTGATGCCGTCATAACATACCAGATGCCGGGCTAGCAGAACTTGGCAGGCAGGAGGCGGTGCAGTGTTGCAGTTCTCTACCTGTGGGGTTGGTGGTTTGGTGGTGCGGTGATACCAAAACAAGACAAGACTGTTGATTTGTGCGTATGCGTCAGGTGGGCCACCGGGTTGGGAGAGATCCGGTGCGAGGCACTTGGGTTCGACCAGGTGGGCAGGAAACCTGGGTGCGGGGAGGGGCCCTATTGAATGCAAGGGGGGCCAGCCTCCAGGCCCACATACCTGACAGCCCCAACACGCAGGCCAGCACATTGCACCCCCTCGGCAGCGCCGATGCACAAGGGGTGGGTGAACCGCTGACACGCCGACCACCCCAATCCTGTAGCGCACTGATGACCCAAAATGGCCTCCCAGGCGTACCCCTGAGGCTTTGCATTTTCGAAGTGCATGCAGTGCGGTGCCCATCTTGCCTCCGAACCGAATCAAGAAGGCGGGGCAGCTTTAGGGTGGCACGAATATGCCGAAGGGTTTGCGGGAGGGTGAGGTGATATTCACACATCCCGGGAGAAGGTGGCACCCTACCCGCCCTGCCTGCTCTGCCCACCCAACGGAATGTGTTCGTTTGCCTTGTTGTGTCGACAATCACAGGCACTGCGAGAGCTAAGCTAACTGCACAGACCCATCCAAGTTCTATCCGATGGGGAACGCATTTTTTTTGACGCACACAGCCCGCAGCACCGCCGCCCCTCCCTTCTTGCAAATCTCTCGGGTGCGTGTAGTTAGTTGGATGGATTCCAGCTCAAAGGCTGACAAAACAAAACTAATCGGGCAAACCATGCAGGAAGGTGAAGGCGAAGGAGGGTGTTGGTGGTGCCAAGGCGATGCACACAAATGTGTCCTTTTTGTGAACCCCGCCGAATGACCACCACCCCTATTTTTTTTGGTACCGACGACCACACCCGGCGCGTTAGAGCGACCTATTTTTTTCGAACTTGCCCCGTCGGCGGACCACCTTGTGTCATCCAGGTGTGGGCAGGGAACCTGGGGCGGGGCGGGGGGGCCCTTTTTTGCAGGCAGAGGAAGCAAGCCATGCCTTTCTTCAAACGGAAATAGATGAGAGGCAAGATGGCACAAGGTGCGTGGAGGGTGGCGTGGCCAGCACATAATCTGACGGGCCACATCCGTGTAAGAATGCCGACGCACAGAGGTGTTGTTGGTGGGGGGGGGGGGGGGGGTGTGCACCCCATCAAAAGACCTGCGTGACGATGCCGAGTGACTCTGCCAAAAAAATGCATCGGCCGACCCAGCGCTCCTTCTTGGCACCACCCAATTGTTTAGTTATACCCCATCCCATCACCTCCCCCCCCCCTTTTCCCGGAGGACGTTGTGGCATCAAACACCGTGGTGTTCCGCCTGAAAAAAATACGTTTCTCTCTGATTCTGACGAAAGCCGATAAGCCGGGCATCTTGCCGCATGCACCTCCCGCGGAAACCGCTGGAAAGGCCTCAGGATGCGGGGGTGGGGGGGGGGGGGGGGGTAGGGGGGGTCAAATGCCACCCTTTTACGTGGACAAACACGATTTTTCAAAAAACCGGCGCAGAGGCCCCAAAGCCCCCGTAAACCCTCCAAACCCCCCCAGATCGGTCCGGAAACCCATCGAACCCCACTTTTCCACCATTCCGGGCACCTCAGGTGCCCGAATTGGGGTACCTAAATTTTGTGCCACCGTTTGGTACCGGACAGTGCCACTGTGTGGGAGGTTGGAAATGGAACACTATCGACACATGTCACTCAACACGGGGGAATGGGGAGGGGAGAGGTTGTGGTGAAACGCACACACCTCGACCTGTGATGAGGTGAGATGTGGCTCTGCAATTACGGCACTACGCGTGCCGTAAACTCGAATGACCTGCTTTCTCCGTGTTCCATTTCCTCCTTCATTGCATGAGGCTACAAAAAGAAAATGCCCCAACACACCACATCTGAGGGTTGCAATGCATGTTGCTTGCCAACCACGTCATCCGGTGGGTGTCAGGCGCTATGTAGGTGGCATTAGCCAGGTCTTCGATGAGTTCTGGCTTGTATATGTACCTCCCTGCCACCATGCACCGGGAGGCTGCCTGTAGGTACGGAACAAGTCCAGATGGTCGTGTGATTCCTGTGCAGCAGTGCTCCACAACCGGGATGTGTTGACAACGACTGTTGCAACACGAGCTGTACATTCCGGGAACACACGAAGTGCGCTGTCGTGGTACCCATTGTGCCAGAATTGGTAGTTGCTGCGGTCTACTTTGCCTGGCCCAAGAGCACTGGTACTGAACGGTGCAATATGCGTGGCGAGGTGAATGCAACGGAAGGGCGCAAAGTCAATACAGCTCTCGGATGGCGGGTGGTGGTGCCACTAGTGTGTGACGTTCACTCGAGGATACAACGCATCACAATGAATCAGCAACCGTGGACCGAGTACAATACGCTCTCTGTGGCTGGTGTGGGGGACAAAGGCAGTGCCTGTGCCGCAGGCAGGGAGGTACATATACAAGCCAGAACACATCGAAGACCTGGCTCATGCCACCTACATAGCGCCTGACACCCACCGGATGACGTGGTTGGCAAGCAACATGCATTGCAACCCTCAGATGTGGTGTGTTGGGGCATTTTCTTTTCCAACCTCCCACACAGTGGCACTGTCCGGTACCAAACGGTGGCACAAAATTTAGGTACCCCAATTCGGGCACCTGAGGTGCCCGGAATGGTGGAAAAGTGGGGTTCGATGGGTTTCCGGACCGATCTGGGGGGGTTTGGAGGGTTTACGGGGGCTTTGGGGCCTCTGCGCCGGTTTTTTGAAAAATCGTGTTTGTCACCCCCATTTGACCCCCCCGGGGGGGGGGGGGGGGGATGGGGGACGGTGGGTGTGTTGTGGTGAAAACGCACGCAAAAAAAGGCAAAAAAAGTAAAAGATAAAAAAATTACAAACCAACTATAAGATGAAGAAAGAAGGAGCGGCAGATCCGACAGAATCCGGATGAACACAAGAGGGTGGTGGTGGTGGTGGTGGTGGGGTGACTTGACAAAATTGAAAAAAATACTGCGAAGAACATTCACCCCCCCCCCCCTCCCCTCCCCTCCCCTTCCCCAACCCCCCCCCCCCCAGTGGGGCCGATCAATATAGTGCGGGCAAGCGTGGGTGGGTGACACACGCAGACACACACAGTTCGTTTGAGTCAATACGGGAGGGATTGGGTTTTTTTTGCTTTTTCCCCACTCTGAGTCAACCATGGCTTACAACTGCCGCCAGGAAGGCACCTTAGTTGGCGGGTATGTGTGTGCGTGGAGAGGGAGTGGGTGGTGGGGGAGTGGAAGGGGCGCTTACACTGTTCGGCGCTTTGGAGCAGAGACACCGATACCCGCTCCTTCCCCCCCCCCCTCATCACCCCCCCGTGAGGAAATTTGTTTATTTGGCGTTCAGACATAGAGAGACACTCAGATGCGATCCTGGCAGTTCATTACATCCGTCGCGAATCGGCCCAGCCGTGTGGGAGGCAACCCGAAACCCCACCCTTCCAACGGCGAGTGGGCTTGGATCTGAAGGGATCTGGCGTGAGGGAGAGTGAGGGGGGCAGTGGGGGATAGCAAATCAGGAGCACGGTGTGTTCGGTGTGACCTCCACTGCTCTACAAAGCGTTCAGGGGTGCGTACGCGTCTGTCCGCTAACCAAAATTGCCGCTCTTCTGCACCGGCGCAAAAAAAAAGGCCGCAACCCAGCTCGGGGTCTTTTCGGGGTGGGGGGGGTGGGAGCGAGAACGAACGAAAAGGGGTGACTAAGAAAAGAAAGGGCCCTTCGTTGACCGCACGAAACACACAGAACAACCTTGCCTGCGGAAGTGAGTTATGTGCCAAGCTTGGCAGGTGCAGGAGACTGTATGTGACGGTGCAAATCACCTCACCCCCCCCCCCCGCCCCACCCGACCGTTGCATTTTCGCCTGACAAAAAGCCCCTTTGTTGGAAGATGGGGGGCGGGAAGGCAGACCATCCTCTTCACCAGAAAAATGCAATGCGAGGGTGTGTCCCCTTTGTTGCTGTGATCTGCACTGCAACACACGACACACACATCTGCAAAGAAGATTGTGCCGCATCGAGGTGGCTCTGAGCATGCTCTGGTGACACCCCCACCTCCACAGGCTACCGCCACACACCCCACCTGCGTGCCCTCGTACTTCACTACTACCACGTTTTCCTGCCGCAGTCCTTTCCCCAGCCTGACAAGACCCAACCTGATTTGGAGGTACCGCTTGCCGACGACAGGGCCCTCTCGCCCCACCCCACACCCTCCCCCCCCCCCCCCTGGTTCCAACCCAGGCCCCTCAATTGGGCCGTGTGTTTGTGAAAAAAAAGCGTTACATCGAGAAGTATCATGACTTGTACTCTCCCCCCCGCCCCCTCCGTGTGATCGTTTTAATATGGCCTCGCCCAGAAAAACCCCCCAAAAAAAGATCGATTTTGGGATTCTTTTGGGGTGGCTTTGTGAGAGCTTTTCTGGGGGGAGAGGCCAGCGTGCTGACTATCTGCACACCGCGGCCGAAGGTAGTGATATGACATGTTGTGTGAAGGCCTGGACTTAGATAACTCAAGGGGTGGGTGGAGATGGGTTGGGAGTGGGGCCTCTGGGTGTGTATGGCGAGGGGATGGGGGAGGGGTGGCAATCGAACAATTTTATAAGGCTGTGGCAAGTAACGTGACTAGACCGCGACGGACACAATAAATAAAAGACCCGGAACTGCCAGCCGCATTGTCGAGCAAAGGCTGGCCCGGGCCGATTGTCGAGCCAAAGTCACGACCATTGTCATGTGGTAGTTTGCCATGGAAGAGAGAGAGAGAGGGGGGGGGGGGCGGGGGTGAGGGTCGTACGTTTCCCTTCGTTACCTCACGATTCCCCGCTTAAAAATCATTTTAAAACGATTGCTGGACGATTGCACTTCCGCCGCCCTCTTAAGCAGCCCGCCCCTGTGGAGGGGGTCTGCCGTTTCAGGCGAAAACAGATCCGCTCTCAGGGGGCCCTCGCTACCAGATGTGACTGAGTGAGAAAAAGTGAGCTCCAGCCCACTTCCCCTCACTGACTGACGAGCTGTGACTGGTAGCGAGGGCCCCCTCAGGAAATTCACATTTTTGTTCTTCAGTATTTTGAACATTTTTCCGCAGGCGTGCTCCATGCGAGGGGGGGGCCCGCCCTTCTGTTTCCCCTTCCGGTGTTCTTCTTTCGATCAACAGCTAACTGGGTGTGTGGGGATGGATAACACTGGCGAGCGAAAACAAGTGATCTAGAATGGCGTTGAACCGAGTTTTGCACGATGGGTTTGCAGCACCACTTGTCCCCTTCTTGATGCCACACGACACGGGGCTGCCCCCCCCCCCCCCCACTCAGTCCCCTGCGATATCCACCCCTCTGCATCGGAATATCGCTGCGGGAACATTCCCAACGAGGGCCTTCGCTCTGTGTCATACTGTGCCAGTTTGCCCCCCTTTTTGCGAGGCGACGCACTTTTCTGCACTTCTGAGCGAAGGCCCCCAAGGCTCCCCCCCCACCCAACAGGTTTCCTTTTATCCGCAACCTGTTCATATGGATGAGCATTTCATCAAAGGGGCGCGCTGCGGATTCAGTCCCTTTATTCAAAACCTTTTTCCTGACCCGAGACGGGCTCCGGCGCAAACAGAACTGCAACGCAGCAACGCCCCTCCCAGGCCTGTCGCTAACTTTTCGATTTTGGAGATTTGGTGGGTTGACGCTCCTGTTTTGGGGGGGGGATCAGGGGGGGAAACACTAGGGGTCAATTTTTCTCGCGCGCGCTTCGCGCGCGCTCGTGTTGTTGCCAAATTTTCCCATCGGTGGACCACTAGGTGGGCACGGTGTGAGGCGCTGGGTTCCTTCCGTGGTTCCTCTCCCGCTCGCGCCGTCGGGTGCCGGAGGAAACCAAAAAATGGCTTTCGGGACCATGATTTCGACGCTGCCCCCTGATATGTCACGGCCGTCAAAGCGCAAGGACTTGGTTACTAGACGGGCACGCGAGATGGGGGGTCTGGGGGGCAGAGCCCCCCAGCCGCCGGAGGCCACGGTAGTGAGCATCTGTTCATTGTGGGCGTACAGATTCTGTGTGAGTTGGCTGCGTCCTCCTGAGGCTACTGGAGTGGGTGGATTCCCTGACCCGGTGGGAATCGAATGACTTGAGTACGAGACATACGCCACAGGGGGGTCTGGGGGGCGGAGCCCCCCAGCCGCCGGAGGCCACGGTAGTGAGCATCTGTTCCTGCAAAACCATACTCTCTTCGACGTCGACCCAGTGAAAGTGGGTTGACGCTTGGTCGACGCTTGGTGAGCGTCGACCCAGTGTAACCGGGCCAACGCTAGGTTAGCGTCGACCCAGTGTAATAAATGGGTTGACGCTTGGTCCAGGCTTGAATGGCAACCCAGTTCCACTAGGTCGACGCTCCAAGCCTCGACCAAGCGTCAACCCAGTCCACTGGGTCGACGCTGGGTCGACGCTTTTTTATGGGGGGGGAAACCCAAAATCACTGGGTCGACGGTCGACGCTTAGCGACATGCCTGCGCCCCTCCGACAAACAGTCCGGGGGGGGGGGGGGGGGGGGGATATGCTCCAAACCCGCTTCGCCACGCCTTCTTCCACTGTTCCAGCAGCGCGGGCAGCTGCATTTTTTTCGCTGTGTCCAGCCACACGGATGAACTCGGCCTCCGAAACAAAGCAGTGAATAAGGGGGCAGGGGGGGGGGGGGGTATAAACGTTGTTGGGAAACACGGCGCGGGTGGGTTAATCGTGTACCTCCCTACCTCCCCCTTCCACACTATGCTGAAACGCATGTTACTGCGTATCTGATGACAGCCAAAAAAAATATCACTCCGCACACTCCCCCCGCCCCCCCGCCCCCCCCACAACCTCACAGGAGGTGGGGGTGGTGGGGACGGGGCGTCTGATCGCCACTGAGACATTCTCATCATCAGGAAGCCGAGTTGAAAAACAAAAAATAATGCTGGGGAAGGAGAGGGGGGGGTGGGTGGTGGGTGGGGCCACGTTTTCTCCCCTTCTGTGCCAGAGAGTGAAACGGGCGCACGCATACACATTAGCCTTTTTGGCTTAGTGTAAGTTACGCCGAGCGAAACTGATACGGCCCCACTACCACCGAGGGGGGGGGGGGGGTCTTACCCACTGGATTTGTCAACACCCCAGAAACGCTTTTGAAGGAAGCCAACACAGCGCCACTTCCATTCCATCTCAGAGCCCGGCGCCTTTTTTTTGCGAGCGGGTTGCTTCGACATGCTCTGCCCAGGTACTGAGGCTGCATGGTGGGGCTCCGAGGCTCCGAGTTGGCACATTGGCGCCCCCTCCCAACCCCCTCCCCCCCCCACAACAAGAGTAGTCGGAGAAACACTTTTTGATCATTGCTTTCACACTTTCCTTTTTGTTTTTTTGACTGATTATTCATTTGCCGCGCTTTGCACGCAGGAGATAAAATGTAGGGGTGGGGGGGGCAGGCCTCTGGCTAATTCTGGGGCCGGACTTAACGTTGGGCCGGAGGGGGGGGGGGGGGGGCCCTACCCTACCCTACCCTACCCTACCCTACCCTACCCTACCCTACCCTACAGCACGTCGGGGGTACCCACAACCCGACCCAACCCTACCCTAGGGTGAGGGTTGGGTACCCATAACCCGACCCAACACGACCCTACCCAACCCAGGGGTCAGGGCCGGGGTTGACCCTAGACCCTACCCTAACCCTAGGGTTAGGGTCAGGGTTGACCCCAGACCCTACCCAACGCTAGGGTTAGGGTCAGGGTTGACCCTAGACCCTACCCTAACCCTAGGGTTAGGGTTACGGTTAACCCTAGACCCTACCCTAACCCTAGGGTTAGGGTCAGGGTTGACCCCAGACCCTACCCTAACCCTAGGGTTAGGGTTAGGGTTAACCCTAGACCCTACCCTAACCCTAGGGTTAGGGTTAGGGTTGACCCTAGACCCTACCCTACCCTAGGGTTAGCCCTACCCTAACCCTAGGGTTAGGGTCAGGGTTGACCCTAGACCCTACCCAACCCTAGGGTTAGGGTCAGGGTTAACCCCAGACCCTACCCAACCCTAGGGTTCGGGTCAGGGGTGACCCCAGACCCTACCCAACCCTAGGGTTAGGGTTAGGGTTAACCCTAGACCCTACCCTAACCCTAGGGTTAGGGTTAGGGTTGACCCTAGACCCTACCCTACCCTAGGGTTAGCCCTACCCTAACCCTAGGGTTAGGGTCAGGGTTGACCCCAGACCCTACCCAACGCTAGGGTTAGGGTCAGGGTTGACCCTAGACCCTACCCTAACCCTAGGGTTAGGGTTGACCCTAGACCCTACCCAACCCTAGGGTTAGGGTTAGGGTTAACCCTAGACCCTACCCTAACCCTAGGGTTAGGGTTAGGGTTGACCCTAGACCCTACCCTACCCTAGGGTTAGCCCTACCCTAACCCTAGGGTTAGGGTCAGGGTTGACCCTAGACCCTACCCAACCCTAGGGTTAGGGTCAGGGTTAACCCCAGACCCTACCCAACCCTAGGGTTCGGGTCAGGGGTGACCCCAGACCCTACCCAACCCTAGGGTTAGGGTTAGGGTTAACCCTAGACCCTACCCTAACCCTAGGGTTAGGGTCAGGGTTGACCCCAGACCCTACCCAACGCTAGGGTTAGGGTCAGGGTTGACCCTAGACCCTACCCTAACCCTAGGGTTAGGGTTAGGGTTAACCCTAGACCCTACCCTAACCCTAGGGTTAGGGTTAGGGTTGACCCTAGACCCTACCCTACCCTAGGGTTAGCCCTACCCTAACCCTAGGGTTAGGGTCAGGGTTGACCCTAGACCCTACCCAACCCTAGGGTTAGGGTCAGGGTTAACCCCAGACCCTACCCAACCCTAGGGTTCGGGTCAGGGGTGACCCCAGACCCTACCCAACCCTAGGGTTAGGGTTAGGGTTGACCCTAGACCCTACCCAACCCTCGGGTTAGGGTTGGGGGTTAACCCTACACCCCACCCAACCCTAGGGTTAGGGTTAGGGTTAACCCCAGACCCTACCCAACCCTAGGGTTAGGGTTAGGGTGAACCCTAGACCCTACCCAACCCTCGGGTTAGGGTTAGGGTTAACCCTGGACCCTTCCCAACCCTCGGGTTAGGGTCAGGGTTAACCCTAGACCCTACCCAACCCTCGGGTTAGGGTTGGGGGTTAACCCTACACCCCACCCAACCCTAGGGTTAGGGTTGACCCTAGACCCAACCCAACCCGAGGGTGAGGGTCAGGGTTTACCCTGACCCGACCCAACACTAGGGTCAGGGTTGGGGGTTAACCCTAGGGCAGGGTTGGGTCGAGGGTGAACCCTAACCCTAGGGTCGGGCAGGGTCTTGGGTTAACCCCCAACCCTAACCCTAGGGTTGGGTAGGGTGTAGGGTTACCCTGACCCTCACCCTAGGGTAGGGTAGGGTCTAGGGTTCACCCTAACCCTAGGGTTGGGAAGGGTCTAGGGTTAACCCCCAACCCTAACCCTCGGGTTGGGTAGGGTATAGGGTTCACCCTAACCCTAGGGTAGGGTCCGGTATAGGGTTAACCCTAACCCTAGGGTTGGGTTGGGTGTAGGGTTAACCCTAACCCTACAGGGTCTAGGGTTAGGGTTAACCCTAACCCTATCCCTAACCCTAGGGTTGGGTTGGGTGTAGGGTTAACCCTAACCCTAACCCTAGGGTAGGGTTGGGTATAGGGTTAACCCTAACCCTAACCCTAGGGTTGGGTTGGGTGTAGGGTTAACCCTAACCCTATAGGGTCTAGGGTTAACCGTAACCCTAACCCTAGGGTTGGGTTGGGTATAGGGTTAACCCTAACCCTAACCCTCGGGTTGGGTTGGGTATAGGGTTAACCGTAACCCTAACCCTAGGGTTGGGTTGGGTGTAGGGTTAACCCTAACCCTAACCCTAGGGTTGGGTTGGGTATAGGGTTAACCCCAACCCTAACCCTAGGGTTGGGTAGGGTCTAGGGTTAACCCTAACCCTAACCCTAGGGTAGGGTTGGGTCTAGGGTTAACCCCAACCCCAACCCTAGGGTTGGGTAGGGTGTAGGGTTAACCCTCACCCTAACCCTAGGGTTGGGTAGGGTCTAGGGTCAACCCTAACCCTAACCCTAGGGTTAGGGTTAGGGTCACCCGTAACCCTCGAAATCGGGCCCAAATCGCCAAAATGGGCACCCCTCGAAAAAAAAATTCGAAAAGGTCCCCCTACCCACACCTGGAAATTACCAAAAAATCTGGGACCCCGGCGGCCCCAACCCTAGGGTAGGGTAGGGTAGCCCCCCCCCCCCCCCCCGGCACGGAGAAACTTAACGTTCGACCCGAATTAGCCAGAGGCCTGGGGGGGGGGGGGGGGGGTGGGGTGAAGAGAAGGGGCAGGCGCTGCCCCGACACACGCAAGACACGCACCCCTCCCCTGCACGCATGATATGCCTTGAGCCCTTCTGTGCCCAGTGGGCTGCAAACCAGGCAGGGGAGAGGGGCAGGAGGGTGAATAGTGCGCAGCATGTGTAATTCCTTCACTGAATGCACCTGAGACATCGCATATTACTGGTAGAGAAGGGTATGGCCAGCTCAGCTCTGAGTTGGCTTTTCTTTTTGGAGTCACTTTTGAGTTTGAAGCCAAAAAAGACTTAGGGGGTCTTCGCTATGGAGTGATCGTCAGTGCATTTTGGTGCATTTCCTGTTGAATTAGGTGAAAACTGACGAAGATTGCCGAAGAATAACGACTAGCGAAGACCCCCTTGGAGTTGCGTTTTTCGTTTGTACGAACGGGTGTCTGCTCGTGCATGTGTGCAGATACCGAACGCTGCCACGAGTCTTTTTAGTGCGAAAAGCTAGCTGTTCTTCCAAAAAAAATTCGCAGGGTGTGGGTGTGGGGCCCAATGATCGAACACTTCACACGGCAGGGCCTCTGATTTTCTCTCTCTCTCTCCCCTCCCCCCCATCCCCTCCCCTCTCTTTCACCCAACGAAGCCATCGCCAACAATTCATTGACAATTCATCCATCCCCCCACCCCCCAGCAAGATACATACGCCGCAAGAGGTACCAAATACTACGTAAAACTCTCCCCCCCCCCCCCCCTCCTCCCTTCCCCTTCCCCTTCACCCATCCCACCACCACCACCCCAGCCTTCCTCCGCCAAAAGAATTCCATCCAGAATTCAGCCGGGCTTTATGACACCCCCTCTCCCCCCACTGAATCCTGGTTCTTTGTGGCAAGCCAGCACACGCTTCCCTTCCCCTTATTTGTAACGGTTTTTATAATTGCAACAATCCCTCCCCCCCTCCCCCACCCACCAACAGAAGGGGTCTGGGGTAGAATTGTGCGCTCGTGGTAGTCCTATCGCAGCTGGGATACGGTCAGTGGTCGCGCTAAATATTGGAAAAATCTCCCAAAATTTGGAAATCGGGAGCGAAAAAACGTACCTGAAAAAGGGGCTCGTTTTTGGGCGGGGAAACCGCGTTTCGTTGCATTTCCGAGCCTCGCCCGGATCGTAGTGGGGTCATTTTGAAAAAATGGGCTTGTTTGAAGACACTCAAATTTTCCGTCCTGGTTGTCTCTACAGCATGTGATCAGTAACAACCCGGGCTAGGGGTCAGGCACCTGCTCGGAAAGCAGGGACGGGAGTTCCCCACTCAGCTCAACTGCCACCAAGTCGGCAAACATGTGCCAGCTTGAGTGCCACCCCTGGTACGGCGAGGGTGTAGCCTGTTCAAGACACTGATGCCAGCACTGGACGTGGGGACCCCACGAAGCATGTTGTATGTGAAACCTCGTGCACACGCTATACAGGGGGGGTCTGGGGGGCGGAGCCCCCCAGCCGCCGGAGGCCACGGTAGTGAGTATCTGTTCCTTGCGCCGTGGGAGCGCGTGGGAGTTGCGGGCGTACAGATTCTGTGTGAGTTGGATGCGTCCTCCTGAGGCTACTGAGAGTGGTCTGGGTCCCATTCGCTGATATGAACCCAAAGGACTTGGCTACAAGACAGGCACACGCTGCAGCCTAGTGATACAGGGGGGTCTGGGGGGCGGAGCCCCCCAGCCGCCGGAGGCCACGGTAGTGAACATCTGTTCCGAGCTGAACTCGTGTGGATCACTCCGACATCAGGTCGGAGCCCAGTGCTGCGTGGGAAGCAGTCACTCGGTAGGGAAGGCAAAAGGGGTGCTGAGAGTTTCATGCAAAGCGATGCTTGTGGAAGTTTGGGGAACGGTGAACCTCAGGGCGTGAAGAGCAGCAGCCGTCAAGGCCACCCACCCCCACCACCCACCCCCGCCCCGCGGGGCCCATTTTTTCTCTCCCCGTCTCTGCCTTCTTTTGAATATTTGAGATCCGTGCGAAACGCCATGGGGTCACTTTCATTTTTTTGGTGCACTTTTTTCATACTGAATTGGGGTACCAAAACTTTTCGAGTTGTGGACAAATCCCTGTTTGCAAATAAAAAACGTACCTACCACCCCCCGTGTATATGTCACCCCCCCCAGGTGCAAAAATCGGGAGGGGGGTGACATGAACACACCTTTTAGGGGGTGACATATACACGGGGGGTGGTAGGTTAGTGTATGTCACCCCCCGCCAGGGCCGCTTGGGGGTGACATAAACACACCCCTTTTGGGGGGTGACATATACACGGGGGGTGGTAGGTACCTCAAAAAATCGTCGAAAATGCCGGGAGTAGGGAGTGAAGTTAGCGCGACCACTGGTTACGGTACCATCCCTTTTTTTTTGCTGCGACACTGGAGGGGGTGTGGGGGGGGGGGGGGGGGGTTTAGTGATTCTGTGACATCGAAGAAACGGTAAACTAGGGGACAGCCTCCCCTTCACTCGACGTGCAGGTTGTACAGTCCGGAGGGTGGGGGGGGGGGGGGGGGGGGGGGGGCAGTGGGGCCCAACCGGGGAGCAGGCCAGATGCCAGGGGCCTCCGTTTTCCGAACCGCAGGAAGCTGAGAAAAGAAAGCGAGCGCCACTCAAGCAAAAAAAAAACCGCGCGCTGTTGCACAAAACGGCGGCACGCGCTTCCTCTCTCTCCCCCTGCCGCGCAGCGGGAGGGGGGTGATAGCGGGAGGGGGTTTGATCGTCGAGAGGGAATGGAAAAGTAAATCTCCCAGCACCTTCTCGCAAGGTTAGTCCTTTTTGTAGTCACTACACCAGATATGTTGCACAAGGCAGATCATAGCGGGAGGGGGGGGGGGGGATTACTGAAAACTGATGTGATAAGGAGAAGGTGGTGGTGTGGGTGTTGGGGTAGTATCCGACCCTTCGTCAGGCTTGGCAGACCGTCAGAGCGGCGGAGTCAAATGAAACCCAGCAGGGAAAGAGGTTGGCGAGTAAAGGGGGGCGGTCCGGGGGGAGGAGAACCTGTAAAACAACCCTCTTGCTTTGTCTTAAGAGCCAGGAAGGAAGAAGGGTGGTGGTGGTGGTGGTGGTGGCGGCGTGATCGTCGAAAATCAAAGGTAAAAGACAGGTCTCCTCCGGCGCGGGGGGGGGGGGGGGGGGGGGATGGTGTGCTGGGGTGATGCGGAAGGGGTGTGAGGAAAAAGGAGAGAGGGGGGGGGGGGAGGTGATTCAGAAATCGACAAAACAGATGAAAATGACCGAAAGAAATAATAACCCGGATGGCCGTAGTTGATTTTTTCTTGTTTGTGCTGTGTGTGTGTTGGGTATGTGTGTGTGCGTGCAGATTTTCTTCACTTGTTCTGGACTCAGATTTCGTTTGGAATTCGATTTGTCGATAAATGGCTGCGAGGAAGAAGAAGAAGAAGAAGAAAAGACAGGCCTTCGCTCCGAACCACAGCAACGCGAGACAAAATTAAGCCGCCTCACAACACTACACTGGCTGCAAAGTGCCCACAGTTTTGCCACACAGCGCCACCACAGAGCGAAGACCTCCCTGATAGTCCAGTTGAAACCCTTGAGGCAGGCGGAACGGCAGAACGGCGGGGGGATAGGGTGTGGCGAAGCAAAGAGAAGCGCGATGCAGCAGTCGCCATCCCCCTTTGGCTCTATGTGGGAGTGAGAGAGAGAGAGAGAGAGAGAGAGAGGGTACGACGGGGGGAAGTAGGTGTGCTGTGCTGGGGTGGTCTGGGCTGTGGCCCGCGGTGTAACCCACAAGGGGGGTTGTGGGAGAGGGGGGGGGGGGGGTAGGGATATGGGCGCTACCGCACCCATGCCCATTCCCATGCATGTATCCCCGGGATAAAAACCGCCCGCCACCCAACACACACACACACACACACACACGTAACCCACCACCCCCCCCACCCCACCCCTCTCCCACCCCTTCCTCTCGCCCCCTCCATCAGGCCTGTCGCTAACTTTTCGATTTTGGAGATTTGGTGGGTTGACGCTCCTGTTTTGGGGGGGAATCAGGGGGGAAAACACTAGGGGTCAATTTTTCTCGCGCGCGCTTCGCGCGCGCTCGTGTTGTTGCCAAATTTTCCCATCGGTGGACCACTAGGTGGGCACGGTGTGAGGCGCTGGGTTCCTTCCGTGGTTCCTCTCCCGCTCGCGCCGTCGGGTGCCGGAGGAAACCAAAAAATGGCTTTCGGGACCATGATTTCGACGCTGCCCCCTGATATGTCACGGCCGTCAAAGCGCAAGGACTTGGTTACTAGACGGGCACGCGAGATGGGGGGTCTGGGGGGCAGGGCCCCCCAGCCGCCGGAGGTCACGGTAGTGAGCATCTGTTCATTGTGGGCGTACAGATTCTGTGTGAGTTGGCTGCGTCCTCCTGAGGCTACTGGAGTGGGTGGATTCCCTGACCCGGTGGGAATCGAATGACTTGAGTACGAGACATACGCCACAGGGGGGTCTGGGGGGCGGAGCCCCCCAGCCGCCGGAGGCCACGGTAGTGAGCATCTGTTCCTGCAAAACCATACTCTCTTCGACGTCGACCCAGTGAAAGTGGGTTGACGCTTGGTCGACGCTTGGTGAGCGTCGACCCAGTGTAACCGGGCCAACGCTAGGTTAGCGTCGACCCAGTGTAATAAATGGGTTGACGCTTGGTCCAGGCTTGAATGGCAACCCAGTTCCACTAGGTCGACGCTCCAAGCCTCGACCAAGCGTCAACCCAGTCCACTGGGTCGACGCTGGGTCGACGCTTTTTTATGGGGGGGGAAACCCAAAATCACTGGGTCGACGGTCGACGCTTAGCGACATGCCTGCCCCTCCATCCTCCAACGGGGGGGGGGGGGGAGGGAAGCAAGCCACGGGATGACTCGGCAACACCTCCCCTTTCCCCTCATTGCAGCCTCCACCCCATCCCTCCCTCTTGCGACACCTCTTGCGACACCTCTTGCGCCTTCTTCAACCTCAAACCCCCCCCCCCCCGCAGAAAATCTCCTTTGGCCACCCCTTGAAGGGCGGGGAGGGGAGGGGGGGAGGGGGAGGGGTGTAGTGGAAGCATTGAAGTAGTGAAGTAGACAACAGAAAGGAAAAAAAAAAACCCCCCCCCCAGAGATAGACTTCCCTTCGCTCGGGATGACAGGACTTGAGGGGGGAGGGGGGTGGGCAGGGCAGGGGACCACCACCAGCACTCTATTTTCATTCCTTTGCCGTGCTGCTGTGGTGCACGGGGTTGCCGAAGACTTCACCCAGGAGGGCAAGCGATGCGCAGCAGATGAACACGGTGAGCTTCGTGTTGTGGTCTTCGCTGTTGCGCTGCACGACAGATGGGGGCTGCGAGCGGACCCAGATCCCGCGGAGCGTTCTACCGAGCGACCACATCGTCACGACGCCTTCCCGGACCCACCCGCATGCTGTCACGGTCTGCTGCCACCAGTTCCGCGAAGACACGACTGCGCCTGCCGCCACCATCGCTGTGACACCGACACACACCAACGCCCCACGGTATGCCACGACGCCCCAACTCACAAAGCCCCTGCGGGAGCTTTGTCGTCCGGCGCCCCTCGCCACGCACGCTCCCCTCTGTGCCTTTCTGGCTGACACGAAGCACCTGAAGCACTCCCCTTCTCGGGAAGAAGGATGGGCGGGGGAAAAAATACAAAGAGGGTGTTTCCTCAGAAGAAGTTCCTAGAGGCCGCAGTAGATAAAGAGAGCTGGCTGTTAGTTGCGTCTGAGTCTGTGTATGGATTGACAGGGGGGTGGGTATATCGGTGGGATCTAGTGGGGGTGTGGGAGGGGATGTGTTGGGTATTGCTGCTGTTTTAGCACCTGGGTTGGATGTGTGTGTGTCGTGTATGATGTGTGTTGCTTTTCTCGTGTCCAGATTATGAAGTTCCCCAAAGGCTACTACCCTTCATAAGTCATCATCCCATCTCATCTCGAAACTCTGGTTGGCGGTGGGGTGAGGGTGTAGGGGAAGGTCCCTCAGTGCAGCTGATATACGCGATGGCTGATAACCTAGCTAGGAGCCGAGGGGTCAGGGGGGGGGGGGGGGGGTTGGGGTGGGGGAGAGGGGACTTCTTCACGTTCAGGCAATACTATAATTCGACCTCTCAGTAAGTCTCACCCCCCTTTCCCTCGAGTGACTTTTCAAATTTTTTTCTGCGGAGGCTGGGGGAAAAGGGCATGCCGGCCTTCTCAATGTTTATTTGCGCAGATTTCTCGACTGGAGTTGGGGGAGGGGGAGGGGGGTACTATTTTTGATATCCCATGGCAAGCGCGCCACAATAAGAAGGCTTTTGTTGGAAAAAAGCCGCCAACATTTGGCACCGCCACCGCCACCACCACCACCACCCCCCCCCCCTCCTATTTCTCTCTCCCCCCCCCCCAACCTTTCTTGTTAGATGTGTGATGCGCCCCGCAGTCTTTCGCCATCTGAGCAAAAGAAATATGTCACGGTTCAGCCAAAAAAGAATCTGGCCTCCCCTGAGATGAGGATGGGATGGGAGGGGGGGGGGGGGGGGGAGTTGAGGGCGATCGGCAGCGGCGGGTGGCGGTGTTGCAAGAGCGGGGTTCATCAATTTATGGCTAAAGCCTACGGCTGACCCCCCCACTCTCACGCCGCACCGCACACTGCACACTACCTCACATCCCCCCCCACCCCATCCTACCGTGACGTGCTCTCCGGAATATGCGATTGGCATCGGACAAAAGTATATCACCTTCAACCCCCAGGAGTTTTCGTTCGCTTCACCCTGCAGCAGACTTTGCTGCGTATATGCTCTGTTGGCTTCACATGGCATTGGCCTCGACAAGCGACTGACGTGTAAAGACGGCCAAGGCAAAGGGAGAGACAACCCGGTCGGAGTGGGTGTGCACAACATTTTTTTTTTGGAGTCGACAATCACATACAGGCACGTAGCTTGAAATTGGATTTTCAGATTTCTGCTGGTTCTGCTGGTCTGGGGTATTTTCCGGCGCTCCCCCCAAAATCCCGTCCTGACCGAACACCGGGTTCTCCGGGGCGCGTCCGGAGGCAGGAGTAGACAGCGCCACCGTGGGTCTTCGCTACGGTGCCGAAACGATGTGTTGGTGCATTTCCTATGTGTATGCATCGGGAGAAATCGCCGAACTTTGACGAAAACTTGCCGGTAGCGAAGAACCCCACAGTCGCACATTGACAAGCACAGGCCACAGGGGGGTCTGGGGGGCGGAGCCCCCCAGCCGCCGGAGGCCACGGTAGTGAACATCTGTTCCTTCCGGGCTGAACACGGTGTGGATCTCTCCGACATCAGGTCGGAACCCAGTCCTGCGCGGGAAGCAGTCATCGGGAGCCGAAATCCTCGTGGTTCGGGCCTGCTGCAGGGTGCATCTTCGGCCTGGTGTGAGGGAAAACCCCCCCACCAAAATGGAACACTATCGACACATGTCACTGAACACGGGGGAATGGGGAGGGGAGAGGTTGTGGTGAAACGCACACACCTCGACCTGTGATGAGGTGAGATGTGGCTCTGCAATTACGGCACTACGCGTGCCGTAAACTCAAATCGGACTTGCTTTCTCCGTGTTCCATTTCCTCCTTCATTGCATGAGGCTACAAAAAAAATTCTGGGGTTTCCCGGATTTATACCTTTTTTTTTTTTTCCCCCAGACCAGCAACGTAGGCAACTGCTGGTCTCGAGACCAGCTGGACCCCCCAAGCTACATGCCTGATCACATACACCGTGAGAGCGAGGCTCCTGCACAGGCACGACTTGTCCCATTGACGCCCCTTCTCCTGCACCGAGATATCCCGATCGAAGTGGGTGTGAACAACATTTTTTTTCCTTTCGTTTGATGCCGACAATCACAGGACACTGTGAGAGCACGGCTGCTGCACAGATCCCATTCCGTCCGAAGTGGCATCCTTCACGACGCGGTCTTCACCTCCCCGGGTACCCGGATCCTAATTTTTTACGGGGGGTAGTTTTACGGGGGGGGGGGGGTGGGGAATGGAGGGAAAGGGTTGGGGGTTTGGGCCTTCGCCCCCCCCACCCCCCCCCCCCCCGACAAGCTTGAACCGGACCGGGCAAAGTGTTGGCGTATTCTCGAAAAACCAGGTGAAATTCACCAATAAAAAATCGCACCATTTTTTTTCGGCACCCCAGGGGGTGCCACAGAGTGACGCCCCCCTTCGGCTATCTTATTTGAGTGTCGACGACCAACAGAGGGTGCTGATGGCCAGACGGTGCCATACGCCATTCCTTTGAGCTGTTTTCTTCTCTGGGGGGGGAGATGGATGGGAGTGGTGTGGTGCTGACAGGCCCGAAAGATTCTTACTTGCAGTTGGTTCTTTAGCAGCGTCCCCCACACTTAAAGGGGGGGTTTTCGGGGCTGGCACACACATGCCCAGACCCAGAATTATCTCCATTGCTTTCGGCACACCACGCTTTCCTTCCTTGGTGGGGAGACAGGGCGGGGGGGAGGTGGTGGGAGAGTGGCAGTGGGCATGGCGGGATCGCTTCTAGCCGCACCACCGGCAGCAGGGCACAAGCCTTCATGAACCCTGCATTGGTGACACGCGTCAGCGCTGTGACCCCCCCCCCCCCCTTTTGGGGACACACAGTTACCAGGCATGTCGCTAAGCGTCGACCGTCGACCCAGTGATTTTTGGTTTCCCCCCCCATAAAAAAGCGTCGACCCAGCGTCAACCCAGTGGAACTGGGTTGACGCTTGGTCGAGGCTTGGAGCGTCGACCCAGTGGAACTGAGTTGCCATTCAAGCCTGGACCAAGCGTCAACCCATTTATTACGCTGGGTCGATGCTTACCTAGCGTTGACCCGATTACACTGGGTCGACGCTCACCAAGCGTCGACCAAGCGTCAACCCACTTTCACTGGGTCGACGTCGAAGAGAGTATGGTTATGCAGGAACAGATGCTCACTACCGTGGCCTCCGGCGGCTGGGGGGCTCCGCCCCCCAGACCCCCCTGTGGTGCATGTCTCGTACTCAAGTCATTCGATTACCACCAGGTCAGGGAATCCAACCACTCCAGTAGCCTCAGGGGGACGCAGCCAACTCACACAGAACCTGTACGCCCACAATGAACAGATGTTCACTACCGTGGCCTCCGGCGGCTGGGGGGCTCTGCCCCCGGACCCCCCATCTCGCGCGCCCGTCTAGTAACCAAGTCCTTGCGCTTCAACGGCCGTGGCACATCAGGGGGTAGCGTCGAAAGCATGGTCCCGAAAGCCATTATTTGGGTTTCCTCCACCCGAGGATGGCGCGAGCGGGAGAGGAACCACGGAAGGAACCCAGCGCCTCACACCGTGCCCACCTAGTGGTCCACCGACGGGAAAATTAGGCAACAACACGAGCGCGCGCGAGAAAAATTGCCCCCTAGTGTTTTCCTCCCTGATTCCCCCCCCCAAAACAGGAGCGTCAACCCACCAAATCTCCAAAATCGAAAAGTTAGCGACAGGCCTGCACAGTTACTCATCCGCACCGTGCCGCAGCAGTACCCAGTGAGGGTGTCTGAGGGCAGGAGGCATGCTTGCCACCACTTGAGTCATCTCAGAAGAGCGGGCAAAGTAATCCCCGGGATGAAGCGAGGGGTATTGAGGTGGGGGGGTGGGAGGGGTGGGGGCGGAATCAAGAAATGCGGGGCAATAAAAAAAAAGAAGATTAGGATGTCGTCTGTGCGCCAAACCCGTCATCCAGACAGGAGCCCTGTTGCAGTAAAACAGAAAGGGGCGCCTTCTGTTGTTGTTTTTGTTGTTGTGCGACATACTATAATCCCTTGAGCCCATTCACGCCGACCCCTTTTTTTTGTGGCACTGACCCCAGCGAGAACGTATTTTTCCGCGGTACACTGCACAAAGCAAAGCCTTCTGTGATTCCGCAGGGTGTTCCTCCCTGTGCAAGTGAGAGGGGGGGGGGGGAAAGGAATCGACCTTGCGCCGGCTTCTGCCTTCCTTTTCAATTTGGGGTCTCTTTTTTTTTTGCGCTGATGATTTACTTCAGGGATAGTGGGTGACTTTCCAAATTCTGCAAAAAAAAACCGGTTTTTGCCGGTTTTCCCGTTTTTCGTTTTTTGGCGCCGTTTTGGCGTTTCCTGTCCATGTATGGGGTGAGCGGGGTACCTGCCCGCATCCCGACTTTGGTTGCTTCATAAAGCCGACGGACACCTCACACAGCACCCCACATACACCCTGTTGGAGATGTGTGAGGTGCTGGGAGAGCAGGTGTCCTTTGCTACAACACCATCCCGGCCGTGCCTCCAGCCATGGATCTGTCTCAGGAACTGTAGGGCAACGTCAGGAGTGCCAGAAGGTGCACGCCACGCCCTTGAGAGACCACTGCTGGGGGCTGAAGGGGAATCCCCGGACTTCGTGCTCCAACAGCGCCGGCGAGGCAATGTCGATCGCCAGTGGACAACGAGGAAGTCGTACAGACTTGTGTGCAGGGGTGGGGTAGTCTGCACGTACTCCGTCTTTCACGACCATGTCGTACTCCTGGTGTTGTGCCGTTTCCCACTTGCCATGGTGCACCAACGGTACATATGTCCACTCGACAGGCACACAGCACAGCGGGGGGTCTGGGGGGCGGAGCCCCCCAGCCGCCGGAGGCCACGGTAGCGAACATCTGGCCTTCTCCTTCGCGTTCTTGGACTCTTTGGGTCAATCGCGGTTCGTAGTGGGGCCATTATTGGTGTCCAGGTGACCTGTGTACCCTCTAAGCAGGGTGGGCATAGTCGGGAAAAAGGTGGAATTTTCCCGAAAATTTTTATAGTTTTTTTTTTTTTTTTTTGAAAAACCGGTTTTGGCAAAAACCGGTTTTGCAAACCGGTTTTTCATTAGCACCCACTGTCCCTGATTTACTTCAAGATCACATGTGATTCTCCGTCCGCAGCAGTGTAGTGTCGTGCAGCACGGTGGAGAACGCTACCATGGACATCTCACGTATGTCCCTGATACGGTATCCACTGCTACACACCCTGCAGCAGGTCTGACGTTGTGAGTGGAGGGGGGCGCGATAGCGCACGAGCAAAAAACACGTGCCACTTTTCTCCCACACCGTGTGCAGAAAACAGAGTGCAGAAACAACAATAAAAAAAAGACAATAAAAAAATTGAGGCTGGATATGGAGATGTGGGTGGGGGTGGGGTTGGGGGGGGGGACAAGCAGACACGCCACGCGACAGTTTAAACCGCAAAAACACAGATGAAGAGAAGAAGAAGAAGAAGAATGTCAGATTTCACTCTTCCCCCCCCAGGCCGCCACACGTCAGACCACAGCAGAGGCAAGGTGGGCTGGGTGGAGGGGCGGGGGGGTTCGTGAGGCTGACGAATCAAGAAATATCTCGGTCGGGGGGGGAGTGGGGTGGGGTGGTGAGGACGCGGGGGAAAACCAGGAGAATGCGGTGGGAGGGGGAGGGGGTGGGTGGGGTCCTGTACGGCGCTGGCCCCGTCAGCCCACAGGAGTCCTGTGGGCTGACCCCCAGGAACCGATTTTCAGGCCGGTGTTGTTGGCAAAAAAAATCTAGAGAAAACCCCCTCTAGGTGCAATTTCGCAGTACAGGCCCCTACACCCCCAGCCCCACCCTCTTCCGCGTCGAGACGGGGGGGGGGAGACCGGGCAGAAGGCGTACAGCTGAAATACCTGCCCAGTCGTTTGGTAGTGGTGGTGGTGCTGGCGGGATTGGATCACGGGGGGGCCCAGGGCCTCACCCCTCCACCACCCACCACCCACCCCTTTCCGATCGAATAGGAAATGTTTTTTCAAGAAAAAAAATCTGCGGCAGAGAGGAGAGGGAATTTTGGCAGCAGAAAAATCAAAGGGGTGGTGGGGGCTGTCTTTGTTGAGGAAGACAAAAAAGGGGGTAACCCCCCCCCCCCCACTCCTCCCTGGCAACACTGCGCTGTTGGCAAGCAAGAACGACCCCTCCCCCAACAACAAGACGCAAGGTGTTGCAGTGGAGCACCCCCTCACCCGCTCTGGGGCAGGGTGATCAGAGCAGCAGGTAGCTCTGCAGGAAGAAACGGAGGCCCTGCCAGAAGCCGACAATGCGCATCGCCGTGCACATGCCTGCGATCTGTGCCATCACCACACCAGGCATGACAATGTCCTGCCCGGTCAGGTACAGGCCGGGCACAGGGGTCACAGGGTCCAGCAGGTCGCGGACCTTCTTGTTGAAGAAGCGCTCTGCCGTCACATCCAGGCCGACACATGTCCCGCGCGACGACCCGATATGGGTCTGCACGCTCAGAGGGGTGGAGATGTCGACCATCTCGATGTTGCCGCGGCACTTCGGGTAGTGCTTGTACAGCAGGTCCAGCTGCTTGGCCTTCAGGTTGTCCTTCAGCGCCTCGTAGTCATCGCCACGGCTGCCGCACGGCTCTGCCGCCCACGCCTCGAAGTGCTTGTAGTCGATGATGGTAAGCATCTGGCATGTCGTCTTGCCCTTGCCATCGAAGTTGTTGTCCTTAATCGAGGGGAAGGTGATAAGCGTCCCGCTCTCCGAGTCATCCGCGAAGGGGTCGGCGGCGAACTTCTTCATCGCGGGGTACATGTCGCCATTCTTGTCGGCAGGCACGATCCAGGTGTTGATGTTCTCGATCCCCAGCTCCTCGGGTGTCCCCTTCATCCCGATGTTGGCCATCAGGAACCCAGCAGCATCGGGCACAAGGTAGCGGGGCACATCGTAGTGCTTCGTCACCTTCTCCGGCACAAGCTTCCCAAAGGTGTTGTGGTAGCCACACGCCGACACCACCATCGGGGCCTCGATGGCTGTCCCATCCGTGAGGATCACACCGCTCACCTCATTCTTCTCGTTGAAGGTCACCTCGCCGACAGGGGCGTCGACAAGCACACGGCCGCCCCACTCTTCCACCGTCGGCACCAGCACCTCGGCAAGCGTCTCCGACCCACCCTCGGGGTAGCACCCACCCTCCTTGGGCAGCCCACGGAACACACAGGCGATCAGGAGGAAGGAGGCTGTGTCGGGGGTGCCACCGCTGTCGAGGTACATGCTGGCGAGGAGGGAGGCAAGGTGGACGTTCTTCGTCAGGCCCCCGATCACCTTCTCGGCGGTCTTCATCTGCGGCTCGATCCAGCGCTGCGGCACAATCCAGGCCCAGAAGAAGTCGTGAAGCCACTTCGGGAGGAGACGCGCGACAATCACACACTTGCTGATGTGCAGGCTGTACTCCGAGATCTTGATGAACTCATCGATCGCCGCCTTCTCCTCGGGGAACCTCTTGTAGATGTCAGCCAGGTGCTCCTCGTGGAAGCGGATCCCCAGGGGCTCCTGCTCCCCCACGAACAGCTTGTCGAAAACACCCTCGCGGTCACCCATCATCTTCATCTTCGGGACCTCGCTCTCCTTCTTCAGAGCAGCCAGCTGCAGCAGGGGGGAGTTCCAGGGCACGCTGTAGTGAAGCCCCGAGTCAAACTTGAAGCCCTTCAGGTTGAAGGTGTGGGTGCTGCCACCGCAGACGTCGGGGTGCCTCTCCAGGACAACAACCTTCTTCCCGGCGCGCGCAAGCATTGTGGCAGCGGTGAGCCCGCCCATGCCGCTCCCGATCACAATAGCGTCGAGGTTCTCCGGCACCTTGTCGATGGAGAACTTGTCGTGCAGCAGGGCCCGGCTGGGCCTGTCGGGGCGGAGCCCGGCAGGAGCGCGGACGCTGCGCACCACCCACAGGAGGAAGATGGACAGCAGGATGGCGCCGAGCGCGGCGGCGCTGAAGGAGATGGCATATCCTGGGAGGAGGACGAAGAGGCCCAAGAGGGCCCCCAGGGCGAGGTAGTTCATGGTTGTGCCGGTGCTGTGTGGGGCAGGATCTGGAACCTGGAGGGGGTGGGGTGGTGAAATAGAAGTAGAGGGGAGCACAAGAATGATCACCCTTCACTCGTTCTGCAGGTTGTGTCGGAAATCCAGTGGTTTTTCCCGGCCTGAAGAAGCTGGAGGGGGTGGGGAGTGGGGGAGTGGGAAGTGGGGGTGGTGTAGATGACAGCATCGGGTTCTGCACGTGATGAAAAGTGCTGGGGGAGTCACGGGGGGGTGGGGGGTGGGGGGGTGGGGGGGTGGCTGGGGGGTACATTTGAGAACAAAACGTCTGAGAGGGTCATGCGCATTACACCCCCCCCCCCCCCTCCCGATTACCCCTCCCGCCCCCCCCTGTCCCCCCTGGTGCCCTTGGAACAGTCAACTATCAGGAGGGGTTGCCCGCTCACCAGTCACCGACTCCCTCTCTTGCTTATGTCCGGCCAGCGGGCCGTGCAGGTGTAGTCACAAAGCCCCGCTCCCCACCCCTGGTGCGACGTGTCTGCGCAACGGGATGCCGTCGGCTTCGGTTGGTGCACTTTGGGGCGGATCAATCATAACGTTGCACGGAGGTGTGTGTGCCTGCGCTCCGCGAAGACACACACAATATCACCATCGCCATCATTGTCATCATCACATGATGATATGCGAAAGAAAAAAACACACCCTTTTTTTTATCGGCAGCTGGCAGCTTTGCTATGTTTAAAAGACAGAGCGGTGCACCACCCAGAGCGCAAACCACTAACACAACCACACAAACCCACCACCCCCCTACAGCTTGGCGTAAACCTCTGCCTCCGCCTTGGAGGCGAGGAACACGGGCACCTTGAGGTGCAGGTCCGGCTGCGGGGGGAACGGGTGGTCCAGGATCGGGCTGAGGTCCTCCAGCAGAGCCTTGCCCCCGGCGCACTCGAACACGAAGGCCATGGGGTACGCCTCGTACACCAGGCGCAGCTTGCCGCGGGTCGACTTCCGGTCGGCGGGCAGCAGGAACCCGCCGCCCTGCATCAGGATGCGGTGCGCGTCGGACACCATGCAGGCCATCCAGCGCACACTCCGCCCCCGCATATGCTCCGCCCACTGCCGAGAACGCTCTGTCGACCAGGTTGCCTGCAGGCCTTCGTTGCAGGCATACACCTTGCCCTTCGGGGGGATCATGTGCCGCCTCTGCGTCGCCTTGAAGCGCTGAATCGACGGGCACAGGGTGTACACCGTGACACCCTCCTCGCGGCTCGCAACGACGAACGACGTCGCCGCGCCGAACACAGCGTAGCCCGCAGCAACCAGGGAGCGCCCGTTGCTCGGCGTGTCCCCCGTCGGGCAGTGGAAGATCCCATAGATCACCCCGGTGGTGAGGTTCACTTTGATGTTCTGCGACCCGTCGAGGGGGTCGTAGGAGACGAGGTATTCACCGCGGTGGCCCGTGCGGTTGACCTCCTTGCGCTCCTCGCTCGCGAACCCCCACACGTTGGGGTTGCCCTCCAGGTGCTCCGCCATGATGTTGTCGGCCAGGACATCGACGCTCTCCTGGTGGTCCCCGCTCTCGTTCGCCCCGCCGTGCTTCTCGCCGAAGCCCTCCCAGATGCCCCCGCGGCGCATGATGTACGAAATCTCGACAACAGCCTCCTGCACAGACTTCACCACACTGTGCACCGCCTCGGTGCGCGCATCGGTGCGTGCCATGGTGTAGCGTAACCTCTGCAGAGATGAGGGGTAGCGAGTGGTAGTGAGGTGCTGTATGTCGCGTCTCAGTGGTTCTGGTGCAGCGGTTGGACTTCTGTACGATGCGGGTCCGCTAATCCAACATCACCAATGAGTTGCTGTGAAAGGCTGTGCCCCTTTCGACTTGGTTTTCTTCAGCCGGGGGGGGGGGGGGGGTAGGGGGGGTCAAATGCCACCCTTTTACGTGGACAAACACGATTTTTCAAAAAACCGGCGCAGAGGCCCCAAAGCCCCCGTAAACCCTCCAAACCCCCCCAGATCGGTCCGGAAACCCATCGAACCCCACTTTTCCACCATTCCGGGCACCTCAGGTGCCCGAATTGGGGTACCTAAATTTTGTGCCACCGTTTGGTACCGTACAGTGCCACTGTGTGGGAGGTTGGAAAAGAAAATGCCCCAACACACCACATCTGAGGGTTGCAATGCATGTTGCTTGCCAACCACGTCATCCGGTGGGTGTCAGGCGCTATGTAGGTGGCATTAGCCAGGTCTTCGATGTGTTCTGGCTTGTATATATACCTCCCTGCCACCATGCACCGGGAGGCTGCCTGTAGGTACGGAACAGTCCAGATGGTCGTGTGATTCCTGTGCAGCAGTGCTCCACAACCGGGATGTGTTGACAACGACTGTTGCAATACGAGCTGTACATTCCGGGAACACATGAAGTGCGCTGTCGTGGTACCCATTGTGCCAGAATTGGTAGTTGCTGCGGTCTACTTTGCCTGGCCCAAGAGCACTGGTACTGAACGGTGCAATATGCGTGGCGAGGTGAATACAACGGAAGCGCGCAAAGTCAATACAGCTCTCGGATGGCGGGTGGTGGTGCCACTAGTGTGTGACGTTCACTCGAGGATACAACGCATCACAATGAATCAGCAACCGTGGACCGAGTACAATACGCTCTCTGTGGCTGGTGTGGGGGACAAAGGCAGTGCCTGTGCCGCAGGCAGGGAGGTATATATACAAGCCAGAACACATCGAAGACCTGGCTAATGCCACCTACATAGCGCCTGACACCCACCGGATGACGTGGTTGGCAAGCAACATGCATTGCAACCCTCAGATGTGGTGTGTTGGGGCATTTTCTTTTCCAACCTCCCACACAGTGGCACTGTACGGTACCAAACGGTGGCACAAAATTTAGGTACCCCAATTCGGGCACCTGAGGTGCCCGGAATGGTGGAAAAGTGGGGTTCGATGGGTTTCCGGACCGATCTGGGGGGGTTTGGAGGGTTTACGGGGGCTTTGGGGCCTCTGCGCCGGTTTTTTGAAAAATCGTGTTTGTCACCCCCATTTGACCCCCCCTAGGGGGGGGGGGGGGGGGGGGCAATGGGGTGATGTGTGGCGAGGCAGGGCGGGGGTTTGATTGTCGAGAGTGAATGGAAAAGCAAGTCGCCCAGCACCTTCTTGCCATGTGTGGGGCGGGGCGGGGCGGGGGACACGAATCTGTCAGAATCCTTACTATATAAACCCCCCTCACACCTATTGTTTACCTACAGCTATTGTTTACATAAAATTATTTACATGTATTGTTTACATACGATTATTATTTACATGTAATTATTTTTTTTTTGGTTTTTCGAAAATTTTTTGAAGGTGTTCTAAAGGGCCAGACTTGGTACCTCGGTCACCAAAGTGACCCCACCACGATCCGCATGGATTCCAAACAATGCAATGGAGGATGTATAACGAACTGTAAATTCTGTAAAATTTTGTAAAAAATGGGGGGATTTTTTTGGAAAAATGGCCAAAAAAGGAGTGTGGGGAGTTGGGTCCAGTTTAGCAAAGTCCGTGTATTTGGACGCGGCCCCTCAGATAAGGAAGCCGCGTCTCAGGTGCGATATGGGGTGTTGGAGAATTTCAGGGTTCGGCCCGAAATTCCCGTTCGAACCGCTATCCCAGGTCCGACTCAAAACTGTGCTGGGCTCTCGGAGACGGGAGCCCGAAAGCGGGAAGACCAAGCCAATTGTTTTTCCGTGCGAGGATCACTCCTCGACACTGTGTGGAAGCCCTGCAGGGCACATCCATGAGACGCATCACAACAGAAGGGACAGAAGAACATGAGGCCACGAGGAAGCTGGCCGTGTATCGCAAAGTTTTCGACAACGTAGCATGCCCGAGAGGAACGTTCTTCCCGTTCCCATTCAGGGTACGGTACACCTGAGGACAGCAAAAGACGGTCACCTTGCAGGCGGGGCAACGCCTGCATGAACGCAGATAAAATTGCAGCATACGTTCCCTGCATCAGGAGCCGGTTGTCAAGCCTCCCGTGTTGCAGTTGTAGGGCTCCGAATAACACCCAGTTTCATCGGACCGTAACGAGGATCTTGGCATCGACGAGCCACAGACTGTGACACTTTACAGTCGGAATCGCGTCCGACACCTGGTAGGCATTGCCATGCCGATGGAAGGCCCCCCCAGCCCATGGGGGGCCCGGGGTCTCAGACGGTGGGAGGCACTCCAGAGTGGCGTGTGGCGTCCGACCGGCGCGGACTGCGCTACAACACCGCAACCGAGGGCACCTGCAACTACATTTGGATGCGGGACACGGCATCTTCTGAGATGCTCGGCGGGGAGAGGGGGTCTCTCTGTACCTCCTAGGGAAAGCGGACAGAACGAGGTAGGCACTCGGAGATGGAGCCGAGAGGGGCGGACGGGGGTTCTTTCAGGCAGCGCCGCAACAGCGAGAAGAACACGTGCAACCCCAGAACATGAGGCGCCGTGACGGAGCAACAGGAGAAAACCATAAAAACAGGGCGTCCGGACGACAGACAGGCACGGGACTGGAAACGCAAACAAACAGACAGCCGAAAAGAAGTCGAAGTGAAA
>OY723252.1:1647345-1862345 GCA_963210315.1 Rhynchopus euleeides | reverse complement strand
AGCTAGGCTACCGCACAGGCACCCCGTTCAGTTCCCAATTGACGCCCCAATCATTTTTTTTGTTAGTTCGGCGCAGTGTTCTCGCGACTTTTGGGATTTTCAGAAAGTGCGGAGGAGTTTTTCTTTGCGTTTTTTTGGACCTGGAAAATTTTTTTCCACCCTTGGGCAGGGTTTTCGCTAATCTTCCAGGGGGGGCCAGACCCAGGAAGATTTCTACTCTTCCACCCACCCCGCCCAGTATTTCCCCCCTCCAGGGAACAGCGCTCGTGCTGACCTCTGGGCGTTGGAGGAACACCAAAATTGGGGTTTGGGGTCACTTTCCCCCCCCCCCCCCCCAACACACGATTCAACACAGCAGCATGGGCTCTCGCCTCCTGAAGATGTGACGCCGCATGTGCTCAGGCCTTGGCAACTGACAGGTACATGCCACAGGGGGGGTCTGGGGGGCGGAGCCCCCCAGCCGCCGGAGGCCACGGTAGTGAACATCTGTTCTTGTGCGTATCCCATGCACGGGATTGGAAGCCGTGCCAAAAAACCAGTCGGATTCGGTCCAGAAGTCACCGTCAGACCGCCAAAAAGCCCCCCCCAAAAAAAAAAACAAAAAAAATCTGGCGCAGGGCTGTTCCTAACTGGGGGGCTTGTTCCCCACTTTCAGGATTCTGAACTTTTTTTCTAAGAACTTTTGTAAGGGGAAAAAAAGTTTTTTTCTAAGAATTTTGTTAGGGGAATTTTTTTCTAAGGTTGTTTCGCAGAGGAAAAAACTTTTTCTAAGTTTTCCCCAGTCGACAGGGCGCGCACAAGGATGGAAGGGAAGTCTGTCCCCCGTACCGTTCGCCTTGCTGGCCAACTGGAGAGCCAGACGTTCACTACCGTGGCCTCCGGCGGCTGGGGGGCTCCGCCCCCCAGACCCCCCTGTGGCGTACGTCTCGTACTCAAGTCCTTCGAATCCCATCAGGTCGGGGTCCAACCACTCCAGTCGCCTCAGGAGGACGCAGCCAACTCGCACAGAATCTGTACGCCCACACGAACAGATGTTCGCTACCGTGGCCTCCGGCGGCTGGGGGGCTCCGCCCCCCAGACCCCCGATGTAGCGTGTGCCCGTCCATCTATCTCACTTCCCCGGGTACAGTGCAGCGTAGGAGGTCAGCGCCGCATCCATGAAGCGCTTCTTCGAAGCCTGACTGACATCGGACAGGAGGTCGGGCTTCCCCACCTGGGAGGTACACTTGCCGCGTTCGCGACATGCGTGACACGCGACACGCTACCTGAAACGTGAGTGCGCCTTGCTAACACGGGCATTTCAACGGTCTGCCGACGACCGTTCCCCAAACCAGTAAACCAGCAGTTTTGGAAAATCGGAGAGATCACCCTACTGCGCTGAATATGGTGCGCACCACTGCAAAAATCCCCGGGAGTTTTTGGGCTTTCAGACCTGAAGGGCCAGCAGGTGGGTGGCGTCGGGGAGTGGCAGCTTTGTAACTGCCCTCCGGCTGCTGGCACGTCCAGCCCTGCGAGCCAAGGTGTATTGAGTCCCTGCGGAGCACAACCCCCGATGAGAACGAGTGCCAGATGATCCTCATTCATTTTCAGCTGTAACGCGCATGAGGGGCACTCTCTGCCGCAAGCATCTCTGGGCATCACTCGAGAGCTGTCACATGATGACGCGGAGAGAAATCAGAGAAAAGGTCCCGCCTGACGGGCACGCGCCTGGAAACTGTGGGGGGCGAGCAAAAAATCCCTTGTAAAAATTCTTAGAAAAAACCTGGTTCCCCGACCCAAAAAACCTGGAAAAAGGGCTCGTTCCCCGCCCAGGCCTGATCTGGCGACCAGATTTTTTTTCTTTTTCCCCCAGGAAGATATCTTCCTGGGATTTCCAGCTTTTTTATTTTTTTTTGAAGATTTTTCACCCCAAATCTTCCAAGCGAAAACACTGCCCTTGGGGTAATACCGCCTGGTCGAATTCACACCATCTCAAACCATTTCACAAAATTTCGGGTGGAAGCGTCCAATGCAACACTCACAGCATAGAGGCCAAGTGTTTCTCGTAGTATTTTTGAAGATTTTTCACCCCAAATCTTCCAAGCGAAAACACTGCCCTTGGGGTAATACCGCCTGGTCGAATTCACACCATCTCAAACCATTTCACAAAATTTCACAAAAAATAGCAAAATTTCGCAGTGCAAAATTTGTGAATTTTTGTGAATTTTTGCGACTTCTGCGACTTTTTGTGACTTTTTGCGACTTTCTGCGCCTTCTTGCGTTTTGGGCGGTGCTGGCACTTGGGCACTAATGGCGGATGCAGTGGTTTGGGTTTATGGAAAAAGGGTGGTGGACGTGATGCCCAACTCCTCCTGAAGGTACGCATTGTATCTGCTGCGCCAGCTGGGGAAACACGGCCCGGGGCCGTGCCACCCTGCAGCCACTGCAGGAAGTGCTGCCTCAGGGTTCCTCGGCCGTGTGTGTCAGCGTCCGTCTTGAATCTCACAACGGTCACGCCATCTCCCACCCCTGAGGTCGCTGCTCTAACGAAGGTGCGCGGCACAGGTCGTGGAGATCCACGAAACGGCAAGCAGTGGCGAACTGCAAGGCAAATCCTTGCCCTGGGGTGTCTGGGACCTACCCTACCCCCCTTGGTGCTGGGGACAGAGGGGGGGTACCCGACCCCCTTCGGGTCTCAAACCATTTCACAAAAAATCGCAAAAAATAGCAAAGCGTCACAAAAAATATCAGGCTTCGCAAAAAATCACACGCTCTCAAACCATTTCACAAAGAATCGCACAATCGCGAACCATTTCACAAAAAATCACAAAAAATATTATTATTAAAGTTGGATTAGCGTGCCGGCACCGCGCCTCGGCGAGGGAACCGTACCCGCTGTCCTGTATATTAACCTATGTCACGCCGCTAGGGCGTGATCGCCTCCTCGGTAAAGGAAAAGGAGGTCTGAACGAGGCACTCTGCGCCTGTAGCCCGGTTGTGAGCCGGGATACGACGGCGGCCTTCAGAAAGAAAGAAAGGGAAGAGACGTATATGTTTTTGCTTTTAGGGCAGAGCTTTGGGGCTTGGCGGCCGCGCGAAGGGCGCGGTCTCCAAGGCCTCTTAGCCGACACAGTTTTCTTTGGCACTCGGCGTGTGGAGAGCCAGGCAGCGACAGGGTTGCCGTCGCATCTTCGCTTAATTTGATGAACACACGGTTTGCAGCTCCGAGGGGTTCTGTCCGCCATAGTCAAGCGTTGTTTTGTGATGAGGTCTTCCGCTACCTTGATAAGACGAGGGAGCAGTTGACACGTGATCTGATGGCGAGGCAGAACCTCGGGGAGGGGGAGTCGTTTTCCAGGCGCAGGGGATGTCACTGCGTCAAGGGCACTACTGTTTCTTTTACTGGGGGGGGTCAAATAGTACTACCCCTTTAAATACAACTACCCCCTCAAATACAACTACCCCCCGGGTTTTTCAAAATAGATTGTTTTTCCAGTATATTAGTACTACCCCCCTTTTTGTCCATTTTTTCCCCTTTCTAAGACTGTTGCCCCTGTAGTAGGGGCATGCCGCTGAGAGAAATCGGTTGCACCGAGCCTCCTGGCTGAGCTGGTAATCAACGCCACGCTCTGAAGAGCAGCACTGCCAACCACCACAGACCATCGGATACATAAGAACCCGTCCAACCCGTTTCTCCCACACAACTGTCCCGAAATGAGACCCGTCATGACCTGGCGAACCTTGAAGCGATCGCAAGGAAGAGCTGCAGTACGCAGTAACCTGCATGGGGGCACTGGCTGTGGGGGAGGTTGTCTAGCGACAAACTGGCGTTAGCTAGTGAGTCCTCGTTTGGAGACACCAGTCAGGTGGGGAGTTTGGTTGGGGCGGCACACTCTGTTACACATTAACGCAGGTGTCCGAAGGCAAGCTCAGTGAGAACAGAAATCTCACGTAGAGCATAAGGGTAAAAGCTTGCTCGATACATGATCTTCAGTACCGATCCTCGGTGTGAAAGCATGGCCTAACGATCTTTTGGTCTGCAAGCAGGTCATCGACCTCAAGAGACGCCCCTTCCACACCGCCGAGCGAGGTGGGGCCCTCTCGAGCACGGCGCGCGACACGTGATTCGCCGCTGTGTTGAACACCAGTGATGCGGGTGTTTACTGGGTGTCGGTAGTGTACCGGCGAAGGGATCTGCATGTGTATGATCCCCTTGGATCCCATTGAACCTCTGGAGGATCTTTGGCCCGGAAGCCAACCCATAAACAAGGTTGAAATTAGGCAACTCACAACTGAAATGACCCCATCACAATCCGTACGGATTCCAAACATGCCGATAAACAGTGTTTTGGCGACCTGGGGGTCATAAAAGTGACTCATTGTCACCAATTACCATTTATCTACATTTTCACGATTTAGGCAAGGGGTCCCGCCTATTAGTACTACCCGGTAGTACTATTTGACCCCCCCCAGTAAGAGTTTGAAGCTCGTCCACAACACGGTCTTGGTCAGACAGGCCGGAAGACATGGACTTCTCATCAGAGTCGAGATCTACATGGTCAACCAGGCGCCGTTTGAGCGTCAGATAATCAAGGCCGGGATCTGACGGACCTGTCGGAGACCCGTCGAGCCAGCTGTTTGTTTCATCGTCACACACGGAGGGTGGGGAGGGGGAAGGGGGCTCGGAGGAAGCGAGATCCTCGGTAGCACACAGTTGTCCCTCAAGCGCTGGGACGTCAGGCTCAAAGTCAGGCAGGCTTGAAGCAGACCTGTAAGGTTGGCCGGCACTAGCACACACGTAGAGCGGGGAGGGGGGTGGGGAATCGGAGGAATCGAGGTCCTCGGTATCGCCGAGACATCTCTTCAGTGAAGGGGAAGTGACCTGAGCTGACGCGCCCTCAGGGGGTTCACCAGGACTTGCAGCCACTTCAGCATACACGTCAAGCAGGGAGGAAGATAGAGATTTCTCGTCCGAAGCAAGATCCACATGCTCACCCAGGCGTCGTTTGAGCGCCGGGGCATCTAGGCCGATATCTGACGGACCTGAAAGGGGCCCGTGGGGCTCGCTGTTGGTCCCATCGCATACGGAAGGCGTGGAAGGGAATGGGGGTTCCGAGGAAGCGAGGTCCTCGGTAGCACACAGTTGTCCCTCAAGCGCTGGGACGTCAGGTTCAAAGTCAGGCAGGCTTGGAGCAGATCCGCTCGGCCGGCCGGCACTATCACACACGGAGAGCGGGGAGGGGGGTGGGGAATCGGAGGAGTCGAGGTCCTCGGTAGCGCCGAGACATCTCTTCAGCGGAGGGGGAGTGATCTGAGGAGCTGACGCACCCCCAGGGAGTTCATCAGGCCTTGCAGCCACATCAGCACACACGTCAAGCAGGGAGGGAGATACAGACTTCTCGTCCGAATCGAGATCCACATGCTCACCCAGGCGTCGTTTGAGCGCCGGGTCATCGGGGTCGAGATCTGACGGACCTAAAAGGGACATATCGAGCCCGCTGTTGGTCCCGTCGTCGCTTACGCAAGGCGAGGAAGGGAATGGGGGTTCGGAGGAAGCGAGGTCCTTAGTAGTATAGAGATGTTCCTCGAGCGCTGGGACATCAGGTTCAAAGTCAGGCAGGTTTGAATCAGATCCACTCGACCGGCCGGTCCCATCACACACGGAGAGCGGGGAGGGGGGCGGGGAATCGGAGGAAGCGAGTTCCTCGGTGGCACACAGTTGTCCCTTAAGCGCTGGGACGTCAGGTTCAAAATCAGGCAGGCTTGAAGCAGACCCGCTAGGCCGTCCGACATCATCACACACGGAGAGCGGGGAGGGGGGCGGGGAATCGGAGGAATCGAGGTCCTCGGTAGCGCCGACAAAAAATAGCACAATTGGAAACCATTTCACAAAAAATCGCAAAAAATAGCAGCGCGGTTTTTGTGAATTTTTGTGAATTTTTGGGGCGTTGTTCTTCGTTTTTGGGAGACGCTGTGAATTCGCCAAGGCGGTATTACCCCAACCCTGAATTTTTTTCTCGCGCGCCTTCGGCGCGCGAGACCACGATCCTGAGCGGCCGGGTGCGAACGACAGTCACACACATGCGACGCGACACGCATGCAATGCGACGCAACAGCTTCCGTCTGAGTTGGCCAGAAGGAGGATGCCGAAGCGTTCCGTTCCTAGATGACCTCTTTCCCAAGGTGTCATGATCGCATACAAGGACTTGGCTATGGGATGCATGTCACAGGGGGGTCTGGGGGGCAGAGCCCCCCAGCCGCCGGAGGCCACGGTAGTGAACATGTGTTAGCCTGGTCCCCGAGTACGCTCCACAGTCGAAGCAAAGTGGAGAGTCACATGCGGTTGGTGTTGCTCTTTCGTCATGAGAGCAATATACGGTGCGGTAAACGGTTTCATGACTGCTGTAAAGGGCTCCTCCGCAGCCAGGTCCCAAATATTTTTTTTCCCGGAGGAGCTCCTCCACTCCTCCACTCCTCCGGCGTCAGATTTTTTTAATTTTTTTTGAGGAACTCCTCCGACTCCTCCGGTCGCGAGAACACTGATTAAAAAGACTCTGTGGGCAGCGTCCGGCATCCTTCACCCAATGCACTGTCGGGGCACCGTCCGTACAAACAAAATACCGTGACCCGTGGGCCGCCATTTCTCGAGTTCTTCTGGCCAAACGGCAACTTTATGCGCAGAGATTGGTGAGGCCAAATTAAAGCAAATCAAAGCTGAGAGGGAGGGAGACGGGCACGGGGGAGCTCTCACGAACCGCGCTGCCTGGCGGGTGCCTCATGAAGATTGGGTGGCGTGTGTTTGTGTGTGAGGGTGGGGCGATGCACCGCCATAAGCATGCGAATCGGAATCCATAGGAGGGGCAGAATTGTCCCCAGTGCAAAGGAGGGCGTTGGTTCCACTCCCATCAAGCTGTGGTCCCCGCCCCCCCGCCCCAGGTGTCAATAGTGATACAGAACTCAGAAGATATAGACTGGCTCTGATGTGTGTGCTCTTGGGGGAGCAGCGAGTGTGCTGTGACGATGCCTTGCCTCACAGTGGGAGGTTGGGCCGAGCGAGCGGGATAACTCTGATGCTAACAACACAGCATCCACACACACGAATCAGGAACAATTTGAACGATTTCGTTCTTTATTTTTTGAAGAAAGCGTAGAAGACACCGAGTGCCCCACGGGCAGGGCATCTCAGTTTTCTTGGGTTGGCAGTTATTTGTTTCCACCATTGCCTTGGCACACACACACGACCATTGAACGATTTCAAAAAAAAATGCAACTCACATTCAATCTTCAACTGTTGACAGATGTGGTCCGGAGATTTGTTCGAGAAAAAAAATACTATGCACGGAAGGGGGAACCACCTAAGACAGCGGAGACAGCGGAGAGAGGGAGACAAAGGGGGCGGAAAGCGGGCGGAACAGGAGAGAAGAGAGTGCGAATACAAACTGTCGATATTTGTTTTATTTTTCACGCACCACGTGGATACGTGTATTCGCACTCTACAAGAGAACGCGAGAAAGAGGAGATGAGAATGAGAGAGAGAGAGAGAGAGAGCGAGGGAGTGCACACGCTGTGATAAAACTGCCCCCCTCCCCGCGGCCATCAAGAGAAGGCGCGGGGGGGCGGACGGGCTGGGGGTGAAGATTTGGCGGTGGTATTGAATTATTGGAGGCAGTGCTCCACCGCACCTGTTTGGCGTGTGGAGCGTTGACAATCAGGAGTAGGAATATGATGCCGAACGCAAAAGTGAAGGCCTGGGGCTGTGGATACGTTGTGGGGGTACGAGAGAGTATGCTGATACCCGTTTGCATGAAAGGCGTAGGCTGTGTCGATGCGGTGCGGAGTTAGGCACACCGGAGCGAAAAAGCAGCGTCTTCAAGCGTCTGCGGTGCAATATCTGCTGCGGTTGACTTCGCGGATTCGCTTGCGTTCTGTGGTTCGTAAATTCCAAAAAAAAACAAAACGAAATGTGCGATCCCTTCCCTCGACTAACTCTGCGAATATTGCGACCCAGCGGCTCTTCCCCACACACTGACACAGCCACGTCGATAAAGAGGCGGATGTGCAGAGAACTAGAACCAGCTTCCAGAATGGTGTTGCTGAGGGCCACGTATTTCGTACTCCGTTGGAGGCCCGTTTTTCAGCAACACCACAGAACTGAACGACAATTTTCCGCACCGAAGTCGTAGGAGGAGACAAAAAACTATGGAAACGAGTGAATCTCGCGAGAGAAGAGGGGGGTGGGGGGTAGTGAAATCGAATTTGAAGGGAGCACAAGAATGATCACCCTTCACCCGTTATGCAGGTTGTGTCTGAAATCCAGTATTTTTCCGGCCTGTGTTGTGTTGTTGTACTGTGTGGGCAATTAGGCTGTGATGGTATGCAAAAACGTTCTTTGGTTCTCATGATCAAACGTCAAGGCACTCATCTGTGGAAATGTGCGTAACTGGTGTCATCATTGTAGCCAGGTTTATGTAGCCCATGTGACCTGCAGTGATGTCTTCAGTCATTCCATTTGCATGTCAGCTTGTTCGTTAAAAGAGGAACGTTCAGGGGGGGGGGGGGGGGGGTAGGGGGGGTCAAATGGGGGTGACAAACACGATTTTTCAAAAAACCGGCGCAGAGGCCCCAAAGCCCCCGTAAACCCTCCAAACCCCCCCAGATCGGTCCGGAAACCCATCGAACCCCACTTTTCCACCATTCCGGGCACCTCAGGTGCCCGAATTGGGGTACCTAAATTTTGTGCCACCGTTTGGTACCGGACAGTGCCACTGTGTGGGAGGTTGGAAAAGAAAATGCCCCAACACACCACATCTGAGGGTTGCAATGCATGTTGCTTGCCAACCACGTCATCCGGTGGGTGTCAGGCGCTATGTAGGTGGCATGAGCCAGGTCTTCGATGTGTTCTGGCTTGTATATGTACCTCCCTGCCTGCGGCACAGGCACTGCCTTTGTCCCCCACACCAGCCACAGAGAGCGTATTGTACTCGGTCCACGGTTGCTGATTCATTGTGATGCGTTGTATCCTCGAGTGAACGTCACACACTAGTGGCACCACCACCCGCCATCCGAGAGCTGTATTGACTTTGCGCCCTTCCGTTGCATTCACCTCGCCACGCATATTGCACCGTTCAGTACCAGTGCTCTTGGGCCAGGCAAAGTAGACCGCAGCAACTACCAATTCTGGCACAATGGGTACCACGACAGCGCACTTCGTGTATTCCCGGAATGTACAGCTCGTGTTGCAACAGTCGTTGTCAACACATCCCGGTTGTGGAGCACTGCTGCACAGGAATCACACGACCATCTGGACTTGTTCCGTACCTACAGGCAGCCTCCCGGTGCATGGTGGCAGGGAGGTACATATACAAGCCAGAACTCATCGAAGACCTGGCTAATGCCACCTACATAGCGCCTGACACCCACCGGATGACGTGGTTGGCAAGCAACATGCATTGCAACCCTCAGATGTGGTGTGTTGGGGCATTTTCTTTTCCAACCTCCCACACAGTGGCACTGTCCGGTACCAAACGGTGGCACAAAATTTAGGTACCCCAATTCGGGCACCTGAGGTGCCCGGAATGGTGGAAAAGTGGGGTTCGATGGGTTTCCGGACCGATCTGGGGGGGTTTGGAGGGTTTACGGGGGCTTTGGGGCCTCTGCGCCGGTTTTTTGAAAAATCGTGTTTGTCCACGTAAAAGGGTGGCATTTGACCCCCCCTAGGGGGGGGGGCGCAAAAATTGCTTATGGTAGCAGTTTGGGGGTGGGGCAACGGATCATTTTTTTTGGTGTTCATCGGATGCGGAAGCACCTCCCACAGCAGCCTGCCAGGGCGTGTGGGGTGTTCGCAAAGGGATCCGCACGGTAAAAAAAGGAGAGAGAGATTCTGAGTTGGCTGCGCCAAACTGTCAACGAAAAGGAGCCAGTTTCGATGCGATGATCAGGCCCTCACCCGCCCTTCCCCGGCGAGGAGCAGGGGATGAGGGCCGCCTCGTTATTATCACGATCACAATCAACAGAAGAACGAAACAAAAATATCACAGCGGGGCGGGGGGGGGGGGGGGGGTGGTAGCGACGAGTACGGAGGAAGAAAACCATAACGAAACGGGAAAGTGTCGCTTCAGCTCTGATCCCGCAAACACATCGGTTCGACTCATCCACCCAAGAGCTCCGCCTGCCAGGTGAAGTTGACATGGATGCCCGATGCAAACTGGGAGAGCTGTACAACGCTTTGCGCACAATTTTGTGTGTTCGCGAAAAAAATAAATTTAAACATTTGTTTTTGATATACTGACCAGGCCTGTGTTCCATCTAAATCGGCTGGCTCACTGCCAGCTCCCCGAAACAAAACAAACCTGCAATGAAGAGACACTGCCTTGACGCGCCGCATCTCCTGCTCGAACCGCCGCAACGTGAGGGGTGTACCTGAAAGGAGACAGGCGTACCCACAACCTCTCAGCGTTAGGCATGCATGGTAGATCGGCGAGCGCGTCGGTCGGCCAGTTTGTGGATACTTTACTATGTGATACTTTGATGTCCGAACATACACACACACATCCCATACACCCCACCCGCCCGCCCACCCCTCTCCAACACAGCTCTGGAGAAGTATTCTTCTCTGCGATGATCCTGCAGTCTAACTAGATTATTTGGAGCTTTTCCCTCTCAGGCGAGGAACAGGACTGGATTTTTTCGCCTTGGCAGGCTTGCTGTTAAATTCAGTGCCGTTTTTTTTGGAAATTAAATTTGCAAAACTCGACCCGGGTGATTTGAACGTGGGCACTTCCTGAACGAGGGGGCGTGTCATTGCACTTTTTTTGCTGATTCCGAGTCAAATTTGACTGCATTTTTCACTCCAGAGCCAATCCCAGCCCCTTCGCAACACTTCAAGGCAATGCTTCCTGTAGATCCCCCCGAGCGTGCTGCAAATCAACATCGCTGGGATCAACAAAAAAGGGCCAGCAATACACACAGCTAGTGGGATTGCACTTCGCTTCCACCAACAGCCAGTCTGCGAGACAGGCCTCGGGCGTCTTGATTCCTCCTCGTAGAAGGCAGGAAGACTTCGCAGATATGAGATGTGTGTGGCAGTTGGTTTAAAGTTCTCATTTCTGTTCGGGAGAGGGGGGTGGGTGGTGGGGGCGTGGGCTTTGTACGCCGCTTGCATCTGCGGCGGGTTCTGGGTTAAGGGTCTGGGGTTACTCTGCATCGCAGTTAGGTCATCAACAAGTGCAGACTATAGTTATGCGGGATAAACGTTGAACAGAGTGTTTCAAATGGGGGTTCAGAGAAGCCACCCCAATGAATGACGACGTTGTTGTGTATATATGTTGCGTATGTTTGAAAGAACGAGCGACATTCACCCCATAACTGTACGGTAAATGACCAGCTGTAACAAAAGATGAAACAAAGGATCGTATGACATGTTCGAACAGATCTAACGTGTGGGGGGAAAAGGCCAGCTGCGCTGCATTGCGCACCCCACGTGACTTCTTCGCATTCACAAGCAAGCTTGCTGGGGATGGGGATGATATTAAGTTGAAGCAATTTGAATCACTTAAATCCACCCTTCCTTGTAGATACCACTCTACGCAAAGGTGTATGGGGACGATTTGAATGTTATTAATTCGTAAACAAGTCCTAAAGGAACATGCTTCAAATCCACAGATAAATGTCACAGGAAACTCGGTCATGGGTGGTGTACGGTGAAAAGGAATATGGTTGTGCTCACATGGGCAAGCGTGTCGGTCAGTTCAACCGAGCAGGTGAGCTTGAAGCTACGGCGCATAGTGACACTGTCTCCCACCCCCCTCCCACCCCCTTTTACTTCGATTTGATGCGTTGACTCGACGAACTTGTGACATGCCTTCAGGGCAAGTGGTTGCGGAATACGACATGCCGACCAACAGTGACACTTTCCGCTGACAAGATGGTGCGTGCAACACTTAGCCCCGGCACCACACAGCCTCCACCCGCCCGTTAGAAACCTCCCCACACATTCCCTGCTCAGCAAGAGGTTCTGTACTTCGAGCATTGGGTGATGCTGAGGTGCGGCGAAGGCTGCCACGACATCCATCCAACAACACAAAAAAGTTCGAGAATGTCAACAGAGAAGAGAGCATACGGCACTGAAGATCACCAATGCATGCAACGTAGCGATGGGCTTAGCCCTGTGAGGGTTCATTCGGATGTGTTTTTATTTCGAGGGTGGCGGAAACCACACGCTTTTTTTTGTGATCACGTGTGGCATGTGTCAGTGTGTACTAATTAGTAGCGTAGGGCAAATGACGAGTGTCTCTACACGGATGGCGCACACCCCATCCAGTCTAAATCGAGTCAGACGGAGATCTCCGCCAGCAGTTGCCATAACACCAGCACACGTGCCTCTGGATGAGCAGCAGCAGCAGCAGCCAGGACGCCAGGAGAGCATTTCTCGAGACAGCAGTCTGCATCGGCCCTGCGGGGTCAAGCTTCTCTCCAAGAGAATGAGCCAACTCGAATCGGGCGGGAAACGCCTTCATCAAATCGATCAACAAGAAGGCCCGGGAGGGGAGGGGCGCGGGGTGCTTTAGCCACTCGTCTCAAAAACACCGCACGCACCTCGCGCTCCCACTGACTTCTTCGCAGTTCCCCCCGCCCCCCAACAAGCAGGCTTGTTGGGAGGGCGGGAAATACAGTAAAAAAACGGGGTGATGTGTGCCAGATACATTTTAGTTCCTTTTTCTCTCGTCCAGATCTTCGTGAGAGTGGCCACAGAAGCCCTAGAGGGGTAGAGTGCGTCCAGCAACGGGCACCACCTTGGGGTGGCGGATACCTTGCGGCAGTATGCGATTCAGCAACTCGAGATCGAGCTTGTTCTTAGGAGTGTACCCCGTTGTTCCGGAATACTTCGGAAGTGTTCAGTTCGGTCAGGAATTCTGGTTGAAAAATGTTCCGAACGCTCAAAGTCGAGGTATCTAGACAGCTCAAACGCTAGCTTGAGGCAAACATGATCGAAGTCAAAGGGGGGGGAGAAAAGAAAAACCCCCCACCCCCCCCCCCATCCCCACCCAAAGAAAAAGCTAGCGGCAAGGCTGTGACTTGAGTTCTTCTTCATTTTTTGCAACCCACTGCCGATCCATAAACTTTTCAAAAAGAGGGGGCGGATGAGGGTGTGTGCGTGTGGTTATCAAGTTTTAAGGCGGTGTCGCCCTGCACGGGCAGTAGCACCTCCCCTTCAGTATCGCACTCCCGAAGGATTCCCCAACACGACGTGACACCGGTTTCGACGCGTACTCTTCGTACCCCTCCCCCCGGCCGCGTCTCTTCAGCGAAGAACCGGGGATAATCGGACCAGGGCTAGCTAAACCCTGGTGGTGTCACGGGTGGGGTTGGAGAGGGAGAAAAGGAAGAAATGAAGTTGCGAAAAAGTCAAACACTGACACGTGAAATCAATAAAAAAAGGTGGTATATATCGCCCCCTTGCTGCGACAAAGACACTAAATAGTCAGGCCGCTTCAAGAGTCTTGAGGGCTTGTGAGGGTGTGTGCGTGTGGGGGGCAGGGGGGCAGGGGAGGGGATGGGTCTTTGTCGCTCTGAATTGCAGAAACGCGATAAAAAAGAGTGGGCGCCGTCACAAGACTGGTTTGCAGAAGTGAATCAGTTTTGGCACACATGTTTGTACACACACGCACAGCGCGCCACAGAGTGTGACACAGAGTGTGACACAGAGAGCGGAAGGCTTTCCACACACACCCCCCTCCCCTCCATCCCCTCCCTTCCGTTGATGAGTTGTTTTTGCGCCAAAACTGGCAGACAAAAAAAACTCACCGTGAGCCCTTGCCGCAGAGGATTGTCTTTCTCGACGCGAAAAAGGGGCTGCGGCCCGCAACCCTACTCCTCCCCACCACACACGCACAGGTGGATCGTTTCTTTTGGTTTTTTTGGGGGTCTTCGCTACGGGGTGATCGTCAGTGCATTTTGGTGTATTTCCTGTTGAACTAGGTGAAACTGACGAAGATTGCCGAAGGATAACGACCAGCGAAGACCCCCTTTGGGTGTATTTTTTTTTGCATTAGTGTGCAGCCCCGCTCTTGGTGTTGATACCGTATTCGGAAAAATACTGGAACGGAATAATGTTCCAAGTTCCAGCCGAGACCCCATTTGTTCCAGTTATTTTCCGTTCCAGAATTGTTCTGGGGGGTCTGCGCGGACTTGGCCGTTTTCTGGGAGTCGGGTACTTTCCCAAGGGTATGCTGGGCCCACCATCCTCCACCATGGCATGGGGTGGGGTGAGGTGGGATTTCAGACATGTGCCCGAAAAACTGACAAGTACCCGCCAATTTCCCCCATATTCTAATTCTGGAACGGAAAAATACTGGAACGGAATAATGTTCCAAGTTTCGAAAACTCGGGTTTGTTCCAGATATTTTCCGTTCCAGAAAAAATCCGTTCCAGCATTTTTCCGTTCCAGTATTTTTCCGAATACGGTATATCCCACTGTCAGACACACACACACACATGAATCTTTTTATAGTAGTGTAGACACCGAGCCAGCACACAACACGCTATTCTTTTCGTTGAGAGTAGGGAGCACCGATCGAACTCAGATGCTGCCTTCCAGTGATACCTCCACACACACACACACATCCCGCTGTCTTCTGTTGCACTGACAGTCACCCCCGTCACCAAGAGTGGTCCTGCTGCGGCATGAAGAAATGGGGCGGTGAGGGAGGGGAGGGGGTGCGACACTACTGCGCAACACAAAGCAACGATACTGCTGTTCTGGAGCTTGGGTCAGAGTGCCACAAGATAGGGGCAGCTTGTGACACATGGGGCAAAAAGTGTTGCCTTTTCCTGAACAGGTGAGGGGGGGGTTTGATCGTCGAGAGTGAATGGAAAAGCAATCCACCCAGCAGGCTTTCCTGAACAGGTGGGGGGGGGGGGGAGTCGGACTGTCGAGAGTGAAGGCAAAATCAATTCTCCCAACACCCCCTCCCCCCTCTCGCAATGTTGGTCCTTTTTCGTAGTCACCACACCGGATGTGTTGCACAACGGGGGTGGTGTGTAGAGTTCTCCTGAAAGACCCCTGAACAGGGGGGGGGGGGGGGGGGGGGCGCTGTCCGCTGCGAGCGGTGTTGACACTACACTGCAAACTGAACCCGCACATACGCACGAACATTTTCTTGCGGTGGCTGTTGTGGTGGGGAACACTCAAAGCAGCCCCAGTGGCAATGAAAGGGGCCGCTGCGCATGAAGGAAGAGGAAGAAGAAGAGGAGCGGAAGGGGGGGGGGGGGTGCAATCGCTGATGGGGAACACAATACCCCACCTCACATCCCCCCCCCCATGAACCCGTAACCTTGCGTGGATGCTCTGCAAGGATGTGGGGGGGTGGGAGACACTCGCAGCAGTTCTTTTTTCGTGGCGCTGTAAGCACATCTCTCGTAATCGCACTCCTTTCGCTTTGCGGCAGACACCCTACCCAGCAACTGTGTGAGAACAGATAACCGGACTACTTTTTGTCGAGCGCACGCTTGTGTCTCAATGATGTGTGGTGAGGCCCTGTGAAGCGGCATGGAGGTGCCAAGTCCTAAAGCTTCAGTCGTACGATTTCCTTTTGTTACTTCGCAGATCTCCGTCGCTCGTAACGAGCAGGGTGTTCGCTATCTCCCACCTTCCTCAGAGACTGTGGGAGAAAGGGGTAAAATTGCCGCCTCAAATTTTTTTTCGCGCGCGCTTCGCGCGCGCGAAATCATGCAACATCGGCCCCTCAGACAAATTGCCTCAAGGGTCCAGACCAGGGTACTACCGTAAACGGAAAAAGGGTGGACCGTAAAAATGTTCCAAGTTCCCAAAAAAAGGCCAAACGTTCCATCTTTTTTACGGTCCACCATTTATTGGGACTGAATATGGAAAAGACAATGCGTTTTTCGCCCGCGGGCTGGTGGGTTGCGGGGCGCGGACTGCGGCCTCCACGCCGCAGACACCCACACGTAGGCCTCCCGACCTCCCAGCTTTGGACCCTCCCTCCACCACCGCAACCAACACCAGCAAGAGAAGCAAGTCCTCCCTGCGTGTGGAAAAGGCACGATCTCACCTCGAGACTCACCCACCACCACACCTCGAGAAGTGTAGTACCATGCAAGGAGCATTCCGGTAGAAGTAAAAGTAGAACCTGCTGCACGAGCCCACAAAAGCAGCCACAGTACGGCAGGGCGCGCAGACAGAAGCTGAGACCACCGGGCTCCCTCCAGATGTAAATTCGTGAATCAGTGCCCGAAAAATTCAGGGAAATCGTACTCCTTTAGTGTAGTACACCCTGCAGTAACTGTGGGAGAACAGTTCCCGGACGATGATGAGTGCACACTCTGTGCTGAGGCCCTGTGGTGTTAATCCTGCAGCTTCAGCCGTACGATTTCCTTGGTTCCTTCGCGACTTCGTCGCGAAGGAACTCGTAAAAAAACCGCCAAGTCCACGATCCCAACCGTAAAATAGGTGGACCGTAAAAATGTTCCAAGTTCCGGAAAAATCCCATTTGTTCCATCTTTTTTACGGTCCACCTATAGTACGGTTCACCTTTATTACGGTCCACAATATTTCCGTTTACGGTATATATGTTTGGCGCAAGGGGACCATTTCGCGGTTCGCGGCTGCAAAATGGAGGTTTTGCGGCAATCAGTGAGTACTTCGGGAGTTGGTGACGAACCCAAAACAGGATCACGGACCGTCGACGATTCCGGTTCTCGAGAAGGAAGGGCACGGTCATATGCGCTCGTTAGTTCCTGTTGGACAGACTTCACAGGTCACAGGGGGTCTGGGGGGCGGAGCCCCCCAGCCGCCGGAGGCCACGGTAGTGAACATTTGTCAGCCTCGTCCCCGAGTCCGCTTCATAGTCGAACACCACATACAGACAACGTGCACCTTGAGACAGCATGATCAAGAGGTACATCGGCCTGGCGCATGTGGCAGGCCACTATGCTCTTGGCTTCGGCCTCCTCTGGCCTTGACCATGCTGATGCCGGCAATAGCTCCGACGGTCCCCAGCAGGTTCAGATCTCGCTTCTTTGGGTTATTTCCGTTCCGTGCGAAGCGTGGTGGTATCAATTTGTACGAGAGGGTGCTGCCCTTCTCCTTCAGAACCCCTTCCCACCTGAGGCAAAAACTTCCGAGAAACTTTTTTTTATTTAATTTCTCCCCCTTGGGAGAAATGCCGGGGAGAGAGGTGGGAGAAGGGTTTTCCCAGGATCTTTTTTTTAACGAAATAGGCCCCTATTTCTCCCCGAGCGAACGCCCTGGTAACGAGTCATAAAAAAATACATGATAACGGGAGTCTTTCGTTATCGACAAGTTTTCGGCAAAACATTTTGGCAGCTTTCTCCTATGAATAGGAGGGACTGCAATCAGGACGCGCATTGTTTTCGGCACCGTAGCAAAGGACACCCAACGGATGTTGATGCGTCGACATATGCGCTTGTCAAAGGCGGGCGTTCGTTCTGTCACCTACCCTCGACTCTAATAAGTATCATCGGTGTGTTTCGCTGCGCCGATGTGTCAAAAAGTCCCAATTCAGCAATTCTGCGCAGCAAAGCCTATGGAGGATTCTTCATATTCCTGGATTTCCCGAATTTCCTGGATTTCCCCCGGCCCCTTAGGCGATTTCAGGGCGGACAGGGCGGACACATCCGGACCGGAAATCCGGGTGTCCGGATGTCCGGGTCCAATTTTGACCCCCCCCCCCCCCCCCGGACATTTCCCGAATTTCCCGCCCGGACATGTCCGGGCGGACATCCGGACATCCAGAAATGTCCGCCCCAGACAGGGCGGACATGTCCGGGCGGACATTTTCTGGTGTCCGGATGTCCGGGCGGACATGTCCGGACCCGGAAATTCGGGAAATCCAATTTTGACCCCCCCCCCCCCCCCCCCGGACATGTCCGGCCAGGACCTCAATAGTTTGATTTTTGGTCCAGAAAATAGTTTGAAAATTTTTGAAATCTGCACGGTGGACTCCAGCGGGGGTAGGGTAACCCTTTTCGGGAGTCTCAACTAGGGGGAGTCCAACTCCCGCTAGCGGGAGTATAGACTCCCGCTAGGGGGAGTCTGACTCCCCCTAGCGGGAGTCTTTTCACCTATTTTCACTCATTTTTCCCATGATACCTATGCAATGTGGCACTCGTCACTGAAGTACAGCCACACCAAACGAAACGGACGTTTCCACCCATCCCAGCTCGCAGACCTGATTCACAAAAATGGGGAAGACGACAACGAAGCCGGCAGCGAAGCCGGCGGCAAAGTCGATTAAGAAGAAGAAGAGCGCAGAGAGTCCCGAGGCTGCGGAGGCGACGAACATTGTGCATGATTTTTGCACGGCCTTCCCTGTTAAAAAAGGGGGCAGTGTGCTGACACTGGGATCCATTAGAAGGCTCCTAGCAACGGTGTTGAGCAAGGAGCTCCACCAGCACAGCACCCAGGTGGCCAACGCAATCATCGCCATGTCTTCCCTGACATGGATAAGTTCGCTGTCAGGGAAGTCGCAACGATGCGGAAGGAGGGCGCTCTCCGTCATATACAAGGTGGAGGCGAAGTATGGCAAGGTGCAGGATACAAACGTGTCGTCGGGGGCAGCCTGAAGCCGCGAATGATCGCGACACGGGCGAACGGCTTGGCACCGTGGGTCTGGATAGATGCTGGAGTTCGGCCGGGTGAAACCGGAAGTCGCAGCAAAATTTGCCCCCCCAGATTTCTTCCTCAAACCCACCCGTGGGCTGATCCGGCCTTGCACGGTGGACTCCAGCGGGGGTAGGGTACCACTACCGGGTTTAACCCTTTTCGGGAGTCTCAACTAGGGGGAGTCCAACTCCCGCTAGCGGGAGTATAGATCAGCAGTGGGCAACAATGAGGCGATGCGGGGGGCGAGGGCACCGATGCTCACTGTGCGACATCCCAGAAGAACGCTGGTATCAACAGGTGCATCGATACCCGCACCTGACTCTCTCTGAGATGAAAGAGGCTGGCTACCCCTCCCTCTTGGCAGGTGTGCTTCCCAATGCCCGCTACGTCACCCCAGCACTCCATGACTGCAAGGGGCTCGCCATGCGGCTGATCAGGGTACTGGATGACAGGGGTGGAGCTTGGGGGTTTTTTCGGGTCAGCTGACCTGATTTTCTGCAGGCCCTCACAAAAAATCAGGTCAGGGGTAAAAAGAAAAAAAAATATAGATTTTCGGGAAACCGGAAAAGTTGGCTCCTCGCCTTGGGGCCTCAAGGTGACCAGGAGGCGTTTCGTGAGCAAAGTGACCCCAGCGACATGAGCGCAGGCCTCAAACAGTCACAATAGAGGACAAATGAAGCTGCCCAACCCGTACCGTGCAACAGACGTTTACTACCGTGGCCTCCGGTGGCTGGGGGGCTCCGCCCCCCAGACCCCCCTGTGGCATGTGCCTGTCTTGTACCCAAGCCCTTTACATCAGGGAATCTCAGTATCCTCAGGAGGACGCAGCCAACTCACACAGAATCCGTACGCCCGCAAGTCACAGATGTTCACTACCGTGGCCTCCGGCGGCTGGGAGCTCCGCCTCCCAGACCCCCCCTACGGCATGTGTTTGTCTTGTAACCAAGTCCTTGCGCGTCCGGGGCTGCATATCGGTTCCGGTACCTCGCGGGAGGCTGGGCCCGAGCACTGATCTCTGAGACGAACCGGGGGGGAACCCATAAGAAAAAATTGGCTGACCCGATCTGACCCGATCCAGCCCGCAACCCCATATTTCAAGCTCCACCCCTGCTGGATGAGACAACAAAAAAATATTCGACAAGACCTGTACAAACCTTGCACTGAATGTGTCGCAGCATGGGACAGGTGCTCAGTTCCGGAAGGTCGTGCTTGCCTGTCACAGGACACACCTACAAGGGCTTGTTCCGCTACCTCTTTGTCTCCCTTGCAGACCTCATGCATTTCCGGTATGCAGACATCCCCTGGCGCTTCTGGGGATGCAAGGATGAGTCAGCCCGGATTCCCTTCTTGCGTGCTCGGATCTCAGGGCATATATTTCACTGGTTGATGGAGCATGCCGAAAAGGGATCAACGCGCAATGCCTACGTACACAGTCTCCATCATTGGTGGGCTCCAGAAGATGCAGTGCCTCTGCAGAACAACGACGAATTTGAAGAAGCAGAGAACGGACATCGCAAGAAAGATGCCGTTACAATCGCCAGCTCCGCAACTTACGAGAGAGATCTTGCGATGGCAGAAGAGAAGCGGCGCGCATCGGGCATGCCTTGGAAGGTTGCGCACCTGTCGCAGGACGGGATCCTCGGGTATAGAGAAGTCATCCTGTGTCCGTGTCTGCACACCCGACACGCTCATAGATTGGCTGTGTATGTTCTTTGCACACAGTTGACACAGCTGCAGAAGGGGTTTGTGCACTGCAACACACAGGACTTCGTTGAACCCATCAGCGCGCCCTACTTCCTGTTCCGGTTCCCCGAAGGACACCGCAAATTATCGCTCTGCTTGTGCAAAATGCCAATCCCGCTGGGGGCGACTTTCACATCATTCGTGTTATCCGAGGCGACTTTGAGCACGCTTGACCAACGCGCACAGCAGGAGGGGGATGACAGTTCTGACGAAGAAGATGAGGCCTGCAGGATGGCTTGTCTTGCCCAAGGTGTAACACAACTACGACAGGCGATGGCCGCACTTTGACACCTCAAATTCTAACCGCTCACCTCCGCAGGTGTAGCCGCTACCAGGAGGATAGGTAGGTAGTCCAGAGTCCGGGGAAACTGACAGAAGCAAAACAAGCCCCTCCCCATCCCTCTTCCACCATGATTTTACCCCCCACGCCAGTAGACTGTAACTATATCATGGGAAAAATGGATGAAAATAGGTGAAAAGACTCCCGCTAGGGGGAGTCAGACTCCCCCTAGCGGGAGTATAGACTCCCGCTAGCGGGAGTCTGGACTCCCGCTAGCGGGAGTCTTTGACACCCGCTCAGACTCCCGCTCCCAGACTCCCGCTAGGGCCGCTGGAGTCCACCGTGTGGGTGACCAAAAAAAATTTCCTAAGACCGGCGATTTGTAGGGGGACCCTTTCGAATTTTTTTTTGGGGAAGGGTAAATTGAACGTTTTTGGCCAAATGAAGCCACTGCGACCATTCCCGGGCCTCGGAAATCAGATTTTTGCCCCTCAAATGCGGTGCCGGTCCGGACAAAAAACCGAAAAACCCGTGAAAAATGGCCCATTTTCCCCAGCCAAAAATGGGCCAAAAATGCCCCCCGGACACCCCCAGAGACATGTCCTAATCCGGGGTGCCAGTAGGGGGGACCTTTCGATTTTTTTTTCGAGGAGAGGTCAATTGAACGTTTTTGGACATCTGAGGCCACTGCGACCATTCCCAGGCCTCGGAAATGAGATTTTTGGCCCTCAAATGGGGTACCGGTCCCCACGAAATTCCGAAAAAATCATGAAAATCGAAAGGTCCCACGCACCAAATTCTGCCCAAAAATCGTCAAAAATGGACATGTCATACGCAGCAAGGGGGCAAACCACTCCCCAATGCTCAATGATTCCACGGCAAGCCAGATTTTCTGATCAATTGGTTTGTTTGAGCATGTTCCTGGCCCTTGTTGTAGTAAGTAGATGACCCCTGGCTGGAGAGGACGGTTGTGCTCGACCGGACGGAGAGAGAACCTTCTCCATAACCACCTCCACTCCACAATGCCACAAGTGGCAGGAAGGCCGGGTGTTACAGGCCTCAACCAGGGTTCCAAGGCTCTCCACTTCCTGGCTGCGTCAGGGATCACCGGGTACAGCGAGCAGGATTCCCTGTCCTGACACCCCAGCATGTACCACCGGAAGAACCCGAAACAGCAGCCGCCCCTCATGGGGGTTGCAAGAGGCACGGAAATCGTTCAAATCGGACCAAGTCCGAAAATTCGGCACTTTCTTGGGTACAAATTGCGGTCCGAAATTTTCTGATTTTTTGAAAAAAGGCTAATTCTGTAAGGGGGACCTTTTCGAATTTTTTTTTCGGGCACTTTTTCCACAAGGAAATGTCCGCCCTGTCCGCTACTGTCCGCTACTGTCCACTACCGATTTCAAGGATCCTCCTATCTGTTGGGCTTCATATATTCCAGTATCCCAGAGTGGACACCCTTCCACTAAGTCCACAGCAGAATCCCCCCCCCCCCTTTGGTACGCAGGCAACAAGGCCTTTGCCCCCTCCCAAAAGGCACAACTGTACGCCTGCATCAGAAAGGGGAGGGGAGAACCAGCGGGTCTTCGTCGAACGCGAGGCAAAAAAAAACGAAAAGAGCTTGTCGGGGTTTGGCGCACAAACAACGCCTTCTTATCTTCTTATCTTGTTTTCCCCCGAGACACATAAAGAAGAAAAAAAACGCCACGATGCACACACAGCTTGTGTGGCACAGCAGACCGCAACAACAGGAGGAGGTGTATGTATTTTTGCCGTTGTTTCGCGGCCCTGCCCCGTTGCGTATTTCCCTTTGCTTCTCCCTTCGAGTGAGATGAGTGGGTGTGGGTAGAGAGTGCGAGCGAGAGAACACATGCATTTTGCTTGGGTGACGCTTGTGTTGGTTGGAGCTTTAGAGAAGGCATCGGAGCAGCACGCCTGGACCACCGGGCGCGCTATCAAATCATTTGAGAGAGGGAGAGAGGAGGGCTGTGGGAGGGAGAGGGAAGGGGGAAGGGTTTGGGGCACGCGGAGAAAAAAAAATATTGAATGTGGCTGTTCTGTGACACCATCCAAAGGCGGGCTCCGCCTTGCCCCTCACCCCTCCCCCCCCCCCCCCCCCCCCACACCCATTCCCAAGAAAATAACGATCGCACTGATTGGAGACGGGGGGGTTTGGGGGGAGGGTTGCCTCTTTGATTATGCTTTCTTTTGGCTTGTGGGTGTCTGGTGGGGGAGGTGTGCTAAAAAGTGATGGGCCCACGTTATAAAAAATACGACATACCGTAAACGGAAAAAGGGTGGACCGTAAAAATGTTCCAAGTTCCCAAAAAAAGGCCAAACGTTCCATCTTTTTTACGGTCCACCATTTATTGGGACTGAATATGGAAAAGACAATGCGTTTTTCGCCCGCGGGCTGGTGGGTTGCGGGGCGCGGACTGCGGCCTCCACGCCGCAGACACCCACACGTAGGCCTCCCGACCTCCCAGCTTTGGACCCTCCCTCCACCACCGCAACCAACACCAGCAAGAGAAGCAAGTCCTCCCTGCGTGTGGAAAAGGCACGATCACCACCACTCACCTCGAGACTCACCCACCACCACACCTCGAGAAGTGTAGTACCATGCAAGGAGCATTCCGGTAGAAGTAAAAGTAGAACCTGCTGCACGAGCCCACAAAAGCAGCCACAGTACGGCAGGGCGCGCAGACAGAAGCTGAGACCACCGGGCTCCCTCCAGATGTAAATTCGTGAATCAGTGCCCGGAAAATTCAGGGAAATCGTACTCCTTTAGTGTAGTACACCCTGCAGTAACTGTGGGAGAACAGTTCCCGGACGATGGTGAGCGCACACTCTGTGCTGAGGCCCTGTGGTGTTAATCCTGCAGCTTCAGTCGTACGATTTCCTTGGTTCCTTCGCGACTTCGTCGCGAAGGAACTCGTAAAAAAAACTGCCAAGTCCACGATCCCAACCGTAAAATAGGTGGACCGTAAAAATGTTCCAAGTTCCGGAAAAATCCCATTTGTTCCATCTTTTTTACGGTCCACCTATAGTACGGTTCACCTTTATTACGGTCCACAATATTTCCGTTTACGGTAATTATTAATGGGAAAGGCGAAGGAGGGAGGCTGCCGGGTCTGAAGAAGGGGGATAACATTGTGTGAGGCTATCATGTGGGGGGAAGGGGGGGAGGAGAAAGAGAAAGATTCAGGAATAGCACTGTGTGCGAGGCTTCCTGGGGGGGGGGGAGAAGGGGAGGAGGGATGACACGAGACGAGACGAGACGACAAAAGGATATCTCGCAAAAAAACCCGCAAAACCCGGGCTATTGGGAGAGGGGAGAAGGGGAAGAAGAATCATTGCTCTGCCCGGCGCTTTGCGCCAACCGGAGCCTGAGGAAAGCAGCGGGTCAAGGCAGCGTACTGCCCCACCCACCCAGCCACACTTCAGTGAGTAAAAAAAAATAGAGAAAGAAAGCGACGGAAAGCGACGGAAAGGGGACAAAAGAGTGGGGGGGGGGGGGGGGGGGAAGAGGGAGAAGGAGTGGGGGGGGTAGGGGGGTGATACACATTACTTTGACCCAGGAAAAACACACACACACACACACACACACACACACACAAGCCCTCAAGACTCTTGAAGCGGCCTGACTCTTTAGTGTCTACGTCGCAGCAAGGGGGCGATATATACCACCCTTTTTATTGATTTCACGTGTCAGTGTTTGACTTTTTCGCAACTTCATTTCTTCCTTTTTCTCCCTCTCCAACCCCACCCGTGACACCACCAGGGTTTAGCTAGCCCTGGTCCGATTATCCCCGGTTCTTCGCTGAAGAGACGCGGCCGGGGGGAGGGGTACGAAGAGTACGCGTCGAAACCGGTGTCACGTCGTGTTGGGGAATCCTTCGGGAGTGCGATACTGAAGGGGAGGTGCTACTGCCCGTGCAGGGCGACACCGCCTTAAAACTTTATAACCACACACAAACCCTCTATTCCCCCAGGCCTGATGAGCAATCCCCCCTGCCTCATGTTGTGACTTCCTTTCTACCTTGCACAAAACATCCCATTTGCCCCTTTACTTCCTTCGAAAGTGTTGTGACTACCCCCCCTTCCCCACCCCTCGGGAGTGCCACTCCTCTGGTGGTTAAAAGTGACCCGCCGTTGTGCCTTCGGCATCTGTTGCGTGTGCCGTCGTATTCTTCCTATGCACTAGTTATAGCTATCCGGGGGCGGCCTGCTGTCGCACCAGTGGGCTGCCCCACCTCTGCACCCTCGGTTTTAAGATGTTCACCACAGCGGAGAATGATCCCCTTCTCTGTGGCGATCGAGCCAAGCTGGACGAGGTTCGCCTTCGGGCGAAGGTCATGTGGGCGGACAAAAGGTGCCTGCTCCTGAGACTCATCAGCAACCTGTTTCTTCCTTCAAGCCCTCAAGACTCTTGAAGCGGCCTGACTATTTAGTGTCTTCGTCGCAGCAAGGGGGCGATATATACCACCCTTTTTATTGATTTCACGTGTCAGTGTTTGACTTTTTCGCAACTTCATTTCTTCCTTTTTCTCCCTCTCCAACCCCACCCGTGACACCACCAGGGTTTAGCTAGCCCTGGTCCGATTATCCCCGGTTCTTCGCTGAAGAGACGCGGCCGGGGGGAGGGGTACGAAGAGTACGCGTCGAAACCGGTGTCACGCCGTGTTGGGGAATCCTTCGGGAGTGCGATACTGAAGGGGAGGTGCTACTGCCCGTGCAGGGCGACACCGCCTTAAAACTTTGTAACCACACACACACACACACTGCATCACACCAAACAAACTTCCATTTTTCACACACCCCCCCCCCCCCTCCCTCCCTCCCTCCCTCCTACAGATCGACTGCAACCATAAGAGGCGGTAGAGGGGGCACGGGGGGGCGGATGCACAGCGGAACACCTGGAGACCTGCTGCTGCTCTGCGCGGACCCCGCGCGGTGGACGGCGGAGGGGAAGCTTGTGGTCCTGCTGGTTTCGAGGTCGACCTCCCGGGGGATGACGCGGAAGCAATCTGCGTAATATGTGGTGTCGCGCTCCTCCAGCACCTCCTCCGTGCAGGTCAGGAGCCTTTCGTACAGCACGCCCTTTGCCTGCGCCTCCGGCAGCAGCTGCAGGAAGTCATCGCGCAGCCCCTTCAACTTCGCAACCTCCCTGCGGCGGATCGCCTCCCACATCAGCGAAGCAAGCCCCGGGACGGTGCGGCGCCGCTCCTCCTCCACCTGCTGCAGCTCGTACATCCACTCCGAGGCGTGATGCCCCTCCTTGCCAGACACATCCCACAGGTAGGTGCGTTTTCCGTCGGGTGTCAGCGAGAGGAGATCCACCCTGTAGCAGTCATAGGAGTGGCAGATGCCGCCCAGGACGCTGTCGTCTGCGATGCAGAAAGACCCGGTTGCCTTTGCGTAGGCCATCAGGGTCTTGGCGTTGGAGACTGCCGTGCCGTTGACGACGAAGACACGGCTCGTGTCCCCCCCGACATTCCCGCAGTAGCCGTTGTCGGAGGAGATGCCGATGCTCGCCCTCAAAGCGATGGGTGCGACGGTTGTCGCCGTGCTGTGCTCATCCAGGCTGCGCGACTCGGAGCCGTTGTTCCTCGGGGATGTCGGGGGGTGCTGGTGCTGCTGGAGCTGCTGCTGCGCCTCAAACTGGCGGACACCCTTCTTCAAGGCGCACAGCACATCCAGCCCGACAGTCGCATGCGACACGATGGACGCTGCGGTGTTCCAGCTGAGGAAGATAACACCGTCGTTAGTGATCTGCACAGACGTCTTCCTGGAGAGATGGCTCGTCTTCAGAAGGGTCGCCTCCAACACGGTGAGGAAGGCGCTGAACGCAGACCCCGACACGTCCGACGCGACATCCAATGCGATGGCGGCAACGGTGCTGCGGCGCCTCTGCAGGCCGAGGTGGAACTTCGACAGCCTGGCACGGCCCGGCTCCGGCTTGCGCTGCTCGCTCCTCCCCGCAGAGGACGCGCTGTCGCGGGAGGAGAACGGGGTCTCATCAGGCGAGAGGTCCTCGTGGCTGCGGCTGCGCCCCACCCCAGACCCGTGCGCACCCCCCGCCTCGCCCATCGCGAAGGAGCTGCAGTCATCCTGAAAATCGTCAGAGGATTCGTCGACTGCACCGCCGTCCCCCCTCATGAGCACGCTGCTCGGAAGGTACCGACGATACTCCACGAGCATGTCGGTGATCTTGATAAACGCCTGCTGGATCTTATTGGGGTTGCGTATGTCCTTGAGGTACTCCAGCTCCTCCAGCCGCATCTCCGCGATGCACTCTGCGGAGTTCTCCGCCACCGCGCTGTTAGTGAGGAGGCGTTTCACCTTCGCAGTCTCCGTGGCATGCCGCTTCAGGCTCACCGCAAGCAGGGCCAGCACCGCCGACACACACCCCGCACAGATCAGCGCAATCGCCGTCGCACTCAACGGAGGCTTCTCCCCCGGCGGCGCAGGGGGTGCAGGAAACAGCGGCTCCCCATCGGCTGTAACCCCCTCGAAAAACGCATCGATCGCCCCCCTCAGCTGCGCATCCCTGATCAGCGGGGCCATGCCAGACTTCTCTATGAGTGACGCCGCCTCCCTGAGGGTCGACCCCACGCTGGGCTGCCCATGCGGGGCTGCGCCAGAGAGCCACTGTGCAAACGCCACCGCCGACACGATGCCATCCTTTGGGAGCACCGGGACCGGGTCCACCCCGTCCGCCTGGGGAATCGGATTTCTCTCGAGGGACTTCATGGCACGCGGGACCCCGATGTAGGCCACGGCGTGGAAGGGGTAGCCGTCGTCATCCGGAGCCCTGCCGCTCAACCCCCCTGCGGGGATGGGGTGGATTTCGGCGAGCGCCCAGAGCTCTGCGACGCTCCGCGACACGACAGCCAGCGTGCCGGTGTGAGATGCGACGTACTCCGCCACCTCCTGCTCCGATGTGCTGTTCTCCAAAGCGCGCTGCAAGGCGTCGAACTGCCGGGCCCCCCAAGCGGCCTCCACACCGAGCTCCGCCAGCACCGGGTCCAACAGCGACGCGTGCCCCACGATCTTTATGCCCTTCTGCGGGAGCGGGAGGTGCGCGTTGTCCCCCCTGATCTTCTCATCCAGCCAGTGGACCACCTTCCCAGAGAGGATGCCGCCTGCGACGGAGACGGGGATTTCGAGGGATACCCGGAGGCCCGCAACACCCACGTTGTAGATGAACACCAGCGGGTAGGACCAGAGGGGGACCCAGGTGAGGTGCTGCGTGGAGGGCCCGGTGTGCGCGACACCCCCCTGTTGGTAGGCGAGGGCGAGGGAGGCGCGACGGAGTGCGAGGAGTGAGTTTGCGGGTCGGAGGGCGTCTGTCGGATCCCCATGTGCCGAGGCGGGGGATTTGACGGAGGAGACAATGCGGTCCCTCGCGATGTGGAGGTGGTATGAATAGGCCAGGGCGTTCAGCGACACATCCGTTGTGTGGTCGAAAGTCACCACGGAGGTGATGGTGTTGGAGTCCTTCCAGCGCGCCCCGTCGCACTGCGAGTCCCACAGCCTCCCCACGGCGCGGTTCCCCACCTGGGGAGTGACGGGCACCAGGTTGCCCCCCTTGATGATGTCGGCAGAACGGTTCGACGTATACACCCAATAGAGAAACCGGAGAGCCACGTCATGCTTCTTGCAGGCCTCCCCCACCTCTGCCTCCGTCACGACTCCGCCGCCCGGCTGCTGCAGGGCAATCCGAGGGGAGTAACGCTGCCAGTACACCAGGTAGGCGATGCCCAGCAGGGGGTACCCTGCCTTGTCGTGCACCTCTGCAGTGAGCCGGAGGGAGTCATATTCTGAGCTGTCCGCTGCGACCTCAGCGTCTTCCCGGCTTGCGACAGTGAGGAGACCTGCCTTGTTCTGCACGATGCAGAACGGGACACGCTTCTCCAGAGCTGTTGCGACACCGACATACCCGATGCTGTAAGGCGTGGCTTTGACGTACTCCGCGAGGGCGGTGCTCCCCTCCTTCGCTGTATAGCCAAAGCCAATCTGGGACAGCTTCTTCGTGACGCCGCACTGCTGGAGCCTCTGACAGCCCTGCGTGGCGTTCCACCCGAACGCCATCAGGGAGGATGACATGACGAAGGATGTGCCTGACGAGTCACCCCTCACCACCACCTCGATGGGTTTGTGAGGGAGGGTCACCAAGCGGTTCTGCGAGGTGATGGCTGAGTCGTCCCACCACATGATATCCCCCGAGAAGATCTGCACCACCACCTCGCGGGAGAGGGTGAGCGCGGTGGTCACCCCGTCGAGGTTGAAGACGAGCGCGATGGGTGCGCTGACGACTGGAAGCATGAGAACACCCTCGCTCACCGCATACTCCTCTTCAGTCAGAACAGCCTCGCTCCCAGCCCAATAGGTGCGGTTCAACAAGATATCACGAAGCCCAGCCCCGCTGCCGACCTCCCCATAGGAAAGGGAGACACCGTCCCTCCGCGCCTCGTCTGTCGCTGTGTAGGTTGGAATCCATCCGCTGAAGAGAGGTCCGAGAAGCGTGCTGCCGCTCCCCTGGACAGCGATGGCGGAGTTGCTCTCAGCCTCCGCGGGTTGCGGGCAGGCCGCAAGGAGGGCGAGGCAGAGCAACAGGTGAAGAGATGCGCGAGCAGATGCAAGTCGGGCTGCGGCGGTTGCATCTGCAGAAGAAGAAGAAGAGAAGATGGGGGAAAAAGAACCCCGAGGCTTGCCCTGCAAGTCCGGTGCGCAGCGGAGGGCAGATGTGGTGTTGGAAATCATGGTTGTTGACGGATGGGTGTGTGGGTGTATGAGGGGATGGGGAGGTGTGAATGGGAGAGGAGGGGGCGAGTTGTGTGTGTGTGTGTGGGGGGGGGGGGGGGGAAGGTGGGGAAAAAATGAATCACCCACTCCCTCCACCCCAACACACCACACCCCCGCTCCGACTCCCTGTTCTCTTGATAAAAAAAGCGTGGAGGTTGGGGTTCTTTTTTCTTATTCCTTTGATGCGGCGTGTGCGTGAAGAGAAGGAGAAAGGTAGGGGGGAGGGGGAGGGGGTGTGAGAAGGGGTGTGGTGAGCTGAAGGACTAAGGCTGTGTAGGTGTATGCGCCAGGGGTGGAGGCGGGGAATGTGGAGGCGAGAGTCAACCCCGCTCTCCCCACACACGCCCGCTCCTCCTCCCCCCCCTGCTCCGGCTCTTCCCCTCTCCCCCCCTCCACGGAAGGACCTGTGGGTCGGGGTGTTGGCGTGTGTCGGGTGGGTGTAGAGCGTGGGGGGAGGGGAGTGACAACGGCATCAAAACCAAAAGCCAGTCTGGCGGATTTGCCATTGGTTAGCTTGTTTCATTATTCATCGCGTTGGGGCAAGCGGTGGTGGTTATGTTAGGCAATGTCGATAAACGGCAAAGCGAGCCGGCGGGGGGTCGCGGGGTGTGGGTAGGGGTGGGGTAGGGTGGGTGGATGATCATCCCGCTCGCCAAGCTCGAGAAATGTCAACTGGGGCACAAGGGAGAGAGAGAGGCGTGTGTGTGTGTGTGCTCTGCAGCACCACCACCAACACCGTCACCACCATCATCACCCCCCTGCCGTTATTCGCATTGCAAGTTGATTCTTCCATTCCCACGGGGCTTTGCTTCGGGAGATTGGTGTCTATAAAGAACGATTTTGCCAATAATTTGGGCAACTTTTTTTTTGACTTCGACGGGAAACGCACTACACTGCACGGGTTTCCTATAGGCGCATCTCCACGGGCTGAAAGGCCTCTATCTAGCCAGCGTGGCTGGCAGGTTGTGAGCAAACAGGCGTAGAGCGCACTCAACAAGAACTGGAACAGATCGATGTAGCGCACAAGTTGGGAGGGGGTGGGGAAGGGTGTGTGGCTGATATTGTTTGGCAGCAACGACCACCAGTCTATGGTATCAGGGCGACCAGGCGGTGGCGTGCGCAAGACACAACAAAATGTCAATCATATATTTCGGCAAATGCGACTGTGCAGACGCAGGAGCCCGCACATAACATGCGCTGGGGGCCTTCGCTCTGTGTCAAAGCGTTGTCAGGCTGCAGCCTACATTGTTAGGCGGCTCACTTCTCTGCACGTTAGAGCGAAAGGCCCCACTGGGGACCCTCACTCTAGAGTGCAGAGAAGTGAGCCCCCTCACAGAAGAGCAGACAAACAGACACAGTTTGACACAGAGCGAAGGCCCCCCGCTGTATTTTCCTGTGTGAAGGCCACGGAGGCACACCACCCACAACACCCTCCCCCCCCCCCCCCCCCCCCCACAACACTCTTCCGTTTTTTTATCCCACAGCCCCAGCAGACAGCTCCCTGTCCTCCCAACCTCAGGGCTAGGTGGTCGGGGTGAAGAAAAAGAAAAGGGAAAAACTGTCAAATCCAGCAAAAAAAAATGCCCCCCCTCCCCCCCTCCGCTGGGGACGGGCTGCTGGGGCTCGTGGAAAAGCAGGGTCAGAAGGAAGAGGAGGTGGGGGAGGGGAGGGGGTGCTTGCGTCTGCCGTCCGAGGCAATATTCGCTGCGTAACATTTGTATGTTTGAGGTGGGGGAGGGGGGGGGGGGGGTTGGGGGGAGGGGGCACGGTGGGATCTTGTAAATTTTACATGTAAAAATACCGATTTTTACATGTATTATACATGTATAATACTTGCATGTCAACTATTATACATGTATAATACCGTAAACGGAAAAAGGGTGGAACGTAAAAATGTTCCAAGTTCCCAAAAAAAGGCCAAACGTTCCATCTTTTTTACGGTCCACTATTTATTGGGACTGAATATGGAAAAGACAATGCGATTTTCGCCCGCGGGCTGGTGGGTTGCGGGGCGCGGACTGCGGCCACGCCGTAGACTCCCACACGTAGGCCTCCCGACCTCCCAGCTTTGGACCCTCCCTCCACCACCGCAACCAACGCCAGCAAGAGAAGCAAGGCATCCCTGCATGTGGAAAGGGCACGATCACCACCACTCACCTCGAGACTCACCCACCACCACACCTCGAGAAGACATTACATACAAGTTATACAGACAGAGTATCTAAAGGGACATCAAGAGAGGGAGGGTGACGGGTTTGCGGGACATTTACAGGGGCATAAACAGAGAGAGGGGATGTGGCACAGTGCTCAGCACTCAGCACTGAAGTCGAGTGACGACAGGATCCTCTCCATCTCTGCCAATTCTGCGGGGGTCGTCAGCGCTGCGTCCGGGTGCACCTCGGTTGGAGGGTCGTAGTCAGCAACAGCATCATCGGTACTTGCTGCGAGCGTTCCGGGGTCGGCGATGATGCCAGCGCGGACGAACGTTTTCACGACGGAGCTCGGCTTCACCTTGCTGAACCCACGGCACAGCCAGGCGAGATGGCGGTCGCGCATGTCCGCGGCGGTCACCTTCGTCGTCCTGGCCAGGTCAGCCATCAACTCCTGGTCGTCGAGCTCAGGGTTCTGGGCGACGAACGACACGAAATGCAGGTTCTCCGCGTCGAACACGATCAGCGGCCCGGAACGGATCTCCGTGAGGGTCGCGGCCCACTGCACCTCGGACAGGGTGATCAGCCTCACACTGGTGTAGTACTCCCGGTTGAGTGCGCCCACAGCAGCCTGGGCGGCGGGGTATGGGAGGCGCTGTGCCTCGGTGAACTGCGCAGCGTCACCATTCGCAGAACGCAGTTCCTCCAGCACCTGCTGAACAGCATCCTGTGCGCCGGGAATGCCTTCCGTGTCAGTGGGGATCACCTTCTCGAGCAGGTTGAGAGCATCCTTGACCTTCGGGAGGTAGGCCTTCCGCACGCCGTAGCTGTTGAGACACAGCTCCACAGCACGCAGGGCGTACCACCCACTCGCGTTGTCCCCAGGGTGAACCCAGTCCGCACAACCCGGAGACACCACGATGCTTGCCCTTGTGCCGGCAAGGACTGCGTTGCGGAAGGCGGCTGTCTTCACGGACGAATCGTACACCATCACTTCATGCGACCCCATCCCTGCGAAGAGGAAAGGGGTGCCAGTTTTCGCAAGGGCACGGGTTTTCCTCTTCTCGTCACGCCGGAACAGCTTGGTGCAGACACCGGTGTACCACTTCGAGAACTTTTCGCGGAGGTATTTCTTGATGTAGGCATTGAAGCCCAGGTCCAGCGGCTGCAAGAAAGCAGTAAACCCCGGAGGAATATCGACAGTCACGATGCCGCTCTCTGCGAGTGCTGCAGCAACCTTCTCGGTCTGTTGGCCCGTGAACTTGTCGATGATCAACAAGGATTTCTGCTCCTCCCCGAGCCCCTTGGTCTCTTTGACACCCGTGAGGTATGGCACCAACACCTTCTCGATGTATTCGAGGGTGGTTGCTTCGGACGCCCAGTGTTTCGGATTGGCAGTCAAGTGCCAGGTTTCCCCGTACGTCTCCAGGTACTCCTCCTCGAAGCGTCCGTGTGAGCGGGAAGTTAGGCCACCGTATATCAGCTGGACAGGGAGGAGATCGCCGGTCGCACTGGCGCCGAATACACCCGTAATCGCCTTCTTTTCGTCGGACTTCGAGAGCGGCACGTATGACGCGCCCTTCTTGTCGAAGGTCTTTGTGGTACCTGGCAGGAGGGGAAGGGCAGTGTGGTCGACATTCACCACCAAATCATCTGGGATGTTGTGCTGTGCCCTCAGACGTTGCACCTCCCCCTCGAACTCAGCCTTGGCCCGTTCCAGCAAACCCGGACTGTGGCACACCGCCGTTGTCCGCATTCGCAAGGTCCATCCCTGCGCAGCGAGGTACTTCCGAGCCCATTCCGTGCCGAGAGCTGTCTCAGAATCAATCCTGCTTGGATCACTGCTGGCACTCACCAGGCCTCGCGCGGAGGCGGACACAGTCTCAGCTGAAACCTGCGTCCCGCACCGCCTCAGGGCGCGCAACAACTGCATCAGCCTGGTCTCCTCGCTGTCGGTGAGGATTGCGGGCCGGCCGCGCTTCTGCGGGGGGGGAAGCACCACCTCCTCTGTCACCTCACCGAGAAGAGCTGCGGCACGCTTCCGCTTGCCCAGCTCTTCCCGGTAGAGGGTCGCAAAACGGGAGGCGGAGCTCTTCGAGAGCTTCCTCCGTCCTGCGAGAGGGGCGTTCCAATCGGCAACGACTGCCGAGAGCTTCCCCTCCACCACCTTCCGGCCGATCTCCAGCTTTTCGGCCGGGCTCCAGTCACCACCGCCGGTAGGCCCCTGTGAGGATGCCTGCTGGTCGCGCACTGCACGCGTCACACTTTCAGCCTCAGCCCGCGAAATCGGACAAGCGCCGTTGCTGCCGGGGGTGTACGCTGCACGGGGCACCGTGAAGAGCAACATGCTCTTCTGCTTCGGTTCACGCTTTGGAGGCATGTGTGTGCGTGTCCCTGCAAACTGGGGGAAAGTGCGTGAGGACAGCGGGAAGATCAACGAAAACAACAAGGCGAGGCGGCAACGGAGAGGGACATGGAGAGGGGGGGGGGGCGGGGGCGAGCGCGTGACTAGCATCTGGAGTCTCTCAAGGCCGAACGAGACATATTTCGAGATACCACCCCAAACTCACACGCCACGGTTGTCGGGAGACTGACGACGTTGTCGTCTGTAAGTCCGCCCCAACCCCCTCACTTACGAATTCCAACGGAGATTTGGAATTCACGGGCCCCGAACATTGTTCCGTGTAGTACCATGCAAGGAGCGTTCCGGTAGAAGTAAAGGTAGAACCTGCTGCGCTAGCCCACATAAGCAGCCTCAGTACGGCAAGGCGCGCAGACAGAAGCTGAGACCACCGGGCTCCCTCCAGATGTAAATTCGTGAATCAGTGCCCGGAAAATTCAGGGAAATCGTACTCCTTTCGCTTTAGTGTAGTACACCCTGCAGAAACTGTGGGAGAACAGTTCCGGACTGTTGAGGCCCTGTGGTGTTAATCCTGAAGCTTCAGTCGTACGATTTCCTTGGTTCCTTCGCGACTTCGTCGCGAAGGAACTCGTAAAAAAAAAAACGCCAAGTCCACTATCCCAACCGTAAAATAGGTGGACCGTAAAAATGTTCCAAGTTCCGGAAAAATCCCATTTGTTCCATCTTTTTTACGTTCCAACTATAGTACGGTTCACCTTTATTACGGTCCACAATATTTCCGTTTACGGTACATGTATATGCCTGAAATATACATGTATAATACATGTATATCAAGTAAAAATACATGTATAATACTTGCATGTCAACTATTATACATGTATTTTTACTTGATATACATGTATTTTACATGTATAATACTTGTCATGCAAGTATTATACATGTAAAATACTTGCATGACAAGTAAAATACATGTATTTTACTTGCATGCAAGTATTTTACTTGTCATGCAAGTATTATACATGTATTTTACTTGTCGTGCAAGTATTTTACATGTATAATACTTGCATGACAAGTATTATACATGTAAAATACATGTAAATGCATGAAATATACATGTAAAATACATGTATATCAAGTAAAAATACATGTATAATAGTTGACATGCAAGTATTATACATGTATTTTTACTTGATATACCGTATACGTAAATATTTTGGAACGTAAATATTATGGAACGTAAATATTTTGGAACGCTGGTGGGTTGGCGTTCCAGATTTTTTTCGTTCCATAATATTTACAGGGCTTTCTGCGACTCGGGGACTTGGACCAGGTGATCGGACGGCATACAGAGTCCCTGACGGGACCTACTCGTGCACTTTTCGTGCGATTCCTGAGGCAAGCCATCCTCACCACCGAGTCCCCAACTGGCCCTGTAAATATTTTGGAACGTAAATATTATGGAACGGACCGGGCAAAAATGGGCCCGTTCCATAATATTTACGTTCCATAATATTTACGTATACGGTACATGTATTTTACATGTATATTTCAGGCATATACATGTATTATACATGTATAATAGTTGACATGCAAGTATTATACATGTATAATACATGTAAAAATCGGTATTTTTACATGTAAAATTTACAAGATCCCACCGTGGGTGATTGGGTTGCGATGCAGAAAAGAGTGTGAAAGGCGCATCGCCCCTCTCGCACAGAGCACAGGCAGCCAGACGTGCAGGGGTGTGTGTGTGGGGTGAGGGGGGGGAAGGAGGGGGGTGAGGGCAATGCAGGTGTCACTTCAATTTTTTATTTTTATTCTGCCCCCCTGTCTCTGTCATCCTGCCGACATACGCAGACTGTGTTATGGCGTGTTCTCCTCACAGCTTTCACGATACAACCCACCCACGCCTCTCTTTGCCTGGCGCAAGAGGGGGGTGTGTGGTCAATTGCTTTGTAATGCTCATCCACATCCCTTCCGCGGCGCAAGAGGGGTGTGTGTCGTGTGTTCAGCAAACCAACAGGCCCGCAGAACTGAATGACTCGGATTGATTCAAAATGATTCACATCACCAAGGGAATCCTCGCAGCGGGTGTGTGTCTGTGTGTGTGGGGTGCCGACGACAGACGGTGGCGCACATTTTTCTTTGGCGCAGTTCCCCCCCCTTCCCCCCTTCCCTCCTTCACGCAGTCCCTTCAGCAGCCGCGACGCCACGGAGATAGGTGAACAGCTCCACGAATGGGCCATCCTCTGCTGTGTTGAGGATGCTGCGCGTCACCACTGCACCAGCCCCCGTGAGGAGCCGTGCCGTCGCGATGATGTCCGTCCGCTCGTCTGCCTGCTCCACACTGCGCCGCATGAGCGCCATCAGCGGGGACCCTGCTGCCGACCCGAGATCCGGATCGGCACCCGCCTTCAAAAGCACCTTTGTTGCGTAGGCAGAAGGGCACCCTGCGCAGGCCTCCCACAGCGGCGTGATGGAGGTGGTGGAAAACAGCGACGGGTAGAACTGCCGCAGCGTCGCGTAGTCGAAGGACATCGTATCCTCCGGCACTGCACTCAGCTCTGCGTAATACGCTGCGATGCGGGCGGCATCCGGTTCCGGCAGCTCGCTCCACTGGTGCGGGGTGAACTCACCACGCAGCACCTCGGGCATCGGCGGGTGGGGCCGGCGTTCCCCGTTTCCTGCAGAGGGGGATGCGAGGGCTGCGTACATCATCCCCACCACGCTTTCAGCGAGGCGTTCGTCGAAGACGTCGAAGTCCACCTCCTCGTATCCCAGGTTGGGGTCTGCTCCGGCGCGGAGCAGCTGCTCGACGATTGCAACGCTGCGCAGCTCCATCGCAAGGTAGAGTGGGGTCTGCACGGCGACCATCTTGCTGGGGTGGGCATTGCCGTCGTAGTTCATAGGGAGGCTGACGTTGTGGCCCTCGTCCAGAACCCGCTGCACTGCGGCGCTGTCGCCGCGTGCGATGGCGTCGGAGAGCGGCCTGCACACCTTAGGGACGAACCAGGAGTCGAAAGCCTGGCGGCGTGCCATCCAGTCGTTGCCCGAGAGCACGCGCAGGAAGAGTGTGTCGCCCGAGCTGAGGGCACAGATCTGCCCCGCGTCGGTGAGCTCGTCCCCGTCCTCGGTGAACATCGCGAACTCCCAGGGCACCAGGTTGAACTCGTCGGAGGCTGCCTTCGAGGTGAGCTGCTCCAAGTCGGCCAAAGAAGCACAACTCTCCTCAGGCACCTCCACCCCAACCCGGTTCCCCCCAAAGTGCAGGTGGATCAGCATCGTGAGGAGGGAGGAAAAGAGAAGACGGTGTTAGGTGTTGTGGGGGTGTGGTGGGAGGTGGTGGGGGTCACCCTTAGGGGTTTGCGATCTGGCTTGTCCCCTCCTGATTTGCGAACACGCTTGAGATCAAAAGGTGGGTAGGCGCGGGTGTGCGGGTGTGTGTGTACTGCGAAAAATCTGATGAAGGAGGTTCCGTGTGTGATAGTGTGAGAGGTCCGAGGAAGATCTGCAAGCTGGCAGAGGGTTTTGCCGTCGGTCCTCGTGGTGGTGGGCCTAGGTAGGTTCTGACTGAGGCGGGAGAAGGGCAGGGCGGAAGGGGCGGTGTCAGCACTCGAGGCACTTCGCGCTCACACCCCACGATGACCTCTTTGGGCATCAATCTCTTATTCTGAGTGGCAGCGCTTCCAGAGGTTCCATAGTTTTCTTCTCACGAAGTAAAACCATGGAGGGAGCGGCCGAAGAGACGGACGGAGACAGACAAATGACTGGGACAATTCAATAGCGCCCCCATGCACACAGAAGAATGGGTTCAGCAAATACACAGCGAGAGGTGAACTGACGGGCGAGAGGCTGGCGCCTCCGACCGACAACACGAAACTGAAGGGGGACAACAAATAGAGAATTCGGGGCGATCGACATCTTTCGCTTGTCAAGCTCTCCGGCGAGCAGTGAACGGCCGTAATTCTCAACCAAAAAAAAACGTCAAAAAAGAACAAAAACGGGTGGGAAGGGAAAGAAAGAATGTAGCTTTCCTTTTCAGAGAATGCAGCTGCGCAAGGCGGCGTGTACCACGCTACCTCGCGTTCGAAAGGAAAGCAATGCCGGCAAGCTCAAGTAGCCACATCGGCACGAACAAAGTGATTATGCTCAGTCGCGGTCCATCCCGGCCAAAGCTCTCACATCACCGTGCACTCGCCGCAACCAGCGTCAACGGTCTTGTTGCTCTTGTGCATGCAGGCGCTGCAGAGGTAGTCGGAGCACGTGGGGCACAGCCCGCCGTTCCGGTCCGTCTTCCGGCAAAGCTTGCACCGGTCGAAGACGTGGAGCAGCCCGCTCGTGGACATCGGCTTGGCGAAGATCACCAGCGGGTGCTTGTGGCCCTGGACGGGCTTCGGCTGCAGCCTGCCCTGGCAGGGCGGGCATATGTTTATCGAAGATTGCGTTGGGCGTGTGTACTCCATGTGCAGGTGTGGGGTGCCTTTGGTGATCTCCGTCTCGCACAGGACGCACTCGACTCCTGCCCTCGGGCATTCGTCGACGCAGTCCCAGGTGTGGTTGTTCTCCCAACCAAACGACAGCGCCACCGTCCGCCCGGACTTCACAAACACGGCCTTCTTCGCAGGACTTGGCATCATCGATCGCTCCGGCAGGCACAGGGTAGGTTGAACACCCGTCGGCTCTTCATCAGACCCGGCGTCCCGGACGGCATCCGAGCCGGCGTCCGAGCCGGCGTCCGCGCTGTCACCGTCCTCCAGACCATCCTCTTTTGCCCAGACGGGTTTGTTCAGAACCGCCGCGACGAACCCGCAAATCACGGCATCCGGGATGTCACCCTCGATGTGCCACCGCTCGCCGTTGTCGCGGTAGCGGTCGAGCGAAGACCCACTGCGCTTCCACGCGTACTGGCGCGAGCCGTCTGTCGTCTCGAAGAAGTCACCCGACACCTGCGCCCCGCGGTGGGTCGGGCCGGACTTCGGGCGCATCACCCTCCCGTCCCAGTTGAACCCGTCCGCCGTGCCGCCGAAGACGAAGCGGAACTCGCTGCCGTCAAACGCCCACTGCAGATGAGATTCTTTGCGGTTGATCAGCTGACTGCCATTCCAGTCTCAGATCCGCCCTTCGCTCCACAGCATCGGCATATTGGCTTGTTGTTGTTTCTTTTGTCTGGGGGGTGCCTGCAGCCCAGCGGCGAGCGAGAGGGGGGGGGGGGGGGCAGAGGGTGTGTGCGAGCTTGAAGAGGCTGAGGCTGGGGTTGGAGGAGGGGGGGCGATGGGTAAAAAGGAGTTTGCTTCTTAGGCCACCGCGTTCTTCTTCCCGCAGTGCGGAAGCACTGCGGGTTGCTGGCGCCTCCTGAGGCGATCCTGGCGAAACACAACACGCAAGGGGGCACCTGCCCACCCACCCCCCCTCTGCTGCGCCTAATGAACAAACGGGCAAGCCAGGCAGAGGGGTTGCACACCCACCGTGCCCTCCACCTCGCCGGTGACGGTCTCCAGGTGGCACTTCAGAAGGGGGGGAGGGTCGGCGGGAACGGCCACTGTGTCAAACTGTCACACAACAGGCCGTCTCGTGGAGCCTGCTACGTCCTCCCACCTGTTCCTCATCAGCACAAGGGGAGATCAGAAAACGGCACCCGAGCAAATTCCAGGCAGACGACCGCGGGGTGGCCTTCTGTTTGTAGACCCATTACAGTCTGAAAACCCCTGATTTCCGTTGGAACCAGTCACATCCATGTTGTTGGCTTCACTGGAGTGTGTGTGGCGGTGGTGTGTGCAGTGTGATGGGGTCGGGGGGTCAGCGCGTCTCAAGTGGAAGTGTCGTAGTGTTTGACCGGTAACAGACCACAGGCGGATACCACAACGCTGCCGGGGGGAACGGCGCCGAACCGCTTCCCGCCATCCGTTGGTTGAATGCTGCCTCAGGGAAGTGGGTGCTGTTCACACAGGTATGCTCAACGAGTGAAGAGACAACAGCAACGAGTGTCACTGTGCCTGGTCTGCACTTCTGCGCCCGTTTCCGGTTATGCGTTGGCGCTTCCACACTCACACTCCTGCTGATGGTGTCGTGTGAGAAGAGCACAAGGGCACAAACAAGCACGTGACACTTTCCGCCCGCATTGTAAACTACAGTAGTGTGCTGAAAAAAACAGGCACGCAAGGCAATACCTGTATACACAGGGCCTTCGCGGCAAGACAAGGCAGGGAACACTGCAGGGTGAAACGGTGGAAGACACAGCGCACACAGAGACAGAATTGTGGGCCTTTGATGTGAAGACCCACCTCCCGCAGGGGCTGAGGGCAAGACCACAATCCGGTGAGCCGAACCCCCCCAGACGCTCACATGTGCCGAGGCGGTACAGCCCGGTGGTTTCAGTGGTTTCAGTATCCACAGCAACAACATCACTGGCCGTGACACAGCAAGTGAGTCGGGATTGCCTTCCAGTTGCACAGTGCGCACGCAGCTGAGGGTGGTTGTCCCGCCCCCAGGTTCAGCACACATTGTCAGCGAGGATGACGAGCATGGCGTTGTACGCCTGCATGAGCATCGCTCCCCTTGAACCTGACTTCACATGTCCTTCATCATATCCTGAGTAGGCACTGCCTGCCGTCAGCTCCGGGCATCACCTCACCCCTCACCAGTGCTGCTCAACCACGGTGTCCATCAGGAATCACGTCGCTGTGTAGGGCACTCCAGAGGGCTGCCCCTCCTCTACCCCCCCCCCGTCTGCAAAGGCAAAACAGGTAGTGTGCGCCACTTTGGAGCTGATTTTGACCCGAGTTTGGCGGAGTTTGGCAACGCGAGCACCGCTGTGCCAGGATACGAGCAAAGCGAATGCCAACTGGCGAACATCAAAAGAGAAGAAAGGCAAAAAGAAAAAAGCAAAAAGCGAAAGAGAGGGGAAGCCTCCTGGTTACCTGAAGTGGTGTGTGGGCGCACAAAAGCGAAATGGCCAAGCAATTTAGCTGGACACTTCACCTGACAAAACAGAACACCTTCGGTGGGATGGGCAGAGTCGGCAGCCGGCATTGTTCTTGCGTACGGGGGAGGCAGAGAGAGGCCGGGGAAACCTAAAAACCCCTGATAAAGGATGTTGTGGTGTCGGTCGGCGGCTCATCAGAGGCCATTTTTGCACCCCCGAAAAAGGGACCAAAACAGTCGGCACGCGCAAAGGAACTTCCTGTGTTGGATCACAGCACCCTCCAGCACTCGGATGGTCGAAGGAGCACAACGCCAACCGTCCTGTCTTGCGCTGGGAGGGTGTGGGGTCGGGGCCCGGCGTCTTGACGTTTCTCACCGACCAGGCCAGATCTCCCCAACACGCGAACTCCACCTCACACCATCACCCACCCACCCACCAACCGCACACATACTGTTTGGGGGCCTTCGCGGCTAATCACACAAGGCAGGCAAGAGTACTGAGACACTGCACTCAGGGTGAAACGGAAGACACTGCACACACAGAGACTGAAGTTTCATTTTTCGTTGGTGTGAAGATCCACCTCCCGCAGAGGCTGAGTGCAACACCATCCTCACCCCCTGAGCGCACCTTCCCCAGACACTCACCTGTGCTGAGGCGGTACAGGTAAAACAAGTCGAGAGTGTCCACTGCAACAACATCACCTGGCTGTGACACAGCAAGTGTGTAGGGATAGCTGACCAGTTGCACGATACGCAGGCAGCTGAGGGAGGTTGTGCACCACCCCTTGAGCGACTTGTCGACAGAGCACGACACCAGGTGCTGCTCGTCCTGAGTCAGGGCGATGCCTACCACCTGATGAGTGTGGTCATCCAGGGTGTGTGTGTGTGTGAGGGTGCTGATGTCCCACACACGGATGCTCTTGTCTTCTGACCCGCTGAAGATCCTCGTGCCTGACACAGCAATGCTTGCAACAGCCTTGCTGTGACGCCCCAGCACTGTGGCGCTCGGTGTGCCCTTTAAGTCCCACACACGCACTTTGCCCTTGTCGTCTCCGGACACCAGACGTCCGCAGTGTGTCCACCCTGCACTCAACACGTTGGTGTTGTCGTGGCCCAGCATGCACACCTCCTCCCACGTTGAAGTCGGCCACACGCAGATGGTGCCGTTATGAGAGCACGTTGCCAACCACGTCCCACAGACAGAGAACGCTGTGCAAAAAATACACTTGTTGCCGTGTGTTAAGTCCGCCACCATAGCAGCGGTGGTGGTGTCAAACACAGTGATGTGTCCGTAGTAGTAACACACAGCACACAGCGTCCCACACCTCGAGAGTGTGATGCGGCGTATCTCGTCGTCATGCGTCGATGAGTAGACTGCGGGTGCCTTGACTGTGGGCCAGCGTGGGACGACCTGGACAGCACCCCCGTCCTCCAGACCCGTATCGGCAACGCGCTGTGCATCGTCCAGCTCCTCCTCACACCCTTCGATGTGTGCTGCCACGCATGCAGCCTCACGGACTGCGTTGATAGAACCCGGGAACATCTCGTCCAGCGCATCCGCCTTCAGCCCGACCACGGTCCCGCCTTCCGGAACACCGACGACACAGCTGTCCCCGGTCCCCGTGTGACGCACACACACTTCCATGATGGTGTTCGTTTCGGTCACCCCGTCACCTTGCACGCGGAAGGATTGCCGGGGGTCTATCGTTTCGTTTGTAACCTTCTGGTGGCGTTGTGCAATGTGTGGTGTTGGTGGGGGCTGGGGATGAAAGGCAGCGACCCTCAGAAGACGCTGGAGGGGGGGAGTCCGGGTTGACGAGCCATGCCTTCATGGGAGTCACCTCCAAGCCGGCGATCGTGCCAGTGCCAGCTTTCGGGTTCAAGCAGAATGCCCCCCGTCAGGTCTCCAGAAGATAGAAGCTGGGGAGGGTGTCCTAAATTTAGGAAATTTTTGAAAAATTTGAAAAAAATTGGGGGATTTTTTGAAAAAATGGCGAAAAAAAGGGTGTGGGGAGTTGGGTCCAGTTTAGCAAAGTCCGTGTATTTGGACGCGGCCCCTCAGATAAGGAAGCCGCGTCTCAGGTGCAGGATGTGGGGTGTTGTCGATTTTTCAGGGTTCGACATTCTCGGGCTGGACGGAGAGAAACGGTGGGTGCAACTCTGATCAGAAAAAACTTCAACCGAAAAAACGGGGTGTAGCTCCCTGACTGACGAGCAGCGGGAGGTGGCGAAGAGAAGCTCCTCATGCGTGGCGGCCTCCCTCGTTCGCGGCGGGAGAGGCATCCGGGGGTACGAGAGCGGCACCCGCCTGAGTTCTTTATGGAACCCACAAACCTGGGTGGTAGCCGGCCTCACGGATGTGAGGTTGGAAATGCTCCGGGAGACAGCCGATGGCGCCTCAACGCCACAGGCTATCGTTGCCGGCTTGGTGCCCATATGGTGCAAGATGAGCGGCGGAATCCGCGAACTTCGGGAACTATCAGGTAGTTTGAACGCTGAAGACTGCCCCGCCAGGCTGAATGGGAGTCACAACGCGATGAGGAACAAGGATCAGCAGCGCCCTTTCCGGCAAACACAGGGCAGCTCTCCCTGAGCAGCTGGGAATGAAACGGGACGGAACTAACGAGCAGCAGCGAAAATGTTGCAGAGCACCAGTAACCACAACGAGTCCATGACACAAGTGGAACTGCAGACACGGGGCAGCCAAGAAACGGACGCAGTCGCAGGAGACCACCTCCACTGTCAGAACGAGCAGAACTGAGAGACACTCAATGGGATGGAGCGGAATCACTGTAACGGGGACACACTGATGGCACACAGTACAGACAGACAGAAGTCAGAGTGAAACGGTTGTACAAAGGGCTCGGCTTCACCGACGTCCTTAGTACAGAGTGAAACGACGACGCCGCCGAAGGGCGGCGGAAAAATTTTTGGGGTGTTTTTGGGTGAAAAACCGGGCAACCTGGGCCCTTTGGGACCACATAGGCCAGGAAAGGCCAAAATTTTCGATTTTTTTCGGAAATTTTTCGGTTTTTCAGAGTGTGGCAGTCCGCAGATACAGATTTTCGGGTCGGAAAAAAATTTTTTTTTCGACCCAAAAAAATCGGATTTTTTCGGGGAGGGTCTCCGGTGGCCCCCCCTGGATTTCCTGATTTTTCCCGATTTTTCCTGATTTTCGGATTTTGCTCGAAATTTGCCCTTGTGTCAACCAGTGGCAAAATTTTCGGAAAATCGGGAAAAATCAGGAAAATCCGGAGAACCGGACACCCTCCTGGGAGTCGTGACTTGAAGTTGGGGGTTGCTTTGATTTTGCCCTTGCCTGCACTGTAGCGAGACAGCGTGCCTGCGGCTACACCCGATCGAAAGGAGGGGTGTGGGAACATGACTGTGCCTACGAATAGTCGGAGAGCCCCGTGGTTACACCACAGACTGGGTACACAGGCGCCACCCGCGGTTACACCGTGGGTGAAAAAAAGGCGTGTGGGGGGGGGGGGGGGGGGGGGCAGGCCTTTGGCTAATTCTGGGGCCGGACTTAACGTTGGGCCGGAGGGGGGGGGGGGGGGGGGCCCTACCCTACCCTACACGGTGGGATCTTGTAAATTTTACATGTATAACTACAAGTATAATACCGTAAAAGGAAATATTGTGGACCGTAATAAAGGTGAACCGTACTATAGGTGGACCGTAAAAAAGATGGAACAAATAGGATTTTTCCGGAACTTGGAACATTTTTACGGTCCACCTATTTTACGGTTGGGATAGTGGACTTGGCAGTTTTTTTACGAGTTCCGAGCGACGAAGTCGCGAAGGAACCAAGGAAATCGTACGACTGAAGCTTCAGGATCAACACCACAGGGCCTCAACACATAGTGCGCGCTCACCATCGTCCGGAACTGTTCTCCCACAGTTACTGCAGGGTGTACTACACTAAAGGAGTACGATTTCCCTGAATTTTCCGGGCACTGATTCACGAATTTACATCTGGAGGGAGCCCGGTCGTCTCAGCTTCTGTCTGCGCGCCCTGCCGTACTGTGGCTGCTTATGTGGGCGAGCGCAGCAGGTTCTATTTTTACTTCTACCGGAACGCTCCTTGCATGGTACTACACTTCTCGAGGTGAGTGGTGGTGATCGTGCCCTTTCCGCACGCAGGGAGGCCTTGCTTCTCTTGCTGGTGTTGGTTGCGGTGGTGGAGGGAGGGTCCAAAGCTGGGAGGTCGGGAGGCCTACGTGGAAGTCTGCGGCATGGAGGCCGCAACCCACCAGCCCGCGGGCGAAAGTCGCATTGTCCGTTCCATATTCAGTCCCAATAAATAGTGGACCGTAAAAAAGATGGAACGTTTGGCCTTTTTTTGGGAACTTGGAACATTTTTACGGTCCACCCTTTTTCCGTTTACGGTACATGTATTACACGGTGGACTCCAGCGGGGGTAGGGTAACCCTTTTCGGGAGTCTCAACTAGGGGGAGTCCAACTCCCGCTAGCGGGAGTATAGACTCCCGCTAGCGGGAGTCTATACTCCCGCTAGCGGGAGTCTGACTCCCCCTAGCGGGAGTCTTTTCACCTATTTTCACTCATTTTTCCCATGATACCTATGCAATGTGGCACTCGTCACTGAAGTACAGCCACACCAAACGAAACGGACGTTTCCACCCATCCCAGCTCGCAGACCTGATTCACAAAAATGGGGAAGACGACAACGAAGCCGGCAGCGAAGCCGGCGGCAAAGTCGATTAAGAAGAAGAAGAGCGCAGAGAGTCCCGAGGCTGCGGAGGCGACGAACATTGTGCATGATTTTTGCACGGCCTTCCCTGTTAAAAAAGGGGGCAGTGTGCTGACACTGGGATCCATTAGAAGGCTCCTAGCAACGGTGTTGAGCAAGGAGCTCCACAAGCACAGCACCCAGGTGGCCAACGCAATCATCGCCATGTCTTCCCTGACATGGATAAGTTCGCTGTCAGGGAAGTCGCAACGATGCGGAAGGAGGGCGCTCTCCGTCATATACAAGGTGGAGGCGAAGTATGGCAAGGTGCAGGATACAAACGTGTCGTCGGGGGCAGCCTGAAGCCGCGAATGATCGCGACACGGGCGAACGGCTTGGCACCGTGGGTCTGGATAGATGCTGGAGTTCGGCCGGGTGAAACCGGAAGTCGCAGCAAAATTTGCCCCCCCAGATTTCTTCCTCAAACCCACCCGTGGGCTGATCCGGCCTTGCACGGTGGACTCCAGCGGGGGTAGGGTACCACTACCGGGTTTAACCCTTTTCGGGAGTCTCAACTAGGGGGAGTCCAACTCCCGCTAGCGGGAGTATAGATCAGCAGTGGGCAACAATGAGGCGATGCGGGGGGCGAGGGCACCGATGCTCACTGTGCGACATCCCAGAAGAACGCTGGTATCAACAGGTGCATCGATACCCGCACCTGACTCTCTCTGAGATAAAAGAGGCTGGCTACCCCTCCCTCTTGGCAGGTGCGCTTCCCAATGCCCGCTACGTCACCCCAGCACTCCATGACTGCAAGGGGCTCGCCATGCGGCTGATCAGGGTACTGGATGAGACAACAAAAAAATATTCGACAAGACCTGTACAAACCTTGCACTGAATGTGTCGCAGAATGGGACAGGTGCTCAGTTCCGGAAGGTCGTGCTTGCCTGTCACAGGACACACCTACAAGGGCTTGTTCCGCTACCTCTTTGTCTCCCTTGCAGACCTCATGCATTTCCGGTATGCAGACATCCCCTGGCACTTCTGGGGATGCAAGGATGAGTCAGCCCGGATTCCCTTCTTGCGTGCTCGGATCTCAGGGCATATATTTCACTGGTTGATGGAGCATGCCGAAAAGGGATCAACGCGCAATGCCTACGTACACAGTCTCCATCATTGGTGGGCTCCAGAAGATGCAGTGCCTCTGCAGAACAACGACGAATTTGAAGAAGCAGAGAACGGACATCGCAAGAAAGATGCCGTTACAATCGCCAGCTCCGCAACTTACGAGAGAGATCTTGCAATGGCAGAAGAGAAGCGGCGCGCATCGGGCATGCCTTGGAAGGTTGCGCACCTGTCGCAGGACGGGATCCTCGGGTATAGAGAAGTCATTCTGTGTCCGTGTCTGCACACCCGACACGCTCATAGATTGGCTGTGTATGTTCTTTGCACACAGTTGACACAGCTGCAGAAGGGGTTTGTGCACTGCAACACACAGGACTTCGTTGAACCCATCAGCGCGCCCTACTTCCTGTCCCGGTTCCCCGAAGGACACCGCAAATTATCGCTCTGCTTGTGCAAAATGCCAATCCCGCTGGGGGCGACTTTCACACCATTCGTGTCATCCGAGGCGACTTTGAGCACGCTTGACCAACGCGCACAGCAGGAGGGGGATGACAGTTCTGACGAAGAAGATGAGGCCTGCAGGATGGCTTGTCTTGCCCAAGGTGTAACACAACTACGACAGGCGATGGCCGCACTTTGACACCTCAAATTCTAACCGCTCACCTCCGCAGGTGCAGCCGCTACCAGGAGGATAGGTAGGTAGTCCAGAGTCCGGGGAAACTGACAGAAGCAAAACAAGCCCCTCCCCATCCCTCTTCCACCATGATTTTACCCCCCACGCCAGTAGACTGTAACTATATCATGGGAAAAATGGATGAAAATGGGTGAAAAGACTCCCGCTAGGGGGAGTCAGACTCCCCCTAGCGGGAGTATAGACTCCCGCTAGCGGGAGTCTTTGACACCCGCTCAGACTCCCGCTCCCAGACTCCCGCTAGGGCCGCTGGAGTCCACCGTGTATACATGTATAATACTTGCATGTCAACTATTATACATGTATAATACATGTATATGCCTGAAATATACATGTAAAATACATGTATATCAAGTAAAAATACAAGTATAATACTTGCATGTCAACTATTATACATGTATTTTTACTTGATATACCGTAAACGGAAAAAGGGTGGACCGTAAAAATGTTCCAAGTTCCCAAAAAAAGGCCAAACGTTCCATCTTTTTTACGGTCCACTATTTATTGGGACTGCATATGGAAAAGACAATGCGATTTTCGCCCGCGGGCTGGTGGGTTGCGGGGCGCGGACTGCGGCCTCCACGCCGCAGACTCCCGCACGTAGGCCTCCCGACCTCCCAGCTTTGGACCCTCCCTCCACCACCGCAACCAACACCAGCAAGAGAAGCAAGTCCTCCCTGCGTGTGGAAAGGGCACGATCACCACCACTCACCTCGAGACTCACCCACCACCACACCTCGAGAAGTGTAGTACCATGCAAGGAGCGTTCCGGTAGAAGTAAAAGTAGAACCTGATGCACGAGCCCACAAAAGCAGCCACAGTACGGCAGGGCGCGCAGACAGAAGCTGAGACCACCGGGCTCCCTCCAGATGTAAATTCGTGAATCAGTGCCCGGAAAATTCAGGGAAATCGTACTCCTTTAGTGTAGTACACCCTGCAGTAACTGTGGGAGAACAGTTCCCGGACGATGGTGAGCGCACACTCTGTGCTGAGGCTCTGTGGTGTTAATCCTGCAGCTTCAGTCGTACGATTTCCTTGGTTCCTTCGCGACTTCGTCACGAAGGAACTCGTAAAAAAAACCGCCAAGTCCACTATCCCAACCGTAAAATAGGTGGACCGTAAAAATGTTCCAAGTTCCGGAAAAATCCCATTTGTTCCATCTTTTTTACGGTCCACCTATAGTACGGTTCACCTTTATTACGGTCCACAATATTTCCGTTTACGGTACATGTATTTTACATGTATATTTCAGGCATTTACATGTATTTTACATGTATAATACTTGTCATGCAAGTATTATACATGTAAAATACTTGCATGACAAGTAAAATACTTGCATGCAAGTAAAATACATGTATTTTACTTGCATGCAAGTATTTTACTTGTCATGCAAGTATTATACATGTATTTTACTTGTCATGCAAGTATTTTACATGTATAATACTTGCATGACAAGTATTATACATGTAAAATACATGTAAATGCCTGAAATATACATGTAAAATACATGTATATCAAGTAAAAATACAAGTATAATAGTTGACATGCAAGTATTATACTTGTATTTTTACTTGATATACATGTATTTTACATGTATATTTCAGGCATATACATGTATTATACATGTATAATAGTTGACATGCAAGTATTATACATGTATAATACATGTATATACCGTATACGTAAATATTTTGGAACGTAAATATTATGGAACGTAAATATTATGGAACGCTGGTGGGTTGGCGTTCCAGATTTTTTTCGTTCCATAATATTTACAGGGCTTTCTGCGACTCGGGGACTTGGACCAGGTGATCGGACGGCGTACAGAGTCCCTGACGAGACCTACTCGTGCACTTTTCGCGCGATTCCTGACGCAAGCCGTCCTCACCACCGAGTGGCCCAACTGGCCCTGTAAATATTTTGAACGATTTGAACGATTTTTGGCCGTGCTCGTAGCATTCCCCGTAGAGGGGGTCGCTATTTCGTGTTCTCCTGGCCGCACGGAGGCATTGCCTTACGTCGCCTCTTCCTCTTTTCCTTTGGTGGTGTGTTGGTCTGGCACAGAGGGCGGGACCGTGCTGATATGCACAGTGACGACTCTCCCTTTTGTTTTGTGCCCGCCTCCACCGAGATTCGGCTGATGCCTCTCAGACTGGGGGCGGGCGGTCGCCGACGCTGACGCGCCTGGCGGCCTGTGGTAAGTGACGTGGGGCTGGGATGGGGGGGGGGGGGTGCTGGGAGGTCGGGCCGAAGCCCTTGTTCTCTGATGATGTTATTTGGTTCACGCGTTCAGGTAGTCCTTCTCGCCGTGCTCCGTTACCCCTGCCTCGGCCAGGTAGCGCAGCGCCTCCTTGCAGTTGTGCAACAGCAGGTTGTGCACGTTTGTGGCTGTGAGGTGGTGTCGGGCCGACGCTGTCGCGGGGCAGCCGAAGAAGAGGTGCTTCAGTGAGACCCCAGGCGGGGGGTGGCCCGGCGCATGCTTCAGGCAGGGTTGGCAAGGTGGTTGTGCCGTGCCCGGGATGTCATGGTCGTAGACCAGGCGGTGGTGGTCGGCCCGGAGTCGGCGGATGGTGGTTTCCCCTAAGCGGGTGAGTCCCTCCATGCGGAGGTCGGGGCGTTGCAGTCGCGTCTCCCCGATTCCCGAACGGTACGCGTACACGCTGTCCGTGCGGGGCACCGTTGCGTCGTTGTAGATGTGTCGGCGGAGGACGACACGAGCCGACGCGAGGCTAACCGGTTCCATCTGCGGCCGGAAGGCACCGATTTGCGCCTGTTTGTCAGCGAGTTCGTTCCCTGCTACCCCAACGTGTGACGGGATGTAGCGGAGGTGGGTGGTGACATCGTGGGTTTGGGCGAGCTCGTTCAACCACCTCCAGATGTCCCATTCGGTGGATCCTCTCGCTCGCTGCGGGCCGCTCAGCAGCGCGTTCAGTGCGCTCTGCGAGTCTGTGAGGATGGCGATCGTTTCGCCTGGGGATACCAGGGTGCATAGGTGAGCGAGGGATTCTCTGATGGCCACCAGCTCCGCCTGGTAGCTGATGCAGCGGAGTCCTGCCGGCCAGGCGAGCTTTTTCCTGAGGCGGCCCTCCGGCATGCTGTACACCGCTGCTCCTGCGCCGCCCTGCTGTTGCCGCGATGTGGAGTTGGAGACTGACCCGTCGGTGTACACATGCCAGGCGCATGTCGGGAGGGCCTGGATGGTCTGCTCTGCCAGGTCCCGGAGGGTGTCTTTCGGGGTGGCGGCCTTTGGGGCGGTGAGCCCCGGCAGCGTCGCCAGGATGTGTACTCGTGGCAGCACCAGGTTCCATTCCCAGGGGGGGATGGGGTGTGCTGCATGCAGGGGGGCCAGCAGGGGGGTGCGCCCGTCGACCTTCGAGGATTTCACCAGACTCCGTGCCTGATGTATTTTTTTTGTTTTTTTTTTTTTTTTTTTTTGGAACGTAAATATTATGGAACGGACCGGCCAAAAATGGGCCCGTTCCATAATATTTACGTTCCATAATATTTACGTATACGGTACTTGTAGTTATACATGTAAAATTTAAAAGATCCCACCGTGTACCCTACCCTACAGCACGTCGGGGGTACCCACAACCCGACCCAACCCTACCCTAGGGTGAGGGTTGGGTACCCATAACCCGACCCAACACGACCCTACCCAACCCAGGGGTCAGGGCCAGGGTTGACCCTAGACCCAACCCAACCCAAGGGTTAGGGTCAGGGTTGACCCTAGACCCTACCCAACCCTAGGGTTAGGGTTAACCCTAGACCCTACCCAACCCTCGGGTTAGGGTCAGGGTTAACCCTAGACCCTACCCTAACCCTAGGGTTAGGGTTAGGGTTAACCCTTGACCCAACCCTAGGGTTAGGGTCAGGGTTGACCCTAGACCCTACCCAACCCTAGGGTTAGGGTTAGGGTTAACCCTAGACCCTACCCAACCCTCGGGTTAGGGTCAGGGTTAACCCTAGACCCTACCCAACCCTCGGGTTAGGGTCAGGGTTGACCCTAGACCCTACCCAACCCTAGGGTTAGGGTCAGGGTTAACCCTAGACCCTACCCTAACCCTAGGGTTAGGGTTAGGGTTAACCCTTGACCCAACCCTAGGGTTAGGGTCAGGGTTGACCCTAGACCCTACCCAACCCTAGGGTTAGGGTTAACCCTAGACCCTACCCAACCCTCGGGTTAGGGTCAGGGTTGACCCTAGACCCTACCCAACCCTAGGGTTAGGGTCAGGGTTAACCCTAGACCCTACCCAACCCTCGGGTTAGGGTTAGGGTTAACCCTGGACCCTACCCAACCCTAGGGTTAGGGTTAGGGTTGACCCTAGACCCAACCCTAGGGTTAGGGTTAACCCTTGACCCAACCCTAGGGTTAGGGTCAGGGTTGACCCTAGACCCTACCCTAGACCCAACCCTAGGGTTAGGGTCAGGGTTAACCCTAGACCCTACCCTAACCCTCGGGTTAGGGTCAGGGTTGACCCTAGACCCTACCCAACCCTCGGGTTAGGGTTAGGGTTAACCCTGGACCCTACCCAACCCTAGGGTTAGGGTCAGGGTTGACCCTAGACCCTACCCTAACCCTAGGGTTAGGGTCAGGGTTAACCCTAGACCCTACCCAACCCTAGGGTTAGGGTTAGGGTTAACCCTTGACCCAACCCTAGGGTTAGGGTCAGGGTTGACCCTAGACCCTACCCTAGGGTTAGGGTAGGGTATAGGGTTAACCCCAACCCTGATCCGAGGGTTGGGTCGGGTCTAGGGTTCACCCTGACCCAAACCCGAACCCTAGGGTAGGGTTGGGTCTAGGGTGAACCCTAACCCTAGGGTCGGGCAGGGTCTTGGGTTAACCCCCAACCCTAACCCTCGGGTTGGGTAGGGTATAGGGTTAACCCTAACCCTAGGGTTGGGTTGTGTATAGGGTTAACCCTAACCCTAACCCTAGGGTAGGGTTGGGTCTTGGGTTAACCCTAACCCTAGGGTTGGGTTGGGTATAGGGTTAACCCTAACCCTAGGGTGAGGGTAGGGTATAGGGTTAACCCCAACCCTAACCCTAGGGTTGGGTAGGGTATAGGGTTAACCCTAACCCTAACCCTAGGGTAGGGTTGGGTATAGGGTTAACCCTAACCCTAACCCTAGGGTTGGGTGGGGTATAGGGTTAACCCTAACCCTAGGGTTGGGTTGGGTCTAGGGTTAACCCGAACCCTAACCCTAGGGTTGGGTTGGGTCTAGGGTTAACCCTGACCCTAACCCTAGGGTTGGGTAGGGTATAGGGTTAACCCCAACCCTAACCCTAGGGTTGGGTTGGGTCTAGGGTTAACCCGAACCCTAACCCTAGGGTTGGGTTGGGTCTAGGGTTAACCCTAACCCTAACCCTAGGGTAGGGTTGGGTGTAGGGTTGGGTTGGGTATAGGGTTAACCCTGACCCTAACCCTAGGGTTGGGTAGGGTGTAGGGTTAACCCTAACCCTAGGGTAGGGTTGGGTGTAGGGTTGGGTTGGGTATAGGGTTAACCCTGACCCTAACCCTAGGGTAGGGTCTAGGGTTAACCCTAACCCTAACCCTAGGGTTGGGTAGGGTCTAGGGTTAACCCCAACCCTAACCCTAGGGTTGGGTAGGGTGTAGGGTTAACCCTCACCCTAACCCTAGGGTTGGGTAGGGTATAGGGTTAACCCTAACCCTAGGGTGAGGGTAGGGTCTGGAGTTAACCCCAACCCCAACCCTAACCCTAGGGTTGGGTAGGGTCTAGGGTCACCCGTAACCCTCGAAATCGGGCCCAAATCGCCAAAATGGGCACCCCTCGAACAAAAAAATTCGAAAAGGTCCCCCTACCCACACCTGGAAATTACCAAAAAATCTGGGACCCCGGCGGCCCCAACCCTAGGGTAGGGTAGGGTAGCCCCCCCTCCCCCCCCCGGCACGGAGAAACTTAACGTTCGACCCGAATTAGCCAGAGGCCTGGGGGGGGGGGGGGGGTAGGGCGGGTCGAAAGCCTGTCCCAAAATGGGGTTTTTCGACATAGCAGCCGCGGCCCTCTATTTGACCTTCTGACCCCCCAGAACCCACCATACCCCGGTTTTTGGGCCCTAGGAGTCCGATTTTCGGGCTCCCGAGCCCCGGAAAGTCGATTTTTGATGATGTCAAAACTTTGTTCCCTATACTGCACCTCAGGGTCACGCACGGGTTCGCCAGTCCACTATCAGCCCATGTGCAGGCCCACTTTCTCGACCTCCTCCACCCCTTCCTCCCCTGCGTCCTCAAGACCCTCCATAGGTGCCAATCCTGCATCTTTCGACCCTCTTCCCACTCCAGCGTCGCACCAAACTGTTGAATGCGGGCAGCCACCATCTCCTTCTCTGTATACACTGCCAGATCATGCAAAGATGCATACTGATGCAGAGTGGGAACCGTCATCAACTTGCACAGTGTGCGGTGCTTGGCTGCAAGGGACAGGCGGCACAACTGGCCACTGCTCCGACACTGAGATGCTGGTCTGGCCAACGAACTCTTTGTAAGTTGAAAGGTCTCCTCTGTCGGGAGGGGGGTTTGCGAACCAACCCTCACGACTTGCTCATGGCTTGCTGAGCAGGGCGTGCAATGACTTTCTGATTATTCAGGACGTGCATTCGAAGCCCGCGCACTTCTTCTGTGAAATGGTTGTTGCGAGAGTTGCACTGTGTGATTCCTTGATCCCCTTCCTCGCCTCAGCGTACGGAGGACGCTTGAATGTCCCGAGCATATCCTTCGCAGCGTCTTTAGCCAGTTCCGCGCACTCGTCATTTACATAAGGCGCGTGCAGCATAAATACCCGGACACTGTTCTGAGACCAGGTCCCACAGGACCCTGGTCTTGAGCGCCAGAAGAGAACCTTGATGATAAGCTCGGGCTCTGCGTTGCAGCTGGGTACTCGCTGCGCTCTTCCACCTCCCTTGACTGTCTGCATCCACAGGAGAAATGCTTCGCAGATAACGGCAGCAGTGGCAAGTGTTTAGTCGGGACAGTTTACCTGCCTTGCATTCTAAGAGAGCATTCTCATGAGGGCATCAACACTAATGCATCACTGTCGGCTATGATGACATCCTCCCTGTTCCTGGCAGCTCCGAGTTCAATAGCAGGCCACCCAACGACTGTGTCAGATGGCAGTATTCGATGGCATCTTCTCACTGTCCGAATCGTTGGGATACGACGTTGTTTGTGGCGCGGATGAGCGGTTGCATCAGAAAATCACAGCCGCAGGATGGTGTGCGCTCGGACGTCCCAGGATGAGAGTGTTTTACTATCTGCCCGTGGCAGGCGTCCGTGCCATGACCCGGAGGTGCAGTATAGGGAACGGAAAAATTGACATCATCAAAAATCGACTTTCCGGGGCTCGGGAGCCCGAAAATCGGACTCCTAGGGCCCAAAAACCGGGGTATGGTGGGTTCTGGGGGGTCAGAAGGTCAAATAGAGGGCCGCGGCTGCTATGTCGAAAAACACCATTTTGGGACAAAAAAACGGGGCTTTCGACCCCCCCTAGGCATACAGTGCATCCGAATCGGATCCGATACATTATCGGACGATTATCGGATCCGATAATCATCCGATAATTTTTTTTGGGTGGGTTTTCAACAGGGTATAAGATAGACTTTTTTTCTGGCGCCGTTTTCCGGTTTTTCTGGTTTTGAAAATTTTTCGCGCGCGCCTTCGGCGCGCGCGACCCGCGCAAACCCTCCCATAATCTGAGAGGGCCCAGTGCCTGCGCGCGTCCTGTCGTACTGAGGCTGCTTGGTGGGGCAGGCGCAGCAGCTGCTTTGAAAGTTTGGACTCTCGGCCAAAAAACCGGTCTGGTGCAATGTTTTTACGCAGGGGGGTCTGGGGGGCGGAGCCCCCCAGCCGCCGGAGGCCACGGTAGTGAACATCTGTTCCCTACAGTCTGGATTCGCTTGTAAGTAGGAAGGCTTCACTGTATCGCAGCCCGGCCAGCAGGAGATCACTGGTCCTTGAGGGTTCAACCTTCAGGGTGGAGGAGGACGTGGGAGCGACCACTCGTGACAGGTGTGCGTTGTGGGTGGAGTGGATGCACGGCAGACCTTGTCATGGCCAAAGGGTCCACGAGATCTCCGCCACGTAGAGCCTAGACGAGAGTTTTCGAGGAGATGGGCACCTAGCTGTGACGACAGGCAACAAACAAATCTCATCTGTTAGTTGCCCCCAATAGGCTTGGCGACCTTCAAGACTGCTTGAAAGTCGTTCGTGTTCTCGTCTCAGCCCTCCAGACAAGCAGATCTGTCTCGAGTTGGTGGGCTGTCGCCATGTATTCGATGGCACCGAGTGACGCTGCACAGAGGCAGACGACACGGTGAACTCCAGCGGAGGTTACCCTACCTCCGCTGGAGTACACCGTGTCTCCCATGAGTCTCAACTAGCGGGAGTCTGAGCGTAAACTAGCTGGAAAATAGACTCCCGTCTCCAGTACAGACTGCAGTCTTAGACTCCCTCTTAGACATGGTGGCTGGAGTCCACCATGTGTGCACCTTCAAAACAGAAGAGACCTGCATGACGAGGGCATCACCACCCACCGGGCCACCCGCTAGGTCCATTTTTTCTTCTCCGCTTCTCTGCCTTCTTTGGACTATTTGGGCTCTGTGCGGATCACGATGGGGTCACTTTCTATTTTTTTATGGCGTTTTTTCTGACTGTTTTACTGTCCCAAAGTCACAAAAAAACCGCCAAAAATGAGACCGACCTTTTTTTTTTCTCCAGAAAACCGGGAACCGGGAAACCCTGGTTTTGAAAACCGGAAAACCAGACCTATCTTATCCCCTGGTTTTCAACCAGAAAATGTTACCAATATTCTGCCTGATCAGGGTCAGTGCTGGCGCGGGGTGGTCGATTCAACCGGAAAAAGTTTTGGGGGCCACCATTCGACCATTCGACCGGGGGCCGAATAGGTGAACCCCTTCGGCCTCGTCAGTGCCCCAGGAACACAGGCCCCGTCATTGGTTTTCGACGACGACCCGTGCCGCGGGCACACCAGCCAACAATGCCCCGGTGCTAGGGACGGGGCCGAGGGGGGTGGTGTGGCAGGCAGGGAAGTGCACGGGACTCGATGCTGGGAGGGCTTGGCGCGCGAAGCGCGCCAAGCCAGCAAATCCGCCCCCAAAAAAAATATTTGAAAAATTCATTCGACCGGGCACCGGTCGAGCGCGCCAGCACTGATCAGGGTTAGGGTTGTTACAACCCCCTGGCAAGCGAGCCTTCGACCGAAGGACAGTAGTGAACATCTGTTCCTTGCAGGCGTCCAGATTGGGTGGGCTTGCTGCGTCCAGCTTACTGAAGCTACTGAGGGCCGTCCGGTCTCCATCACCCGATATGACTCCGCATTATCGCGCAGGCACAAGGTAGTCTCCAGATACATGCCACAGGTCTGGTCCCCAGACCCCCCTGGTGGCCCCCACCGGAAAGTGTTACAACAATCCCCGTGGCTATTTAGTCAATGCCGGATTTTCGAAAACCAACGCCCCAGGGACACCTGCAGGACAAGGGCGCCAGTACCGCTGACTACGCGGTGGTCCCGACGGAAGCGCGCGACGCGGTGGTGGAGCGGGGGATGCAGGACGAGCTCCCTCGGGTGCACCCTCAGTGTGCAACTCAGCTGGCAGCTCTGATGAGCTGCGGCTGCACGACTCCACTAAAACTCAAAAAAATATCAAGCGTGGGGTCTGGGGGGTTTCTCGTGAGGCAGAAATGACGACAAAAAGGGAAAAGAGTGTGTTCTGGTGCCCACAATGCACACGAACACTGATTATCGGATGATTATCGGATGTCCGATAATGACCGATAATGTCCGATAATCATCCGATAATGTCCGATAATGCCCGATAATGTCCGATTCGGATCCGATAATTTGGGATTTTCCCCGAAAATCCGATAATGCCCGATAACCGATTCGGATGCACTCACGGTGGGATCTTGTAAATTTTACATGTATAACTACAAGTATATACATGTATTATACATGTATAATACTTGCATGTCAACTATTATACATGTATAATACATGTATATGCCTGAAATATACATGTAAAATACATGTATATCAAGTAAAAATACATGTATAATACTTGCATGTCAACTATTATACATGTATCTTTACTTGATATACGGAGGATCCTTGAAATCGGTAGTGGACAGTAGCGGACAGGGCGGACATTTCCTTGTGGAAAAAGTGCCCGAAAAAAAAAATTCGAAAAGGTCCCCCTTACAGAATTCGCCTTTTTTCAAAAAATCGGAAAATTTCGGACCGCAATTTGTACCCAAGAAAGTGCCGAATTTTCGGACTTGGTCCGATTTGAACGATTTCCGTGCCTCTTGCAACCCCCATGAGGGGGGGCTGCTGTTTCGGGTTCTTCCGGTGGTACATGCTGGGGTGTCAGGACAGGGAATCCTGCTCGCTGTACCCGGTGATCCCTGACGCAGCCAGGAAGTGGAGAGCCTTGGAACCCTGGTTGAGGCCTGTAACACCCGGCCTTCCTGCCACTTCTGGCATTGTGGAGTGGAGGTGGATATGGAGAAGGTTCTCTCTCCGTCCGGTCGAGCACAACCGTCCTCTCCAGCCAGGGGCCATCTACTTTCCAAACAAGGGCCAGGAACATGCTCAAACAAACTAATTGATCAGAAAATCTGGCTAGCCGTGGAATCATTGAGCAAAATTTGGGGAGTGATTGGTGCCCCATTGCTGCATATGACATGTCCATTTTTGACGATTTTTGGGCAGAATTTGGTGCGTGGGACCTTTCGATTTTCATGAATTTTTCGGAATTTTCGTGGGGACCGGTACCCCATTTGAGGGCCAAAAATCTCATTTCCGAGGCCTGGGAATGGTCGCAGTGGCCTCAGATGTCCAAAAACGTTCAATTGACCTCTCCTCGAAAAAAAATTCGAAAGGCCCCCCCTACTGGCACCCCGGATTAGGACATGTCTCTGGGGGTGCCCGGGGGCATTTTTGGCCCATTTTTGGCTGGGGAAAATGGGCCATTTTTCACGATTTTTTCGGTTTTTTGTCCGGACCGGCACCGCATTTGAGGGGCAAAAATCTGATTTCCGAGGCCCGGGAATGGTCGCAGTGGCTTCATTTGGCCAAAAACGTTCAATTTACCCTTCTCCAAAAAAAAATTCGAAAGGGTCCCCCTACAAATCGCCGGTCTTAGGAAATTTTTTTTGGGCACCCAGATTTCAAAAATTTTCAAACTATTTTCTGGACCAAAAATCAAACTATTGAGGTCCTGGCCGGACATGTCCGGGGGGGGGGTCAAAATTGGATTTCCCGAATTTCCGGGTCCGGACATGTCCGCCCGGACATCCGGACACCAGAAAATGTCCGCCCGGACATGTCCGCCCTGTCCGGGGCGGACATTTCTGGATGTCCGGATGTCCGGGCGGACATGTCCGGGCGGGAAATTCGGGAAATGTCCGGGGGGGGGGGGGGGGGGGGGGGGGTCAAAATTGGACCCGGACATCCGGACACCCGGATTTCCGGGTCCGGGCATGTCCGCCCTGTCCGCCCTGAAATCGCCTAAGGGGCCGGGGGAAATCCAGGAAATTCGGGAAATCCAGGAATATGAAGAATCCTCCTACATACATTGGGCGTTATTCCGTTACCAGTAACGGTAATAACGTTATTTTTGCGTTATTTTTTAACCCCAAAAAAGGCAGCATTTCCCGGTGAATCTGACCCGAAACTCGGGTCCCTACCCCCCCTAAAAGAATTTTCTTGGGTAAAATATCACTCCAGGGGGCCACTCCGTGATGTCAAAAAATTGGAAAACGTTTTCTCCTAAAATAACGCGTTATTTTTCCGTTATTTTCATGAAAACTTGCGTTATTCGGACAATTTTGCGGGCGGATGGTGTAGTTTTTGGTGGAGATGGCTCCAGAATACCCCCCTGGGACCATTTTTTGGATAATAACGCACGGACATGTCGAGTTTCGTGAAAAAATCATGTTTTTTGGCTTTTTCAAGGCAAATACTGCAGAAACCCCTGCAACCTTGCAGCATCCAATGTTCCTGGAGTGAAATTTGGAGTGAAAATCACTCCAAAATCACTCAGTGTGGACGCAGAAGTGAATCCTTCAGGAATACACCCGCACACCTCACATTGGCGGTGTATAAACCACCTGATATTTTTACTCGTTACGAGCGACGAAGTAGCGCGAAGTAGCGACGTGCCCATTTTTTCCCGGTCCGTTCTAAAATAGTTACGTTCCAAAAGTCCGTTACTGGTGCTGTCAAAGACGCTTCGCACAATATACGCACGAACTACCCAAAGTACGCTCGGGCTACGCACGAAGTACGCAGGAACTACACAATTTGAACTTTCTTGCACCCCCCAGTCATTATTTGCACGCACTCCAGGTCCCATATTTGCACCAGTGCAAATATGAGACCTGGAGTGCAAATATGAGGAATTTCCGAGTTCGTCGTGATGTGCAAAACATGACTGGGTTGTGCAAGAAACCATCATCTGCACCCCGTATCGGCCTCAATTGCACCCTCGTGCAGGTAAAAAAAGGCCTCGGGCCTCCGGCCCTCGGACCGTTTTTTAATTACGCACACGACCTTCGCGCGGAAAGTGTCATTCAGCCCTGCCAAACGTGCTCTACACACCACCCCCTTCATCAGGCAAGTGGGTTTGTAAGGGTGTGTGGAAGCGTCAACGCTCGGGTGCAGGAAATTTACATTTTGGTCGCAAATGGCGTTACACATGCACTATGCACAACGTGTGCACGATTTCGGCAGAACTACGCACAACCAACGCAATTTGGACCTTTCAACAACACCATTCACGGTACTTCGATTTTGGGTGGGAAAGATGGGGCAAGGAAGTGGCAAAAACTGCGAAGAAGGTCGAAAATTTTCACATTTTCATCAGAAACCATATTCAACGGATTCCAATTTTCGGGTGAAATCAAGCAGGTTGGCACAATGGCTCATGTTCACCCAAAAATGCACCTACCAAACCTCTTTTGCTTGATTTTTGGGACGGCATGGGTGATCCAGAGGCCAAAAATCACGATTTTTTCACCAATTCCTTCGACAACGGACAGTTCCAGACCACAAGGACCACATTTTGGGGTCAGAATTTTCTCGGTCAAAAAATTCGAAAAATCTGAAATCTCTCGGAATTTTGAGCATTTTTTGAGATTGGCATGCCCATTTTAGACCCTTTGCGTGGCTCTAAACCCAAAAATTTGCTCGAAAATGGCCTCAAATAGCCTAAAACAGCCCATTCTGGCCACCCCGAAAAAAAAATTCGAAAAGGGTCCCCCTATAGAAGTTGCCCAAAAATACCGAAAATAACGCGGTATTACCGGTAATAACGGTAATAACGTTACCGATAACGTTATTACCGTTACTGATAACGGTATTACCGTTACCGATAACGGTAATAACGGTAATAACGTTACCGATAACGTTATTACCGTTCCTGATAACGGTAATAACGGTATTACCGTTATCGATAACGGTATAACGCGGAAAAATAACGTTACCGATTTTCGGATAACGTTATTCGGCCGTTCTGGAACGTTATTAACGGTAAGTTATTTTACCGAAAAAATAACGGTATTACCGTTACTGGTAACGCAATAACGCCCGATGTATGCTCCTACATGTATTTTACATGTATATTTCATGCATTTACATGTATTTTACATGTATAATACTTGTCATGCAAGTATTATACATGTAAAATACTTGCATGACAAGTAAAATACATGTATAATACTTGCATGACAAGTATTATACATGTAAAATACATGTAAATGCATGAAATATACATGTAAAATACATGTACCGTATACGTAAATATTATGGAACGTAAATATTATGGAACGGGCCCATTTTTGGCCGGTCCGTTCCATAATATTTACGTTCCATAATATTTACAGGGCCAGTTGGGGACTCGGTGGTGAGGACGGCTTGCGTCAGGAATCGCGCGAAAAGTGCACGAGTAGGTCCCGTCAGGGACTCTGTATGCCGTCCGATCACCTGGTCCAAGTCCCCGAGTCGCAGAAAGCCCTGTAAATATTATGGAACGAAAAAAATCTGGAACGCCAACCCACCAGCGTTCCAAAATATTTACGTTCCATAATATTTACGTTCCATAATATTTACGTTCCAAAATATTTACGTATACGGTATATCAAGTAAAGATACATGTATAATAGTTGACATGCAAGTATTATACATGTATTTTTACTTGATATACATGTATTTTACATGTATATTTCAGGCATATACATGTATTATACATGTATAATAGTTGACATGCAAGTATTATACATGTATAATACATGTATATACTTGTAGTTATACATGTAAAATTTACAAGATCCCACCGTGCTGTATGCCTAGGGGGGGGGGGGGGGTAGGGAAAACCTTACTGGGGGGGGTCAAATTGTACTACCCCTTTAAATACAACTACCCCCTCAAATACAACTACCCCCTGGGTTTTTCAAAATAGATTGTTTTTCCAGTATATTAGTACTACCCCCCTTTTTGCCCGTTTTTTCCCCTTTCTAAGACTGTTGCCCCTGTAGTAGGGGCATGCCGCTGAGAAAAATCGGTTGCACCGAGCCTCCTGGCTGAGCTGGTAATCAACGCCACGCTCTGAAGAGCAGCACTGCCAACCACTGCAGACCATCGGATACATAAGAACCCGTCCAACCCGTTTCTCCCACACAACTCTCCCGAAATGTGACCCGTCATGACCTGGCGAACCTTGAAGCGATCGCAAGGAAGAGCTGCAGTACGCAGTAACCTGCATGGGGGCACTGGCTGTGGGGGAGGTTGTCTAGCGACAAACTGGCGTTAGCTAGTGAGTCCTCGTTTGGAGACACCAGTCAGGTGGGGAGTTTGGTTGGGGCGGCACACTCTGTTACACATTAACGCAGGTGTCCGAAGGCAAGCTCAGTGAGAACAGAAATCTCACGTAGAGCATAAGGGTAAAATCTTGCTCGATACATGATCTTGTATGCAGAATTCGTATGTAGTAAACTTTATGGTGGAAAATTGCCTATGCCGAAAAATGTCGTAATTTTGACGGATTTCGGTACCTTAAGACGGTCCCTAGGGGGGGGGGGGGGGGGGGGGGGCAGAGAGAGACCGGGGAAACCCAAAAACTCCTGATAAAGGATGTTGTGGTGTCGGTCGGCGGCTCATCAGAGGCCATTTTTGCACCCCCGAAAAAGGGACCAAAACAGTCGGCACGCGCAAAGGAACTTCCTGAACTGCCGGTCGGAGTCACCTCCAAGCCGGCGCGCTTGTGCCAGTGCCAGCTTTCGGGTTCAAGCAGAATGCCCCCCGTCAGGTCTCGAGAACATGGAAGCTGGGAGTCGGGACCTGAAGTTGGGGGTTACTTTGATTTTCCCTTTCCTGCACTGTAGCGAGACAGCGTGCCTGCGGCTACACTTGATGAGGGCCGCAGCAGTGCCATGCGCGCGAAGGGTGTGGTGACACGCGACACGCACATGGGGCGATGGGTGTCCGCGCTGGTTTCGCGCGCGAAGCGCGCACACCTCTCAAAAGTACCGTGGCGACACCACTGACTGGGTACACCGGCGCCCGCCCGCGGTTACACCGTGGGGAAGCATGGGTCGCCTACGGCCTTAGCTGTGAGACGGTAAGCAGGGGGTAGTTTTGTGCTCGTTGTCAAGGGAGGAGGGGGTTGTGGGGAGATGATCTGCGAGGAGTGAGCAGAGAGGAACAGGGAGGAAGGGGTGAGAGAGCCGTGGGACACATTCTTCGGAAAAGCCTCGATCAAGGAGCCCCGGGCTGCCGCTGGGACCATGCAGTGCCGCATCACGGTATTGTCCCCGAACGCGAAGCGTCAAACACAGCAAATAGGGGGCGTATGAAACTATCTGTGCCCCCGCTGGATCGTAAAGTGACAGCAAAACGAGACAACAAACCAAGTACTGCCGAAAGTTGTTTTGTTGGAACGCAGACCCCACTCTTTGTGTACACCACTCCCCGGTCTGATGAAGTGTTGTGAGTGGGGGCGCACGATCCAGCTAAAGGCACAGAAAGTTTCCCCAGTTGGCTACGTCGAACCAGTGTTTTTTCCATGCCGGACGGGGGGGTACAAAGTACCCCCCCGGCGGGGCCAGACCCCAAATGTACCCCCCCGGGGGGGTACATTTTTTTAAACTTGTTCTGTACTGAGTAAGGGGCACTTTTTGGCACGTAGGCCGCCGAAATCGTACTCCTTTCGCTTTATTATAGACACCCTGTCCAGCAACTGTGGGAGAACAGTTCCGGACTACTTTTTGTTGAGCGCACACACACACAAGGCTGTGTTGAGGCCCTGTGAAGTGGCATGAGGTGCTAATCCAAAGCTTCAGTCGTACGATTTCCTTCGTTACTTCGCGACTTCGCTACGCTTCGTCGCTCGTAACTAGTAAAAAAAATATACTCTGGCTTCGGGGAGCCCAGCTCTTTCAAATAACGACACTTTCTGGCGGAAAAGGTGTGGGTGGTGGGCCCGGGTGTGGGTCGGGAGGGTGGCCGACTACCTCCAGCCTGAGGGTCCCTGTCTGAAGGGGACCCCCTGTGGCGTATGTCTGGTGAAGTCACATCAGGTAGCCTCAGGAAGACGCAGCCATCTCACACAGAATCTATCCACCCGCAAGGAACAGATGTTCACTACCGTGGCCTCCGGCGGCTGGGGGGCTCCGCCCCCCAGACCCCCCTGTGCTGTGTGCCTGTCGAGTAGACATATGCCCAGCCACCGAAGGCAACCCCTTCTTTACCCCGTCCACCTGGCTGTATCAGATGGCCGAGCTGTTCAGTGCAAGCCTCAGCTACACTACAATGCCACACACACGTGGGCAGAGAGTGAATGCAGGGACAGGCGTGCATGCACGGGCCGGATCTCAGAGGCACTGTTGCACAAGCACCTCCAGACATCAGCTACCCGAAGTGCAATGACTTCAAGGACCGCAGGGAGGACGGCGGGAGGGGTGTGGGGCTAGCGCCAGCCACTTTTCTTCGGCAATTGCTGATCCCTTCGTGCCCAGTAAGACACAGCCAAGCCAGCAACGTTCACCTGTGACGACCAACCCCTCCAACTGACCTCGACCGGTATCGTGCCATCAGTTCGTTGAGACGGTCCCAAATCTGACCGCTGTATCAACATACAAAGCCCATGGGAAGACGTCTCATTGCGGTTTTCGGTGCCGGGGACGGGATAACTGTCACAGAGCTGGCACAGAAAGCCGCACAACGTCAGATTACTGCCAGAATACTGCACATGAAGCCCTTTTCCGGACACACCATACACCTTAAAAAAATGTACCCCCCCGAATCCCGATTTCCGGAATCCTGGAAAAAACACTGCGAACTAACAAAAAAAAAAGGCAAAGGGAGCCCACCCGTGTACACGGGTGGCGTGTCAGTAAGTATTGCTCAGGAGGCGGGGATGCGATGAAAGGAGAGGAGCAGCTGCAACACCTCGGTGTGGCCCCTGCTTGCCGCGAATTGCAGGGGCGTCACACCCTTCGGACCTGCAGCGTCGACCGACGCGTTGTTCTCGGCGAGGAGCCGCGCGGCTTCGACGCACCCGTTGAGCGCAGCGAGGTGGAGGGGCGTGGTTCCGTCTTTCGTTGCCGCGTTGGGTGCCGCCTTGCTTGCGAGGAGAAGCCTCACCACGTCGGCGTGGCCTGCCTGTGCAGCAGCGTGAAGGGGGGTTGCGCCCTCCAGCGTTGCCGCATCGACGGACGTTGTTGTCGAGGAGCAGCTGTGCGGCCTCGACGTACCCGTTGACCGCAGCCATGTGAAGGGGAGTGATTCCGTCTTTCTTTGCCACGCTGGGAGCCGCTTTGCTCGCAAGGAGACGCCTCACCACCTCGACGCGGCCTTCCTGTGCAGCAATTAGCAGCGGCGTCGCACCGTCACGGGTTGCCGCATCGACCGACGCGTTGTTGTCGACGAGCAGCCGTGCGGCTTCGACATGTCCGTTGAGCGCAGCATAGTGGAGGGGCATGGACCTATCTTTCTTTGCCGCGTTGGGCGCCGCTTTGCTCGCGAGGAGAAGCCTCACTACCTCGACGCGGCCTTCCTCTGCAGCAACGAGAAGTGGCGTCTCACCCTCGCGAGTTGCCGCATTGACCGACGCGTTGTTGTCGACGAGCAGCTGTGCGGCTTCGACGTCCCCGTTCGCTGCAACCAGGTGGAGGGGCGTGGACCCGTTATCCCGCGCCGCACTGGGCGCCGCGTTGTTCGCGAGGAGAAGCCTCACCACGCCGACGTGTCCTTCCTGTGCAGCAGCGTAAAGGGGCGTCCCGCCCTCGTGAGTTGCCGCATTGACCGACGCGTTGTTTTCAACGAGCAGCCGTACGGCTTCCACGTCCCCTTTGAGCGCAGCGAAGTGAAGGGGCGTGGCTCCGTCTTTCTTTGCCACGCTGGGCGCCGCTTTGCTCGCAAGGAGAAGCCTCACCACCTCGAAGTGGCCTGCCTGTGCGGCAAGGAGAAGCGGCGTCTCACCCGCACGGGTTGCCGCATCGACCGACGCGTTGTTGTCAACGAGCAGCCGTGCGGCTTCAACATGTCCGTTGAGCGCAGCGAAGTGGAGGGGCGTTCCGTCTTTACTCTTCACGTTGGGCGCTGCTTTGCTCGCAAGGAGAAGCCTCATCACCTCGACGTGGCCTCCCTGTGCAGCAAGGATAAGTGGCGTTGCACCCTCATGAGTTGCCGCATTGACCGACGCGTTATTTTCAACGAGCAGCTGTGCGGCTTCGACGTGACCGTTGATCGCGGCGTGGTGGAGACACGTGTTGATTGCTGCGTTGGGCGCCGCTTTGCTTGCGAGGAGAAGCCTCATCACGTCGACGTGGCCTGCCTGTGCAGCAAGGATAAGTGGCGTTGCACCCTCATGAGTTGCCGCATTGACCGACGCGTTATTTTCAACGAGCAGCTGTGCGGCTTCGACGTGACCGTTGATCGCGGCGTGGTGGAGACACGTGTTGATTGCTGCGTTGGGCGCCGCTTTGCTTGCGAGGAGAAGCCTCATCACGTCGACGTGGCCTGCCTGTGCAGCAAGGAGAAGCGGCGTGGATCCCTTTCGAGTTGCCGCATCGACCGACGCGTTGTTCTCGAGGAGCAGCCGTGCGGCTTCGACGTGACCCCCTCTCGCGCAGTAGTGGAGGGGCGTGGCCCCGTCTTTCGCTGCTGTGCTGGGCGCCGCTTCGCTTGCGAGAAGAAGCCTCATCATCTCAACGTGGCCGTTGTCTGCAGCAGCGTGAAGGGGCCTCGCGCCCTCCAGCGTTGCCGCATCGACCGACGCATTGTTTTCGAGGAGCAGCTGTGCGGCTTCGACGTGCCCTCGCGACACCGCACAGTGAAGGGGCGTGGTCCCATCTGTCATCGCCGCGCTGGAGGCCGCTTTGCTTGCGAGGAGAAGTCTCATCACCGCGACGTGGCCTTTCTGTGCAGCACAGTGAAGGAGCGTCACACCCTCGTGACGCTTGTTGTAGCTCCACTCGCTGTACGGGCCGACGTACTCGTTAAAGAGATAGATCGCAAGCAGTGCTGCTGCCGACTCGAACCCGATTCTCCCCCAGGACGGCGAATCACTGGCAGGCTGGGGGTTCTGCTTCCCCTGCCCACTTCCCGTCTTTTCACCCTCACCACCCCCTCGGTATGGCCCACCCGCCGCACCCCGTCTCTGCACTCCCGAAGCTGTCGTGCTGCCCGCAGCCAGCGACCTGCCCACTGCCCTGCTGCGCGCCGCCCCCGTTGCGAGCTGACGTGCGCACCTCCTCATCATTTGGTCACCGTGAAGCCTGCAGGGGTGCGTTAGGTTGGCAGAGCAGCCGAGACAAACGACCAACGAGCTTCAGGTCAAAGAGATGGGGGCGCGGGCGGGAGAGGGATACGCTCAGCCCCAACAGTGCCATCGCAAGAGCCCAACCTAACCGGCTGCCTCTCGTCTCTGTGACGGAGAGAGGCGGCAAACGTACACTGGACACAGTACCAAGGATGATCAGTCTGAGATCTTATGGCACTCTGTGCGGCTGCACGCTAAAGAAGAAGAGCGCGGCAGTACCGCCGAACAATGGACGGGGGGGAAGGTAGACGATGGAGTAGTCCGATCTGGGGTCACAACATTCATCGGAAAGACAATTCGCCCGAGCTGTTGGTTTCTTGCCTGGTGTGCGGTACACAAGGCCCCTGGCATTTCAGGGAAGCCGGGGCAGAAGCGCTCAATGGGACAACAAAGGAAAGGCAGGCACAAAACAAATCCCGGTAGATACAAATCACACGATTCCGCAGTACACAAAACCCCTGACATTTCAGGGAAGTCGGACAGCGTGAGGCTAGGTGTGTGATGCCTGGTCAGAATGGGCTCAGCACACCGTGCATCCGCAGCCTGTGTCTTTCGCCTCTGGCACACGAGTGGACCGCTGGCTGCCCCGTTTAATATCAGATTCAACTGATATCAGATAGCAGTGCAGATATTCCTGTTCGTACTTGTCTTGGCAGCCCCTCCTCCGTCTGCCGCATGCACTGCAGCACCTGTTGCTCCGTGAATGTCCTGCTGACACCGGTGGCAGGCGGCCCATGCCCGAATCCCAGATAGCCCAAGCACCTTTGCACGCTGAAGATAAACAGCAACTCACCATCAAAGGTGTCGGTGTAGCGTTTACAGAGCCCATTTGGCGCGGTGCCAAAAGGGCCGAATGTGCGTTTGTTGGTCCTGAATGTGATTTGTGCAAGAACGGAGTCCACATCGCCCAGCACAGTGTCCACACCGGTGATAAACTCGTCGCCGCCCAAAGCGACAGTCTCGATACAGAGGTCCTGCCCATGTGTATCAAACATACTGACAGTCTGCTTGTGTCGGATGCACGTTGCGTCAGTGTAGAGAGCACAGAGACAGGAAACAAAGGTCTGTGAGTTGCTGCGACGAGAAACGGTGATACACACACCGTAGATACGGGTACGGAGATGCACACGTTCCGCACCGCCATCATTGAGAGGCGGGCAAACGGAAGGATCGTCACCACCGTGGCTGTGCAGGGCAGTGCGACACACACGCGGCACACCGACAGGGCGTCCGTACCCAAAACCGATCTGAGTAACAGAGTCGTTGGACACCCGCCCTTTGACGTACATCAGCTCGTTGCCTGCACTGAAGTTGGTGGAGAAGACAGTGCGGCTCCCTTCGTCAGTGTCGGCTCCAAACGGTCCCAGTTCGCGCTTGTTGGTGATGAAGGTGATGCTCTGCCAAGAGACAGCCACACACCAGCCCCTCACCCCCGTCACATGTTCATCCTCGTCAAGGTCGGTGTGCATCACGTGTAATCCTTGATCCCCGTGCACCACGCGCACCCCGTTGGCGTAAGTGAGGGCCAGACCCCATCCCGCGATCATCGTGGCCTGCCTCCACAGGCACACGCACATCTGTGCTGGCAAGACAAGCGAACACCTCCATCGTGTGGCCCCGACACCCAACGCCGACACCCACTCCCTGCAGGGCTCAGATCTGCCAGTGTGCGGTGGGGTAGTGGCATACGAGGCAAGTGCGGGGTACCCCGACAATGAGTCACGACGGCAGGGCAAGGGGTGGGAAGGGAAGGCGGGAAGGGGAGTGGGTGTGAGGTGATGGGTCGGCTCTTCCATGCGAGGACAGTCACACGCAAATACCGCCCATGCTATGAGGCACGCACTGCGGCGGCACACACACACATCCACATAGACCTTCCCTGAAGGAAAAATCGTCACCCCAATTCTGCCTCTTTTGCTCTCCCACACTCACAGATTGTGCCGACGTTTCCCTCACTCTCCCAAAGCCTGTCTCTCGCCCGATGAAGAATGGGGCGGGGCAGCAAGCGAACCGGTTTGCTGCAAGAGGGGTGCTGTCTTGCAGGAGGAGAGAGTCCAGGGGTGACGGTAACTAGGGTTCGGGGTCCGAAATTTGGCCATATGTACCGTCACCCCATAGAGATTCCGGTGTGCCGCCTGCAGGGTGGGCAGAGGCGGGGCAGTCTGCCGGCATCAGTTTGGCAAAGAAAAAAAAAGAGAAAGATGATGTTTTGTGCGCCAAATCCGGCGCAGAACAGAAGCAACACCTACAGCCTGATGAGGGCTCAGAGGAGGTTGTGTGCGTTGCCGAAAAATCGCTGCCTACTTAGTAGTATCGTTGTTTGACACTGGCAGGATCCCCTGTTGCAGTAAAATAAAATGGGGGTATTGGGGGCCCTCGCTACCAGTCACAGCTCAGTGAGGGGGGGTGGGCCGCGGCTCACTTCTTCTCACCCAGTCACACCTTGGTGGCGAAGGGCCCCCACTCAATAACAGCGTTCCGCCTGCCTGCGATCACTCCGCACCTCCATCGGTGATGACGCTTCAGCCCAAAGGTAGCGATGTCCGCCCCTCGCACACTGCAAGAGGGCCCCTTTGGAGAGGGGGGGGGGGGGGAAGTGCCTCCTGCCTTACACACTCACACTGAATATTTTTTTCGCAGTGCAGAAGACACCTGCCCCTGGTGTGCTGATCCCCACTGTGCTCGCACATGAAGGAATGCAATGCTTCGAGACAGCGCCAGGGGGCGGGTCTCTCGCTATAGGGTGTGGAAAAACTGGTGTGAAACTTTTCCAAAACACCCACTCCTCCCCACTCCTCCCTGCTGATGACGAAGACCCCCACCCTCATCAGGGTTGGTGTTGGGCTATGATCCCGTATGATACTATCGGATATCGCACTCCTTTCGCTTTAATGGAGACACCCTGTCCCAGCAACGTGTGGGGAGAAACAGTTCCGGGGGGTACCCGTTGTTGAGCGTGGTCGCACAAAAATAAACGCATCACTGCCCTTGTTCTGCACCTTTGGTTCCGGTTCCTTTGATTCGTTGTCGCTCCCACACTCACACCCTCTGATGGTGCCGCGAGTGCCGCGAGTGAGGGGCACAAGGGGCACGAGCAAGCGCGTGAGACTTTCCGACCACATCGTAATGTGCTGAAAAATGCCGCTGCAAGAGCACCTACACCCACCCACCCACCCAGCCCCGCACAACATACAAAGCAACAGCGACGGTTCGCATAATTTGCGGGAAAGTTCCGTCGTATTGCAGGGGGGGCAGGATGGTGGGTCCGTCAGCAGAAAGAGTTCATTCCAGTTTATATTCCTTCTTTGCTGCAGTTCGTTGAAACCGGGCATTGCCGCAGTAGGCACTGCCGCGATACTTCACGTCGAGGGCGAGTGGGACATCGCCCTGCGGGACCAGTTAACCTATCTCGCGGTGCTTATCCCGCATCATAGGGTTACTGTCCCGCAGCAGCGACCCGGACACCACCGCACCCCCCCCCCCAGCGGATCTCTCTATTCCCGTCACGAGAATCGCCGCACCCTCGGCCCCCCCCCCCCCCTTCCCTCCCTCCCTCCCTCCCTCCGAGGCTCTGTCTGGAAAGCCACCAAACAAACATGATCACCCCCGTTCATCACCCGCATTTCTGTTGCCAACTCGGGAGGTTTTTTTTGTTTGAATCCCAAGAGGGGGGCGATGATGGATAGAAACGTGAAGGGCGCAGAGCGGGTCGAACCCGCTGCAAGAAAGGGGGGAGGGTTGGTGGTGTGGGGCTGGCGTCGGGATATATACACCTTATGTGCGAGACCTCATGTGTAGGTTCGGAGCATTCAGGGAAGGAAAGCGAATAGAGAATGGGGGAGGGGGTGGGGAGGGAAGGAGGGAGGGAGGGAGGAGGGGCGGGGGCTTTGTTGTGCAGTGATCTGTGGTGAGTGAAGAAACACTCTTCAGACTTCAGACGGACTGTGCGTTGTTGATTTTTTTAAGATTTTTTTGGCATCAGCGACCTCCAGCCTGGCGGGCGAGACGACCCAGGCTGTGACGTACACAATGTTGCCAGAAGGCGTTATGTTTGTGTGAAGGAAAGCAATAGGGGGGGGAGCGAGGGAGAGAGCTGGTGGTGGGAGGCAGAGGGGGGGGGGGTACTGAAATAGAAGTAGAAGGGATCACAAGAATGATCACCCTTCACTCGTTATGCAGGGTGTGTCTGAAATACGTCTGAAAAGGGAGGCAGAGAGAGGGGGAGACACATTCGCCGATTTGCACGAACTGCCGGCTTTGCACGAACAGAACAAAAGAAACACCGGCAGTCCTTCCTTTTTTTCGAAGAAAAATTCGCTTCACCATTCAGCAGCAATTGCTCTTAGCCTGAATTTGTTTGTTGATGCGTTGACGCTTCGACACACAAAACCCTGAAATGATAATCACACCCTGAGCCTCATGAAGGGTGGGGTTAGTGTATAGAGCACGTTTGGATGCTTGCTGTGGTGTGTGACTTTCTGCTCACGCGAGTGTGCGGGGAAAATACAAAAGCAAAAGCAAAAACAAAAACAAATCACTCTGCGGATAGAGGTGCAGCATTCGGATCGGCACACAGGGCACACACGAGCTGCGCGCGCATGTGTGTCTGTATGCATGAATCAGGGCCACACTCTGGCGGGAGGGAAATAATTGGGGAAGGCGCCAAGCCTGTACCCACTCCCCCCCCACCCCCCTTCAACATGCAGGGTTGGAGGTGCTGCAACATGCCCACAGCAAAGGAGCAGGCGCACTGCCACGCCTGCGGGGAGTGGAGCCTCACAGGACAACAGGCTCAACAGGGTCGAGGGGGGCCATGAGGACGTCTTCATCCACCATCTCCATCTGCTGCTCGCCGAAAGATGGCTTAGGGCCTTCGCCCCCACGGCACCACAGCACGGCGCCCAGCCCAGCCCCCACAACAACGATGGCACACACGATGATGATGGCAAGGTGTGTGTTGGTGAGGTCACCGTCAGACTCACCCCCAGGCGTCGCAGCCAAACCAGGCCCGGGGGACGGCACGTCTGTCTGCGGAGCCACAGTCGCAGGCGCATCCGTTGCAGGCAGCGGCGTCGGCAGCGCAGCTGTGTCGGGCGCAGAAGTGATAGGCGCGTCTGTCACAGGCGCAGGCGTCGGCGGCGCAGCGGTTGCCGGGGCTGGCGTGATCGGTGCAGCTGTCGCAGGCGACGGCGTCGGAGGTGCAGATGTCTCGGGGGCAGGTGTCGGGGGCGAGTTCGTAGGCGGCGCCCCCGTTGGTGGCGCTGGTGACGGAGGCGAAGGGGTCGGGGGTGCAGGCGTCGGGGGGGAAGGGGTCAGCGGTGAGGGCGTCGGTGGCGACGGGGTCAGAGGTGCCGGTGTCGGAGGCGCAGCTGTCGGGGGCGCAGATGTTGGCGGTGCAGGTGTGGGCGGCGCAGCTGTCGGTGGTGCAGCTGTCGGAGGCGCAGGTGTGGGCGGCGCAGCTGTCGGTGGCGCAGGGGTGGGCGGCGACGGCGTCGGGGGTGCAGGTGTCGCTGGCGCAGGGGTGGTGCTGAACAGCCCCCACAGTCGCACAAGCATCTCAGACCCCCAGCCAGCACTCATGACACGCCGCGAATCAGCAGTCACCGCGAGCACGACCGAGCTCCTGTGCCCCTTCAGGGAGGGCAGCTGCACCCAATCCTCCGTACGCAGCATCACGAGGGGCGAGCTGCTGCCCACACCCGACATGATGAGACGCTTGCCGTCGGGCGTGTAGATCATGCTCCGGATCGACCACAGCTCGTCCGTCACAAACTCGTGCACCGCGGGGCAGCTGGGGCAGGAGGCGTCCCACACGCAGACCTTCGACTTCCCGCACCCGCCGGCAACGTTCTTCCCGTCAGGCGACCAGGCGACAGTCTCTGACCCTTGGTCGAACCCGGCGTATACACTGAGCTGTTGCCCCGAGTCGACACGCCAGAGGCCGACTGACTTGTCATTGCTTGCCGTGGCGATGTTTTTGCCGTCGGGCGAGAAGGACAGCGCCTCGATGTCATCAGAGTGCCAGGCGAATGTCTGCAGCAGCTCCAACGTGTCAGCCCGGAACAGCAAACAGCTCCCTTTCGAACCTCCAACCGCGATCGTCTGCTCGTCTGGTGAATACATCACGCAGTTGGTGCCATGCTGGTGTTTGTATTCCACCAGCTGTGCCCGGGTTTTCAAATCCCACAGAGCGACGGTGGTGTCGCCGACAGTCACAAGCTTAGTTTTGTCCGACGTAAACTTCACCCCTTTGATTGCAGACAGCGAGGAGGTGAGTGTGAAGAGCACATCGCCTGTGTCGGGGTCGCGGATATGCACAGAACCCTGGCCCTCCCCGACAGCCAACAGAGAACCGTCCTTCGTGATGTCGACAGAGAAGGGCCACGCCTCGGTGGGCATCATGACTTCGCACTCAGGGCTGTCGGTGGTCTTGCAAGGCCCCGACACAGCCAGCAGCAGGGTCACTGCGGCTGCAAGCATATTGCCTTACAATGCGTCTGCCGGGCGTGTGAAGTGTTCGCAAGGATCCGCACGGTAAAAAGTTTCCTGAGTTGGCTACGCCGAACTTGCAAAACAAAATACCGAGAGGCTGTAGCCGCCTCACAAAAAGGGGGAACAAACCGACACAGTTTGGCGCAGAGCGAAGTCCCCCTGCACAATGCAACTCGGGAAGGGGGTGGGGTGGGGTGGGGTGGGGTGGGGTGGGGTGGGGTGGGGTGGGGGGGCATTTTGCAGCCAAAGAATAAGATCCGTTGCACACCCCGCCCACAGGCACAATAACAACAGAATGCAGACAGGAGCCGAGGTGAAGAGGGCCCTGTTCCCCACCCCACCCCGTAGCATTGTCCAACGAGAGTGGCGCAGGGATAACGAGCACACACACACCCACCCCGCCCCCCCATGCGTCACTCCCTCCTGTTTGCATCCCTAGGTGGTGCTGGACACGCGGGTGATCCCCATTAGAGGCTCCCGCCCGTGTGAGGCAGTGGTGTCGCACGCACACAGGACACGTGCAGTGGTCGCGCTAAATATTGGAAAAATCTCCCAAAATTTGGAAATCGGCATAGTACTGGAACGGCCGTCACGACGGTTATTAGGAATTTTGCTGGACAGAAAACGGCCGTGAAATTTTTGAAGAAATTTCACGGCCGTGAATTTTGGGGGGAAAATGATCCCCTTTTTCCCACACTGTTTTTTGCCGAACTGGCACTGATCAGTCGGGGAACAATTTTTTGAGCACATTTATGATGCGTAAAGTGTAGGAGTGCTTCCGACGATCCTGTTCTTTTTCTGTGTGTCTATGGTGTTATCGACCCCCTGATATTTCGTGCCCTGTTCGTGGCCAAAAACCCGTTTGGGCCCCGTTTTTTTCGGCCCCTTTTTCCCCGTTCCAGGAGCTCGTTGCCACACAGTGGCAACGAACACACCCCAGAACACTCAATGCCGGGCTGGATATGGACAACTACGCTCTAGATTAGCTTGAGCTTGCCCGTCGGTGGACCACCAGGAGGCAGTACTCTTGAGGGCGCTTCCCTCCTTCCATTGCAACACCACGTGCGGCGCTCGTCGCTCTGGCTCCTGGTCGTCGGCCCCAGGTCGTGGAGCAGCGCCTCTAGCTCCTTCCCACCAGCGCCGCTAGCTCCTTCCGCGACCACGGGCTCGGCAGCTCGGTGCACTGCACCACGCCGCCCTCCCACAGGAACGGGATCACCTCCTTGTCGACCTCCCTAACCTCTGACACCCAGGGGTCGTCCGCCCCAGTAACCGGTAGACCGCAGCTGGAGGTAGCCCTCCTCCGTGAGAGAGGGCCGTCTGCACAAGCTGTGCAGCCACGGGCAGATCATTCATGGATCACACAGCGCTGCGCGCCGGTGCTCCCGGAAACCTCGACCACTAGGTTGCTCTGCCCACCTATTTTACTCTCATATTGGGTCCCTCCCCTCCTGGTGGCCCAACACCAAAGGGAAACCCTCAGCGAGATGCCACTTCTGCAACGTCCTCCAGCCGACCTAAACAGGCCAGAACGGGCCAATACATGCATGTATAGGCCTATCCAGGCCTATACATGCCCAAAATTCACGCGAAATTCGAGTGGCTCATGAAGAAACACAGGCAATACGTGAAAAATCCCACCAAGAAAAAAAAGGGGGGGGAAAGAGAAAAAATGGGCCCACCCTGATATTTCGTGCCCCGTTCGTGCGAAGTTGCCCCTATTTCGGTAACACCAGTCTAGCTATCTCGTTTTCACATGTGCTCCAGACCCACATCAAAGCAGCAGGCTCTAGGGTGGTGGAAGCGTCAACGCATCATTAAGGAAGAAGGAATCACAGTTGCTACGCTTTTTGGTGGTCGGGGGTGCCTGCGCAGTGGGTTCCCGGGGTAGCAGTGCAGCGGATGACCCCCCTCCACCTTATGGCACACGACGCGCTGGCACGGGCGGAACCGGTTCACCGGCGAACCGGTTCGTCCGAACCGGTTCCTGGCATACCGGTTCGTCCGAAACCGGTTCCGCCCGAACCCCCACCTGAACCGAAATTTGCCAACCGGGCAAATTGGGTCCCGACCGGTTGGCGTTTACCGGTCGGTGGACCTGACCCCGCACTGAGTCATCTCAGACCTATGGGTTTCAGTCCCAGTTTCAGATTCAGACCTGCTGATCCAGAACCGCACCCTCTCCTTCTACACCAATTGTATCCGCTGCTCATGGGTCCGAGTGACGACGATAGCAATGACGATGGCTCCATAGCAAAGATGGCTACCACTGTCAAAGCTCATCTGGAACAGAAACTGTCAGATGGAAGTCTCCTGTATAAATACAGGGTTCGGGTTTCCCACGAGTGTAACGCAGCTACGTGCAGGTGTGTCAAGAGAGTGTGCAGCTCACAGCAGTTCCTCATCCTTGGTTCTGAACCCCACAGTTCTTCGAATCACAGGGACAACAGGGAGGCCAGATCCAAACGATCAGGCTTTCCAGACGCGGGGTTCAACTGGTGACGACCGTTGTTGCGAGACCGGAGCGGAGGTCGGCGTAGGCTTATCTCATGCTACGGCAGGGATGAGGACTCAGCCGCCACCCCGGGTACGGGTTGAACAGGTTGTGTGGTTCCACTGATCAACATGGGTCGGCCTGTCTGATAAGACTCAGCCACCCTGCGGGTCAATTTATTCTAAAAAATTTAAAAGACGCCTTTTTGACCAAAAGGCAAAATTTCCTCCTCGGACCAGAGGATGACAAGCAGGTTGAATATGCAAGCAGTGATCTCCTGTGTACCCTTGGACCCCACATTAAACTCGAACTGAAGCCCTCAGTCGTCCTTGACCAGATTCAGACCCGCTGATCCAGAACCGCACCCCTCCCTCGACTCCAAGTGTATCCGCTGATCGTGGGCCCATGTGACCACAAAGACTTAATCGTGACTCCATGGGGGTCTTCGCTACAGGGTGATCGTCAGTGCATTTTGGTGCATTTCCTGTTGAATTAGCTGAAAACTGACGAAGTTTGTCGAAGTTTGTCGACCAGCGAAGACCCCCCATAGCAAAGATGGCTACCACGCTCAAGACCATCTGTGAACAGACGGTGGTCTCCTTCCGGGTTTGCGTTCCAGAACCGGTTCTCGGCAAACCGTTTCACGAACCGGTTCGCGAACCGGTTTCTGCCAGTTTCAGAACCGGTCCCAGCCGGTTCTGAACCAGTTCCCAACCGGTTCGGGATTTGTCAGTTACCGGTTTGCCGTCGTGTTTCAACCGGTTCACAAACCGGTTCCCAAGGAACCGGTTACTGTTTTCAAACCGGTGAGTGCAGGCCAAAATTGGGCGAAATTTGGGTCAATCGGAGGCAAACAATAGGCTTGGCTGTTTGTTTGTGCGCACTACCGGAGTTGGGAGAAGCACAAATGCTTCTCCCAACGGGCCACCCGACGAAGCTCGAGGTCGAACGGGACCTCCTCGGCCTCCTTCTGCGCCTCCAGAAAGGCGATCTTCTTCGCCTGTTCCGCACCTGTTTGCGGAGGGAAGCAGCGTTGGTCTCGTCCCCGACAGGGGGTACCGTCTCCATAATGGCCTCCCTCAGGTCCTCATCATCCGCGACCGGAGAAGCTTCCAAGTCACCGCTCCGGACAAGAGGCTCCTTCTGCTGCACCTCCCAGGCGCAGGGCGGACAGACCCACCTCGTCCCCTCCCGCGGCAGCAGGCGAGCGCGGTCGTCGCGGTCGGGGATCCTCTTCTCCAGACACTCCACCGAACCACGACATCCACACCGGTTGCAATGTGGACCCACATCGTGGAGGGTCTCGCACGAGGGGACGAGGATGCAGTCCGTCGAGGTGGAGGCCGGGGCGGCGTCAGCCGGGTACTCCACCACGGGGATGCGACTCCAGTCAACCAGCTCCAGGTCGAACTTCGCCCTATCGGACATTTTTGTTTGTGCGCACTACCAGGTGTATTTCTAGTGGGGGATGAGGATGAGTCTTTTTGGCATCCGCCCTTTTTCCGGCTTTTTTCCAGCCAAAATCTGGTTTTTTTCCAGCCAAGAGCCAGACGTTCACTACCGTGGCTCCGGCGGCTGGGGGGCTCCGCCCCCCAGACCCCCCGTGGAGCGTGTGTTTGCCCGTCTAGTAACCGTAGCAAGTCCTTGGGCTGTTTCAGCTGGCATATCGGGGGGTATCGTCGGCCCCACACTGGGGAGGAGGGACATTGGGTACCATTTTTTGTTGCATACACGTTAAGTGTTCTAAGAAACCAGACATAACCAGAAGACCAACATCATGTTCGTGCTAGCACTTTTCCCTTTTGTCATCACACCCGTGCGCCAAAACAGGTTAGGCCTTATATTTGGCTGCGTTCAACGAAAAAAGACACTTCTTTCCGGAGTTTAGCTAGCACGATTCAGTTGGGCGATTCATTTGTCTGGTTTCTGGAAAAAAGCGGGGATGAATCGGGGGTTTTTGGCTGGGAAGACCGGGGATTAAAAACACACCTGGTGCCGCACTACGCAATATATCTGTTCATGGGGGCCCTCGCTACCAGATGTGACTGAGTGAGAAAAAGTGAGCTCCAGCCCACTTCCCCTCACTGACTGACGAGCTGTGACGAGCTGTGACTGGTAGCGAGGACCCCCAAGCAAGATTGTTTGTGTAAAAGAAAAGGCTAGGGAGTTGGGTGGCCCCTAGCTGCAGCACCCATTTCGACCAAAAAAAATCGAGCGGTCCCGGCACTTTCTCCAAGCCTCGGAGGTGGCACAACGGCAGTTCGAATTCCCCGTGCCTCTCGAACCTTCAGAATCTTCCTCCAGGGAAAGTGCAGGGGCTGTTCTGGGGGTGGCAGAGGTTGGGGTAATCCGGAGATGCTCTCTGCACCATGGCGCCAGCCCTAACCCCCGCCTTTTTTACCCTGGCCCCCTCCTTGAAGGGAAGGGCCCCGATGAACCTGTTGAGCACAAGGTGCACGTTGACTCCATGCGGCGTGCGACTGTGGGGCAGAATCAGCTGTTCACTACCGTGGCCTCCGGCGGCTGGGGGGCTCCGCCCCCCAGACCCCCCTGTGGCTGTGGGTAGAGGAGCCACCCTGCCCATCCCAGTTGAGTGGCGTGGGGTGGGGTGTTGTGGGAAGGGAAAGTCCTTCCATTTGGGGAAATGGCCGAAATTTCGCCCCCCGATTACCCCCGGTTTTCGGCGCGCAGCCCGGAACCCTATCTTTTACCCTGGCCATGACCCTGCCGCAGCCACCGCCGCCGCCACCGCAGCCGACCCTGGCGCCAGTGCCCCCACGCAGGACGGCGTGCCCGCGCTGCAGCACGAGGTGCAAACGTCTGCACGATCTGCTCAAGAAGCAGCAGAGGCAGCAGGTCCAGCAGCGGCAGCGCCTTGAGCAGCAACTCGCAACACAACAAGGCCACCAGCAGGCGGCCACGCAAGGGGAGCGCACCGAAGTACGGCGGCTTCAACAGGAGCTTGGGGAGCAGAGGGCAGCCGCGCAAGAGGAGCACGCCGAGGAGGCTCCAACAACAGCTCGGGGAGCAGCAGGCCCGGCAGGATGAGCTCCTGCAGCGCCTGGCAGCCCAGCAGCGCCAGCTGGACGACCTCCAGGAGCGTCCCGCCCGCGACCCCCCCTCAGCCTGGCACGCCGAAGGCTGTGCGCGAGCTGAAGGCACAGCTGGAGGGGCAGGGCGTGGATCACGCCCGCGTGCACGGAGCTGCGCGGCCTGCTTGTTGGCCTGCGCAAGGACGCGGAGAGCGGCCTCGGGGAAGAGCGCCGCAGGGATGCGGCCCTCGGCGGGAGGGCGGCGACGCTGGAGGCGAGCCTTCGGGCAGTGCGGGAGCAGCTGCAGCATCCCCCCGGCCCAAAATCGCGTCCAGGCGGGGGGACTTAAACACGGGGGTCCCAGGTAATAGGAGAACAAGCCGTTCACAGTGGTGATGATCCCTGCCTGGCACCAGAAATTTCCCTCCAATTTTTCCAGTTTTTTCACGGCCGTGAATTTTCTCTGACTTCTTTTCACGGCCGTTAAAATTACCTTTCTTTTTTTCACGGCCGTGATGGCTTTTTTTTCACGGGCACGACGGTGGTGCTCTGGTGAAATTTCTGCATACGCGGTGACGGGCGTTCCATTACTATGAATCGGGAGCGAAAAAACGTACCTGAAAAAGGGGCTCGTTTTTGGGCGGGGAAACCGCGTTTCGTTGCATTTCCGAGCCTCGCCCGGATCGTAGTGGGGTCATTTTGAAAAAATGGGCTTGTTTGAAGACACTCAAATTTTCCGTCCTGGTTATCTCTACAGCAGGTGATCAGTAACAACCCGGGCTACGGGTCAGGCACCTGCTCGGAAAGCAGGGACGGGAGTTCCCCACTCAGCTCAACTGCCAACAACGCCACCAAGTAGGCAAACATGTGCCAGCTTGAGTCACCCCTGATACGGCGAGGGTGTAGCCCGTTCAAGACACTGATGCCAGCACTGGACGTGGGGACCCCCACGAAGCATGTTGTATGTGAAACCTCGTGCACACGCTGTAGTGCTGCACACGCTATACAGGGGGGGTCTGGGGGGCGGAGCCCCCGAAACCCGCCGGAGGCCACGGTAGTGAGTATCTGTTCCTTGCGCCGTAGTAGGAGCGCGTGGGAGTTGCGGGCGTACAGATTCTGTGTGAGTTGGATGCGTCCTCCTGAGGCTACTGAGAGTGGTCTGGGTCCCATTCGCTGATGTGAACCCAAAGGACTTGGCTACAAGACAGGCACACGCTGCAGCCTAGTGGTACAGGGAGGTCTGGGATTTGGTGACTCGCCATACAGGGGGGTCTGGGGGGCGGAGCCCCCCAGCCGCCGGAGGCCACGGTAGTGAACATCTGTTCCGAGCTGAATTCGGTGTGGATCACTCCGACATCAGGTCGGAGCCCAGTGCTGCGCGGGAAGCAGTCACTCGGTAGGGAAGGCAAAAGGGGTGCTGAGAGTTTCATGCAAAGCGATGCTTGTGGAAGTTTGGGGAACGGCGAACCTCAGGGCGTGAAGAGCAGCAGCCGTCAAGGCCACCCACCCACCCCCGCCCCGCGGGGCCCATTTTTTTCTCTCCCCGTCTCTGCCTTCTTTTGAATATTTGAGATCCGTGCGAAACGCCATGGGCATACCTGAAGCTTATTCTGACAAAAAGTGGCCAAAAACCCGGTACTTATACTCAGTTTTTTCTTGGTTTTCGTGACCTGTTTCACCCCATTTTTCGGGCCGTGCGCACCGCAGGTGACCCGAAAAACCCCGAAAACGGCATGTTTCGGAACATTGAAATCCATGGTGCCCCCGGACGTGTTCTGCGGATGAGTCCATCTTTTATTAGACCCCGTACAGAAACACGAGAAAACGTGGGAATATGCAGTTTGACCCTGGAGAAGAGTGGTGCACCCTTAGAGGTAGTCCAGAGAATGCACAGATGTCCACAGGGGGGTCCGGGGGGCGGAGCCCCCCAGCCGCCGGAGGCCACGGTAGCGAACATCTGTTCCTTGTGGGTACAGATTCTGTGGTGAGTTGGGTGCGTCCTCCTGAGGGCGGTCTGGATTCCATGACCTGATGTGATCCCAAAGGCTTGGTCGACAGGCATACGTCACGCGGGGGTCTGGGGGGCGGAGCCCCCCAGCCGCCGGAGGCCACGGTACTGAACATCTGTTCCTTGTGCGGTACAGTCATCTTCCTGAACTTGAGTAAATTGCGCCCAAGGGTTCGATGAGGGCGCCAAGGCTCGTCAGTGCGGGCTGGATCGTCGCCTCAAGCCAGAGGTTCAATGACAGACACTGAGGACATGGGCCAGGCCCCGTGGGCTGGCCCGCCCGGGCCCCATTTTTGGTCCATTTTTTCCTCCTCCCGAAAATGCGTTTATTTGCATCATTGGGATCCGTGGCTCACGCCACGGTATTTTTTTCTCTCCGGAAACATTATTTGTTCACACCTTTTGGGCCTGAACCACCAAGAAAAAAAAATATTGGCAATTCTGAAAATCCTTATACTCATACCGGGCAACATTCAGGTATGGCCATGGGGTCACTTTCATTTTTTTGGTGCAAATTTTTCATACTGAATTGGGGTACCAAAACTTTTCGAGTTGTGGACAAATCCCTGTTTGCAAATAAAAAACGTACCTCAAAAAATCGCCGAAAATGCCGGGAGTAGGGAGTGAAGTTAGCGCGACCACTGGACACGTGAATCTTATTTTTTTTGCAGCAGTAGCACGAAGTGCAGATCACACTGAGCGTGCACACATACACACATACACACATGCGCAGGGTGGGCTGTGATCTGCGCAGGATCAACCCACACAAAACGTGGTCACCACGCGCACACACACACACATGGCATGCGAACCGAATTCTGGAGCAGTGTGGATCGCATCAGAGCAGGCATTCCCTGATCTTGAAGTGATCTCCACACACTCTCTCGTTGGTGGGCTAGGATCCGTGCAGGGTTAACCCACTCGAATAGTCATCAACACACACACACACACCCTTCCGCAGTAGTCTATCAGACGACAATCAGGGGGGGGGGAGGGGGTATTTTTTTGTTTCACACACCCCGGTGCGGCTGTGCCTTGCCCCCAGCCGGAGAGGCCTTGGGAGAAAGGTTGATCCCTGAGAACGGCGAGGGCAGATCGCGCATCCTTTGCTTCGCCCCATCGCCTGACGCCTCCGCCGGCGGCTGCCCCTTCCTCGGCTCCCCGAATGCGGGGCCCGCGCCGCCGCCGCCGCCGCCACCGTCACCCCGGGCGCCCGCAACACCTCCACCCCCCGCCCCGCCGGCCGCCCCAACAGCGAAACCCCTCCGTGTCCGCGGGGGTGGTGAAGGCTCCTCCAAATCGACATCCTCGTCGATCGGCATAAACCCCCCGCTGTCCTCCATGATCCGCCTGTGCAGGCGCTGGGCCAGCTGCAGCCTCTCGTCCTCCACCTGACGTTCGTCAACCTTCTCCTCCTTTGATGCCTCGCGCTCCGGCCGCCGCAACGACGACAGGCGCGGCATCCCAGCGGACGCAGCGACAGGGCTCGGGGGACCCTGCGGTGTCGCCTTCCTGACTGGGCTCGCCGCCGGGAGGGCGCTGCTGCTGCGAAGGGGCGACTCGCCGGCGGTGCGGGTGTCGGGCTGAGGCGCAGCCGCAAGAAGCGGCCTGTGCGCCGCGCCCCCCTCAAACTGCGCCTCCGCAGTATCCTCCACCGGGACAGGGATGCCCGGAAGCTGCAGCTTCCCCAGCGACGCGAAGTAGTTTGTGAGCAGCGGGTCCGGGGGGCGTGTCTCCAGCTCCAACGGGTTCCACTCCTCCGGGGCCACGTCGGTGACAGGCTCCGTCCGGGCCGCCTCCTCCTGTAAGGCGTGCGCGTTGGTCTGCAGCGATCCCCCCTCGACAGGCATGGGGTGGGAGAAATCGACGGAGTTAAAAAAACTCGCGCTCGAATTGCTCCGTGTGTGGAACCCGTGAACGATAACATGCTTCCGGAGCTGTGTCGCGAGCTCGCTGTAGTCGGAGTCTCCGGCGCAGATCGCGATGTGCGCGACGCTGCCCTGCATGGCAAGACGGGACGCATCGAAAGCCATACGCATGTCTACCGATTCAGCCCCCTTCGGCACCACAACATACTCAATGCCCAGGCTGTCAGCCATGCGGATTGCAGGGATGCTGCAGGGGCCGTAACACCTCCCCACCACTGTGGTGCCGTATGCCGCAAGCCTGCCTGAGATGTATTGGATGTTTTCAGCCGATATATTCTCTGTATCCATGAAGAGGGCGATCTTGATGCTGCCGTCAGGGCGTGATGAAGCCGCATGGCTGCCCACCCTGGTGACGTGGCGTGCAGCCGGTGTGCTACCATAGAGACGTGCCCCCCGCTGCGTTGCCCTGCTGTGGCCAGGGTGGGCAGCGGCAGCGGCTGTGCGGCGGAAGGGGGCACTGCCGCCACGCCGCACCTGGGGCACAGAGAGAGAAGTCGCGCAACATCTGAGGCCGCAGGCAGTCAGAAGCACGCCACCCCGCCCGACCCCCCCGTTCATCCGGGGCGGGTGGGGAGATGACAGAGATAGGGAAGAGACGCAGTCCGGCACTCCAGCCACACCGGTGATGTGGCTAAGACACAGCGCCCCCACCCGGTTGGGTGTTTGTGTGTGTGTGTCACCCCTGTGTGGATGTGTGTAGGCAACATGAGGGTGGGAGGGGGGTGGGGGTGGAGGTGAAGGTGTCAGAGCTGCGGCGGATGCATGGGGGTGAGGTTCGGGGGGGGTGGCGGTCCGGATTGGCAACGGCTTGTCGCAGCAGCACTTCCCTGAGGGCTCTGACACTACTGATTTGTGTTTTTTTCTGCGGGGGGGGGGGGGGGTTTTTGATACACACACACGCCACGGGCGGCATATATTCACGGAGTTCGGGGGAGGGGGGAGGAGGAGAAGGGTGGGGATGCACGGTGGCGAAGTAGAGATCAATAGGGCACAGAGCTGACTCAGGAGGAGGGGAAGGAGGGTGTGATCAGATGGGTGATTTATTTTTCTTCTTCTCACAGACCAAAGTCAGGGTATAAGATAGACTTTTTTTCTGGCGCTGTTTTCCGGTTTTTCTGGTTTTGAAAATTTTTCGCGCGCGCCTTCGGCGCGCGCGACCCGCGCAAACCCTCCCAGAATCTGAGAGGGCCCGGTGCCTGCGCGCGTCCTGCCGTACTGAGGCTGCTTGGTGGGGCAGGCGCAGCAGCTGCTTTGAAAGTTTGGACTCTCGACCAAAAAACCGGTCTGGGTGCAATGTTTTTACGCAGGGGGGTCTGGGGGGCGGAGCCCCCCAGCCGCCGGAGGCCACGGTAGTGAACATCTGTTCCCTACAGTCTGGATTCGCTTGTAAGTAGGAAGGCTTCGCTGTATCGCAGCCCGGCCAGCAGGAGATCACTGGTCCTTGAGGATTCAACCTTCAGGGTGGAGGAGGACGGGGGAGTGACCACTCGTGACAGGTGTGCGTTGTGGGTGGAGTGGGTGCACGACAGAATGGCCAAAGGGTCCACGAGATCTCTGCACACATTCCGTTATCGAGGAGATGGGCACCTAGCTGTGACGACAGGCAACAAACAAATCTCATCTGTTAGTTGCCCCCAATAGGCTTGGCGACCTTCAAGACTGCTTGAAAGTCGTTCGTGTTCTTGTCTCAGCCCTCCAGACTGCAGTCTTAGACTCCCTCTTAGACATGGTGGCTGGAGTCCACCATGTGTGCACCTTCAAAACAGAAGAGACCTGCATGACGAGGGCATCACCACCCACCGGGCCACCCGCTAGGTCCATTTTTTCTTCTCCGCTTCTCTGCCTTCTTTGGACTATTTGAGCTCTGTGCGGATCACGATGGGGTCACTTTCTATTTTTTTATGGCGTTTTTTCTGACTGTTTTACTGTCCCAAAGTCACAAAAAAACCGCCAAAAATGAGATCGACCTTTTTTTTTTTTCCCAGAAAACCGGGAACCGGGAAACCCTGGTTTTGAAAACCGGAAAACCAGACCTATCTTATCCCCTGACCAAAGTATACAAAGAAGCGCCGGGGCGAGGAGGGGGCAGGATTGCATATTCGCGTGGTGTATGGGAAACAGGCCACACATACATACATATAGTATGCTTCCCAACCGCAAATTAGCCTTCTGCACCCCCTGCCATTGTGTTCAAGGGTGTTGGTGTATCTACCGCTGGCTTGACCGATTTGGACATTGTGTTGGTCTTTGATTCTTCTGGCCGCTCACAGTGGCATTTTGCCGGATGATTATACTGTACTCCGGGCGCTGGTCTTCTTTGGTGCTGTTGTTGAGGGGGGGGGGGGGGAGCAAAAAATACACAACCATCTGGACACACGTCTCTCTTCAGCCAGATCAACTTGACTTCTGGATTCCCTTGGTCAGGCAGGCAATGGGGGGTCAATTCACTCACCTGGCCGCTATGTTGCTGCCTCAGATTCTCCAAAGACAGCCAGCCTTTTGGCGCAAACTACGTTAAAACGATATTTTCCCTTTCCCCCCACCACCCGGTTCTTTTCACGTTCGTGCTGGAGCTGGTGGAGCCCCCGCAGCAACTTTTCCCCCCCACCCACCACTGGCACATCTGCACTTGCAGTGCCAGGATGGGCCGAGGGCCTGTATTGTCACAATAGGGAAAGAACGGGGAAAGCTTGTATGAAGGATTCTGAAGAATTGTTTTCGAAAGTGTGGGGGGCGGGGGGTTGGCACTGCAGTGGAGATGCAATGGTTGGGCTCCCGCGGAGGTGGCGTGGGAGTTCTGGTGTGTAGCTCATGACCATGGCGGGAGCGGGGGGAGGGGGGGATGAACGTGAAACACCCACTGCACACACAGCAAACTCGCGTTCCTATAAAAATTGGACCAAAGTCACCAAAGCAACGTGATGACCCTGACGTGCGGTGCGCGGGAGGCACCACCACACCACCTCCTGGTGTGACCATTCTGTGCCATGTGGTTGTGTGGATGCCCTGAAGGGACGCGTCGTGTGCGGCAGTTTGCAGAGGAGCGCTGCATCAGAGTTCGTTCAGTAAAAAACAATGCATTAGCGTGTGAAGACAGTCGAGATCCGGATCAGCAGCAGGACGCTCTCTGTGTGTGATTCCGCACTGCTGCAAAATGCTTCACGGTGTGTGTATGTGTGTACGTTGAACACTTTTAAGGTGGGTACATCCTGTGCGGATCCTGGCCACTGTGTGAGTGTGTCCCCCCCCCCCCCCCCCCTCGAGACGGTGGAGGGTACCATCAGAGCTTTGCTCGGTGTGACCTTTCACTCAACAAAAAAGTACTAAGGCGGGTGTGTGAGTGTGACAGAGGGGGGTGGAGGGGGTATTGAAATAGAATTAGAAGGACCCGGCAAAAAAGAATCAAAACACACAGGCCGCCCTTCTAGAATAACCGGGGGATATTTTTGAAGTCGATTCAAAAATGCAAAATTCAAATTTCAAAAAAAACAAAACACCCCTCAAAAAAATTCCGGCTGCGGCGTGGGACGGGTCGTCACCACCTGCGGGTCGGATGTGCCTGTTGCAGCTGCATCCCTGCCCGACACCACCCGATGCCCCACGCGAGAAGTGCAGGAAACATGCCTTCCTGGGAAGGGAGCGGGGGACAACGTACGCAGAGAGGGGCATGGGGGAAGGAATCTCACCCCAGCTACGCACAAACAGAAGAGCGGCACCGCGAAAGGATAATGAAGAACCCCGGATCAGCTCGCTGAGATGCAGGGGCGGGGGGGGGGGGGGGGGGGGGGGGGGGAGGGGGCGGGCACAACCTGCTCCTGCCGAATGGGTGACGTGGCAGTAAAACCAAAATGGAACACTATCGACACATGTCACTCAACACGGGGGAATGGGGAGGGGGAGAGGTTGTGGTGAAACGCACACACCTCGACCTGTGATGAGGTGAGATGTGGCTCTGCAATTACGGCACTACGCGTGCCGTAAACTCAAATCGGACCTGCGTTCTCTGTGTTCCATTTCCTCCTTCATTGCATGAGGCTACAAAAAAAACCCCTAAATCGCCTGCTGCAACCGTTCTGTGAGAACGCAGTCCCCCCCCCCCCCTCCCAACAAGGTTATTTTCAGGCCAACAAGTTCTTGTTTTAAAAAAGACTCCGCGAGAATATCGTAAGTTGACCCGTTGGGGGCACGAAGACACCCGCACGAGATCATCGATAATAAGACGAATGTAGCTGAGAGCTGCTCTGCAGGGCTTCCCACAATCTTCATCCCTCTAAATCATCATGACGATTTTTTCCACAGAAAAAAAGGCTCTCAAAAAAAAATTTCCGCCGCGCGCTTCGCGCGCGGCGGCTTCGGCTATGATGCTCGGTGGGCCATGCGGCCGGGTCACAGGTTGCGCCACATCTTGCGGCGACTCCTCTTCATCTTCAGAGAGAGGGTAGTCCAGCAGCTCTGGGGTGGCGGTCCGCTGACTCTTCAGGTCGGGGGGCTGTGAGCGAGACCGCGACCGCGACCGCGAGCCAGAGGGCTGGGGCACTGGAGGCGCAGGGGCAGGACCCGGGGCAGATGCAGGAAGGACACGCTTGTTCCGCTTGTCGTCCTTTTCGATGAAGTCCAGGAGGGCTTTCTTCGACTGGTACGCCTTGGGGAGTTGAATGTGGCGGTACCGAGCCTGCTCAAGCAGGATGTCGCGGTCTTTCTGGAATGCCGAGTAATCCAGGCGGATCTTGGATGCGTCGACATTCCTTCTTGCACCGAAGCCAAAAGCCGCCAATGACATGTTGTGGGAAGGGATATGGGGGTTGGATGAAACTGTGCGGGTGATGAGTGTAGATGGAACAGAAGGAGGGAGGCGGGTCGACCTGCGTGTGCAGTAGCAAACATCCAATTCCTGAACGATTTTGAGCCTTTCTTGCGACGTCGGATGGCGTCTCAGTGATGGGCCCCTTCCGTGCGGAAACCTTTCATGCAACAAGCTGTATGCCTGGTAGAACCAGGCCAAACCGGGAAGCCCAAAAATGAGGAAAATCCTCAGCCCCCCAATTTTTTTTTGAAGAAAATCCTCAGCCCCCCAAAAAAAAATCTTGAAGAAAATCTTCAATCCCAAAAAGTGGGAAAATGGGGGGGGGAAAAAAATGACGATTTCTTCGGGAAAATCGTCTTAGGGGAAGCCCTGCTGCTCTGACACCCTGTCGGTTGGCGTGTATTAGGAGACGATTCACGAGAGGTGAAGAAACTAAATTCGGGGATGTGTGTGTGTTTGTGTGGATTGAGTGTAGTAGTAGTCCTTTCCCTGTGAAGACCTGAAGAAGTCATCTGCTGATTGGGGATCTCTTGATCCGTGATTCGCCGCCCATTTGCCGCACAGGGATTGAACGATTTTGAATTCGTAGCAAGGATTTTTTTGACCATGCCTTTCCTTTTAGAAGATACTTGTCACCTCGCGACAATCACCCCCCCCCCCCCTTCCCCCCTAGAGAGGGCACCTTCCCTGAACATGCGTGGAGTGGGGTTTGAAAAATAATCGAATCACTTTAAACGCAGCCCAGGGATGCAGGTAGGGGGCGTCGTTTGTTTGCTGGGTGGCGTTTTTCGAAGGGTGGACGGGAGAGAGCAATGATCCCCGAGTAACGGAGAGAGAGAGAGAGAGAGAGCAAGGGAAGGGTGCGCCGCTGGGGCCATATGGTGGTGGGGTGGGGTGCGCATTGTGGGGGTGATTTCTTTGAGAAACAGGCGGCAATCGAGGACCCCTGTAACCACACCAGCCGACCCAGATGGGCCAGAGAAAAGTGGCCCAAAAGGGGCTCCACAGAAGGCTGTGGACGAGCGTTGTGTTTACACCATATTGGTTTCGGAAAGAGCCCAATGTTCGTTTTGTGCGCACGAGCGAGAAAAAAATATACGTGGAGTTGCGTTCTGTGTTTTTTTCTACGAAAGGTGCCTGCTCGCGCATTGCGTGCCGGATACCGAACGCTGCCACGAGTTTTTTTTTCCCGGTGCGAAAAGCGACGCTGCTCCTCCAGAAGCTGTCCAAAAATAATGCGCGTCTCCATCGTACAGTCACATCCTGCTCTACCTCAGTTGCACGATGAAGGTGGAGCACTCAGACCAGAGAACATGGACGGTGTGGCTATGACGTGTTGTCTGCCTGACCCTGTCTGTCAGCTGCGCCTAAAGCGGATGTGCCTTCCACGGGTTGACGGCACTCTGCAGAATGGCAGACTCCAGGAAACCCTGTCCGAGTTAACGCGCAGGGCTGGGGGCTGGGGTCACTGTGCGTCTGCAAATCAGAAGGGGGAATCAGAGAAGAACCAGTAGGCATTTGTCGATCGCGAGTACAGCCAAAAATAATACGCGCCGTTGCCGGTTGCCCGGCCAACACCGCCTGACACGAACTGCTGCCCGAAAGGATATCGGGCACCGTTCGCTCCGAGGGAATCACGCAGTGCAGTGCAGTGCAGCCCAACACCCCTCCTCCCCTGGTGCGTTGCACTGCGCTGCAGCATCGAAACACAACCCAAAGCTGTGCACACCCCCCGCAGGCCCCCTTGTCGGATCGGCAGGACACGCGCTCTCAATGCAACAGCACCGAGGTGGTAGAAAAGACAGCCTCACACGGGCCAGCCTTTGGCGCCCGTGTGGAATAGGGTGGGTGTGTGTGGGGGTGAAAGGGAAAGGGGCGGCAGGATGGGGCGGCAGGATGCAGGGGGAAGGTGTATGTTGTGTTCTATCCGCTTCTTTATTGGTGCCCCTGATTTACCCCTTTTTCACTACGCACAAACTACGCAATCTGGGGGGGGGTCTCGCTTTTTGGTCCCCCCCCCAGTTTTTTTTGGTCCCCCTTTCTGTGTGGCTACTGAGACAGGACTGGAGGCACTGCGCTGACCGAGCAAAAAATTATTGCCAGAACTCACTATACACCGTACGAAAGAACGCACGACATGTGGGGCGGGACTCCAGAAACACCTGGGCAAGGTTGCCCCATGCCCAGAAACACCTGAGAAGGAAGTGAGTTCCAGGAGCCGCGTAGAACACCCTCGAGATTGTGAATGATGATACGATCACAGCCTTCAGGGCGCTGCGAGGTGCCACCCTGAAGGTGGCCCTTGACATCAAGGAGAGCGTCGGCCGAGGGGTCGACGAAAAGCTGAAGAAGGCGCTACTGGCACTGGATCCCGCGGGGTATACGGAGGTCACCGCCACACAGGCAACCTCCGCTGACAACGTCCAGGAGACGTTATCCGAGGGGATCACAACGGCACTAGAGATCTGTGTCACGGGATCCAGGCGCCCACTCTCCCTCGACGGTCTGGGGATTGTTGTTGAGTATGGTGTCGTTTCCTGCAGCTGCAAAAAAGCGTAGCAACTGTGCTTCCTTCTTCCTTAATGATGCGTTGACGCTTCCACCCGGAGGAGCTGAAGCAGGCACCGCTTAATGATGCGTTGATGCTTCCACCCGACGAGCTGAAGCAGGCACCGCGCCAAAGGGCACCCCCAAAGAGACCTGCAAAGACTGCGTCGAAACCCGCACCGAAGGCTGCCAGCGCTGCAGCACCTGAAGAACCTGCAGCACCTGCAGCACCTGAAGCGCCTGCACCCTCACTGACCCCGGAACAGCAAGAACTCCTTGAGTTTGGGGTCCCGGCATAGAGACAGAGAATGGCTGAGTAAATCAAAAAATGAGACCCCCCCCCCCCCTTTTCACTACGCACAAACTACGCAATATGGGGTCGTCAGGGGCACCATTTATGCTATTTTTTTGGATCGGTTTTATTTCGCCACAACCCGTGCTGCTTTCAGGCGAAGCCGGGGTGGTGGGTGGTGGGTGGGGGCAGGCGATGGAGATGGAGATGGGGGAAAGGGGAGGGGGTGGGCTGAATGGCGAATGCATGGTGGATCCCCAAACAGGCACATTTTTTTTCATCATGTTCGCCTCTTCGTAATCCTTTCCGGGACTGCCCTTCGTTCTACGGGCGCAACAGGAGAACAGGCGCTGATCTACTAGCTAACAGGGGCTGGTCGCTGAGGGGGGTCGATAAAAGATGTTCCCCACCTGCGGAACTGAGCTGCGTGAGCGCGCACCTCAGAAAACCCAGTTGCAGAGGGAGCCGAGACAAACCCCGCAAACCCTGTCGGAGTTCCGTCACAGGAGGTGAAGGCCGCCCCATCACCCCGCCCCAAATATGCATCTATTGCTGTAGGAGGATCCTTGAAATCGGTAGTGGACAGTAGCGGACAGGGCGGACATTTCCTTGTGGAAAAAGTGCCCGAAAAAAAATTCGAAAAGGTCCCCCTTACAGAATTAGCCTTTTTTCAAAAAATCAGAAAATTTCGGACCGCAATTTGTACCCAAGAAAGTGCCGAATTTTCGGACTTGGTCCGATTTGAACGATTTCCGTGCCTCTTGCAACCCCCATGAGGGGGGGGCTGCTGTTTCGGGTTCTTCCGGTGGTACATGCTGGGGTGTCAGGACAGGGAATCCTGCTCGCTGTACCCGGTGATCCCTGACGCAGCCAGGAAGTAGAGAGCCTTGGAACCCTGGTTGAGGCCTGTAACACCCGGCCTTCCTGCCACTTGTGGCATTGTGGAGTGGTTATGGAGAAGGTTCTCTCTCCGTCCGGTCGAGCACAACCGTCCTCTCCAGCCAGGGGTCATCTACTTTCCAAACAAGGGCCAGGAACATGCTCAAACAAACCAATTGATCAGAAAATCTGGCTTGCCGTGGAATCATTGAGCATTGGGGAGTGGTTTGCCCCCTTGCTGCGTATGACATGTCCATTTTTGACGATTTTTGGGCAGAATTTGGTGCGTGGGACCTTTCGATTTTCATGATTTTTTCGGAATTTCGTGGGGACCGGTACCCCATTTGAGGGCCAAAAATCTCATTTCCGAGGCCTGGGAATGGTCGCAGTGGCCTCAGATGTCCAAAAACGTTCAATTGACCTCTCCTCGAAAAAAAAATCGAAAGGTCCCCCCTACTGGCACCCCGGATTAGGACATGTCTCTGGGGGTGTCCGGGGGGCATTTTTGGCCCATTTTTGGCTGGGGAAAATGGGCCATTTTTCACGATTTTTTCGGTTTTTTGTCCGGACCGGCACCGCATTTGAGGGGCCAAAATCTGATTTCCGAGGCCCGGGAATGGTCGCAGTGGCTTCATTTGGCCAAAAACGTTCAATTTACCCTTCCCCAAAAAAAAATTCGAAAGGGTCCCCCTACAAATCGCCGGTCTTAGGAATTTTTTTTGGGCACCCAGATTTCAAAAATTTTCAAACTATTTTCTGGACCAAAAATCAAACTATTGAGGTCCTGGCCGGACATGTCCGGGGGGGGGGGGGGGGGGGGGTAGGGGGGGTCAAATGCCACCCTTTTACGTGGACAAACACGATTTTTCAAAAAACCGGCGCAGAGGCCCCAAAGCCCCCGTAAACCCTCCAAACCCCCCCAGATCGGTCCGGAAACCCATCGAACCCCACTTTTCCACCATTCCGGGCACCTCAGGTGCCCGAATTGGGGTACCTAAATTTTGTGCCACCGTTTGGTACCGGACAGTGCCACTGTGTGGGAGGTTGGAAAAGAAAATGCCCCAACACACCACATCTGAGGGTTGCAATGCATGTTGCTTGCCAACCACGTCATCCGGTGGGTGTCAGGCGCTATGTAGGTGGCATTAGCCAGGTCTTCGATGAGTTCTGGCTTGTATATGTACCTCCCTGCCACCATGCACCGGGAGGCTGCCTGTAGGTACGGAACAAGTCCAGATGGTCGTGTGATTCCTGTGCAGCAGTGCTCCACAACCGGGATGTGTTGACAACGACTGTTGCAACACGAGCTGTACATTCCGGGAACACACGAAGTGCGCTGTCGTGGTACCCATTGTGCCAGAATTGGTAGTTGCTGCGGTCTACTTTGCCTGGCCCAAGAGCACTGGTACTGAACGGTGCAATATGCGTGGCGAGGTGAATGCAACGGAAGGGCGCAAAGTCAATACAGCTCTCGGATGGCGGGTGGTGGTGCCACTAGTGTGTGACGTTCACTCGAGGATACAACGCATCACAATGAATCAGCAACCGTGGACCGAGTACAATACGCTCTCTGTGGCTGGTGTGGGGGACAAAGGCAGTGCCTGTGCCGCAGGCAGGGAGGTACATATACAAGCCAGAACACATCGAAGACCTGGCTCATGCCACCTACATAGCGCCTGACACCCACCGGATGACGTGGTTGGCAAGCAACATGCATTGCAACCCTCAGATGTGGTGTGTTGGGGCATTTTCTTTTCCAACCTCCCACACAGTGGCACTGTCCGGTACCAAACGGTGGCACAAAATTTAGGTACCCCAATTCGGGCACCTGAGGTGCCCGGAATGGTGGAAAAGTGGGGTTCGATGGGTTTCCGGACTGATCTGGGGGGGTTTGGAGGGTTTACGGGGGCTTTGGGGCCTCTGCGCCGGTTTTTTGAAAAATCGTGTTTGTCACCCCCATTTGACCCCCCCTAGGGGGGGGGGGGGGGGTCAAAATTGGATTTCCCGAATTTCCGGGTCCGGACATGTCCGCCCGGACATCCGGACACCAGAAAATGTCCGCCCGGACATGTCCGCCCTGTCCGGGGCGGACATTTCTGGATGTCCGGATGTCCGCCCGGACATGTCCGGGCGGGAAATTCGGGAAATGTCCGGGGGGGGGGGGGGGGGGTCAAAATTGGACCCGGACATCCGGACACCCGGATTTCCGGGTCCGGGCATGTCCGCCCTGTCCGCCCTGAAACCGCCTAAGGGGCCGGGGGAAATCCAGGAAATTCGGGAAATCCAGGAATATGAAGAATCCTCCGTAGGGTTTGCTAAAAACTCATCAGTGATCAGCGAGGACCAAGGAAGTGAACCCTTGTGGCAAAAAAAAGGATTGCCGGGTTTCTTTTGTTTTGTTTGTGCAACCTTCTGGTCACCTGCACGTTGGGGCGTGGAGTGTAGGTGAACAAAATATTGCTCCCACTGGGGGTATGGAAAAGTCGGTGAAAAAAAATGAAAAAAATGAGAAAAAATCGGCCGAAATTTGCTGTTTTTCGCTAAAAAAAGAGTGTGGGGAGTTGGGTCCAGTTTAGCAAAGTGAGCATATTTTTCGAAAATTGAAAAATTGGGGACACCAAAAGTCCCCAAACGAGTCTTCGACTTGGCCAGCAGAGAGAATTTGTTTGGTGAAAAAATGCCCCAAAAATTGTCGGCCAAAAGTTACTGTTGAAGACGGCACAAGTTCTCTGCACAGGCTGGGTGGGCGCAACGCTGACGAACAACGACAAGCCGGAGGCTGCGACTGTGAAGAATACAACGAACGGCCCGGGTCCTCCTCTAGATGCCCAGGAACAATGTCCTTCCCACCGGTGTTACGCGGGGCGTTCCGGGGGTGGGATAGTGCTGCTGCACGGATGCCAGTGTGCCCGTTGAGGAGGGCCACTCCAGTCAGACCTGCTTGTTGCTTGTACATCACAAACAGCAGACCCAGAGTGGAGTGCCTCATCCCGGTCAACTCAAACACTGCTAGATTGACGAGGCCACCACCTCCTGGCACTGCCTGCACGACAGGGACGGGTGACCTGCAGGTCGTCGTGAGCAGGACCATGGCAGCCCACTCGAACACCTGTGCGGGGTACCGCAACTCATCTTGCTGCGGGTGTGCAGCGGGTGCGAGTGCGCCCCGGCCGGGGGTGGCACATACTCCTCCAGGTTTTGCTGACCTCCCAGAGCGATGGCTCAACAGCCACAGCCTTGCCCCGTCAGCCTGCCCACGCTCCGCCCCTGCCGACGGGGGGGGGGGGGGCTCAATCCGCAGTTCCTCGCCGCATTCGCCGCCACGGACAGGAGAAATACGCACAGAGGAGGAGCAGGCAGCTCATTAAACGGCTGGTCCCCCGGTGTATCTGGATGCACCGCCCCTGCACATACGGACAGCAGGGGCTGGAAAAAGAGATCTGCATTTTTTTGACCTCCCCGCCATCTGGATTTCCAGATCAGCCGTGAAGCTGCATACAGTCATCATGCACTGCATCATATCAGACCCACGGGTTCATCAGCCCCTTAGATTCAGACCATGCATTGTCCAGAACTGCACCCTGTCCTTCAACACCAGTAGATCCACTGCTCATGGGCCCATGTGACGACAAAAACCTGATCGTAGCTCATAGCAAAGATGGGTAACACGATCAAGATCATCTGTTCCCAGATGGACGTCTCCTGTTTCCAGGTTTAGGGTTACCGCGAGTGGAGCGCAGATTTACCAAGGTGTATCAAGAGAGTATGCAGCACTGTCCCAGCAGTTCCTCCTCCTTGGTTCCGACCTCCCACAGTTCTTCGATGACAGGCACAACAGAGTAAGAAGCAACACAGCCAGATCCTTCGATCAGGCCCAGACCCAAGCAACAGAGCGGGGGGGGGGGGGGGGATGAAGTACCTCCTTCAAGAACGTCGCACCACTGGTGATCGCGGCGTCAGGGAAACCGGCCGTCCTGATGAGAAGACGGTCGCTGCGAAACGGCCACTACACAACCCGGGAACCGGGTCGCAATTGAAAACGGGGGGGGGGTGCGGGGGGGGGGGGGGGGGGAAGGAGCCTGCCACAAACCCGTGACGGTGTGTTTCAGGGGGGGTGCGGGGGGGACAGGGTCACAGTCATTGTCACCACGTGCACTTGACAGACGGTAATTCCAACTACAGATCAGAAACCGACTGAAGATAGCGGCCTGGTCTCGGTGACTGCACTCGGAAGACTCTCCCTCAGACGTGGGATGCGGGTCACAGAAGTCAGGGCGTGGAGGCAGGGCTGTGAACCCGTCAGTCATGAAAGAGGACAGAGCTCAGTGGGGCCGGGGATGGTGTGGATGCATCCATGGATGCATCCACGGCATCCATGGATGCCCGAAAAAGTCAAAAAATGGCTTATGGACTTGGGACAGGAAAATCGCCGGAAACCCCGAAAATCGACAAAAAAATGGCGAAAAGCCGATTTTTGGGCCCATTCACCCAGGAGCACGTTTCTAGGCCTCTGTGAAAAATCAATTTTTTTGGAATTTTTCGCGTTTTTGGCCAACTACTCGCCCAGCCAAATTCGATTTTTGGCTGGGAAATGCAGGGAAATGCACAAAATTAACGAATTAAGCCGTTTTAACCCCTTTCGTGGACTTTTTGGTTTCAGAAGGGTTTTAGGGGTGTCCATACTGGCCCTTGGCACATTTCCTGAAAATTCCATCCCCTGCAGGCAAACCGGGTATGGATGACTGCCTGCAGGCATGCACACATTCATCCACTGCAGGCAGGGCTTCGGAGCTCCAGGCTGTGTGTGGATGCATCCACAAAACTTGTGGATGCATGCGCTGCAGGCACGGGAAATACTGAGAGCGATGAAGAGGACGAATACGTGTGGGAGGGAGGAGGCGAGCACAAAAGGGCGTCGGCTACCGCACGCCCTTGGGCGCAGCCGACGACCGACCGTACCGGCCCCCGGCCGGGAGGGAGGTGGGGGGGGGGGGGGGCGGGGGGCGTGGGGGGCGGAGCCCCCCACATGGGGGGTCCGGGGGGCGAAGCCCCCCGGAAATTTTTTTTCGACATGTCGAAATTTCGGCCTACCTGGCCCAGCTGGGCCCAGGCCTGGCTAACCAAAAATGGCTGAAAAAAAATTCGAAAAAAAAAAAAATTTTTTTTCCCCCAAAAATTTTCCGAAATTTTTCAGTGTGGCGGTGCGTTTGACACAAAAAAAAAGGTTCCAAGACACTGAGCCAAGGAAGGAGGTCGATTTCCACCGTTCTTTTTTTTTGGCACTGGTTCTTCGTTCGACTCGGCCACTTTTTACACAGTGCTCTCTTTGCGATACGGCCTGTTCTCTCTTGCGATGTGTTCAACAACAAAATACCGAAAGATGAACACGCCTTGTGGAGGTGGTGTAACCCAAAGGGGTGGCCGATACCTTTAGCTCCTGCGGTCGGTGCACGTCGGGGCAGAACTGCTCCTCCCACTCCCCCACCGTCGTGGCCCCGTCGTCCTCATCCATCTCCTGACCACGCTGCGGCGATGCCGACTCCCGCTTCCGCTTCGGCTGCGACGACATCGAGGTGGCTGGTGCTTGCGCAGGGTTGGAGCCTTCCTCGGTGGCGGTCGGGTCGGAGCGGCCGGTGGCCGGGGCGCCGGTGGGTGCAGGAGGGGGATCACCTTCTCGTCGAGGGGGATCACCCTGGTCCTGTGGCTGCGGGACCCTCGCAGGCGGCTCCTCCGCGTCCCGAGGCCCCAGATCCATACAGGTCTCCCCCTGCTCCACGCATTCCCCACACGCCCTGCAATCGCAACCGAAACAACGCCAGTGTTCGACTGCGGTATCCACCGCCTCTGCACAGCGGGCACAGTAAAAACGGCGGCGCGACGGCTGGGACGGCACCTGGCACATGGGGAGGCCCTGCTCCCCCCCTGGACAGCCAGTCCGCCCCAACACCGGCGAGGGGGCGAGGGCAGACACTGCCTCCGCCAGAGGTGGGGGCACCAAAAGGGGGGTGTAGTGCTTTCCCTGATGCTTGACTCCAAGCACTCCGACGAAAGGCTTCACCCGGGGGCGGTGGACCGTGGGGGGCGCTTGATCAGATAGGACCACCACAGCCCACCCCGACCCCAGCGCAAGTCCATGTACTGCTACCTGGTCCGCCCAAGAAGCCTCGTCCCGGCTACCCTCGACTCGCATGGCCGCAGCCCAGGACTCGCTGTTCGGCTCGGCCCGAGCACAAAGGCCTGGGTCACGTAGCACCGCCTGGACGGCTAGCCTCCGCATGCCCGCCGCCGAGCCTCCCATAATGAAAGCCGCCGCATCGAAGAAGCAGTCGCCTGGTGTGAAACGGAACCCCGTGCACTCCTGCATCCCCAAAGACCGTTGCAGCCTGGACAGACCGTCCCCTCCCCCTGGGGCCCGGCCCTCCAGCAAAGCCTTTGTCAGTGCGGTGCTCGCCGGCGGCGGAGGAGGGGGCTCCGCTTGCCCCGGCGGATGAGGGGCCACCCCTTGGTCCTCGCGTGGCAGAGGTAGTGGCGTGCAGACGCACCTGGTGTCGTCTTCGCCCAGCTCACAGCAGGTCGGGCACACCATCCTCGAGCAGTGACCACACTCCCCATGGCGCACGGCCGTGGTGAAGAGCGACGCACAGAACTGACAGCAACCCGGTGACCCCGACACATCCACGCGCCCCGGGATAACCGGGCCCTGCGGCACCTCGACCTCCACACACTTCGTGTATGTGACCTGTTCCACCACCTGGTCCGGCACCGTGACCGGCTTGAACCCCCCGTCCACGCCGCCCACAAAAAGCGCTTGGCATGGTTCACCTGGGGCCACGAGAAGAGGGGGGAGGTTGTCTCTAAAAACCACAGCGTGGACGTCGAGGGCCACCGCCACCCCACGGAGGGCCACCTGGTCCACGTCTTCGCCACCCCCGGAAGCCAGCATACGCCCCGCCCACTCGTCGGGGTCTGAGAGGAGCAGACGGAGTGTGGGCGCTCGACGGACGCACACCACCGCCAGGCGCAGAAGCTTGTCAGCGTCGATGTCAAACCCCAGGTCACACGCCGCGGCCGTCACCGCCACCACCCACGTTGCTGGGGCCCCCTCCGCCACTGACCCACCCAAGGCGGCGACCTGTTCTGGCATCGTAAGAGCATTACCAAGCCCCTCTGCCAGGTCCTCAATAGCCACTCGCGCCCCTCCTCGCTTGTCTCTCCACTTTTCGATGACGACAGAGGGGGACGGAGATGTCGGTGCTGCCTCTGCCCGAGGGACCGGGTCCGCCTGGGGCACAGGGCGCTCCTCATCAGGGTCAATGAACACCCGGCCGATACCGTGTGGCACACGTCTGATGACTGTGTTTTGCAGCACACCAGAAGTACCTCGATGGGGGGGAGGGGGTGGGGTGGAAGTGTCGCTTGACACTGTTTAGGGCCCCAAGCCTTTGAGGCCAGGCAGAAGACACCCTTGCCCCTGATCCCCAATACCACACCACACCCCATGCACCGTCACATCCGCTGTGTCATGATTATACCCAAGACACCCACACACCGACATCCCCACCTCACGCACCCGTCTTTTTTTTTGTAACAGAAGAAGCCGGACCAGAAACGAAGAGAAGAAACGTAGGTCGGAACGGAAAAAAACCCGGCAGCTTTTTTTTGCCTACGCAAAGGGCGTTGCAATAGAGGCGTAGTGGCGGGGGATGGGGAAGAAGGGGGATGGTGGGGGGTGACGGGTATGGCGGTGTGATGTGTCAACCCTTACAGCCCTGACCAGCAGAAGGCACCGCACTGTGGGGGGGCGCGACGTGCTGCCAGGGGTGTAGACCGGCCGGATGTCGACAGGTCGGGTTTGTTGGTGGGTTTCGACTGGTCGACACCGGTCGCCAACGATCCGGGATGTCGGTTCCGACCGGTCGAATCGGCAACTGACCAGCGAGTCGCGGAAAACCATATGTGCATCGTGAGAGTTTACGTCACGCCTTAGCAGAGACCCGTGGGTTTACATCGAGGCTTGGAGGACAAAAGGGGCACGGGCTATCTGACTTTTTGATGAGATCTTCGAACCAGATCTGGTTACTTTGCTTTCATCTGCTGATTTGAAAAGAATTGTCATTACCATACGTGAGGACACGGCGCACCCACACAGATAGAGAAGCACGCAGACACCTTAACCCGAACATTGCGTCCGCTGTGACCGAGAGTTGGAATGGTGAACGTGCAGCAATCCGTGCTGAGGCAACGCTGCTAAGGAGCAATCCACAATGTCCGGCATCGTGATACATGTGTCCTTTTCGAAACAGTGTTGACCGCACTGAGCACACGTGCCCTTGCTCTTGATACGATATCCGCTGTAAGACACACATATCCATCGCTGGGGGCTTGCCTCTCTGAGTCTGCCCACTCAAACTCTCGGATCAAAGACAGACACGCACAGGCACACAAGATCCATACAATGGGTCAGGAGGGGAAGTGGTTTTAGCCCCGAAACCTTGCCACCACACACGCACAAGACACACACTCCATCAAACATCGCCGGCAGGTCAGCAGAGCAGCCAACCCTTGTGGCAACAGGAGAGAGAAAACGGAAACACGGCAATACCAATGATTCAGGCACGGAGTATATTCTTCAGGTTGGGCGAGGGGGCAGTCAGAGGGAGAAGAGGGCAGCCAAGCCTCTGGAATGGACCTAAAAAAAAGGGGGGGGTGGTGAAATAAAAGTAGAATAGAAGGAAGCACAAGGATGATCTCCCTTCACTCGTTATGCAGGTTGTGTCTGAGATCTAGTGCTATATCGAAAGGGGGTGCTGGGTGGTCCCACGGATTCATATGCATGCGTCTCCCCAACTATGGCAGTGAGGAGGGCACTCACAAAAAGCGTAGCAACCGTGCTTCCTTCTTCCTTACTGGGGGGGGGCAAATACAAGCATACATGCTAATACAAGCATACATGCGAATACAAGCATATTATGAAAATCCGGATTTAAATAAAATTTTCAGGCTAATAGAAGCATATATGCTTCTATTAGCCTGGTAGAAAATATTGGGTATTTTTGGGGTTTTTGGGGGGTTTTCCACCACAAAAATATAAATTTTTCTACCAGGCTAATACAAGCATGTATGCTTGTATTAGCCTGGTCAACAAAAATTGGGTTTTTAGTATGCTTGTATTCGCAGTATAATCATTTATAATTTTTCCAGAAAGCCCCGCATTATGCGAGCTGGCACGCTTAATACAAGCATATATGCTTGTATTTGCCCCCCCCCAGTAAGGATGCGTTGACGCTTCCACCGGCAAAAAAACCACTTTCCCTTGCTCGACCTGCCTCCACACGCTGGCTGGTTAGGCATTTAAGGGCAGGGAGGGTTGGAACGACCCGCCACACACACACTTTGGGGCAGGCCCCTTCCTGGCAGGCGACGCCCAGGGGGGGGAGAGCTAGGTAGTGAGTGCGAGTGGCTTCGATAGAAGCGTCACATCATCGAGTCGTCACCCACCCCGTCGCCCCGCCCCTTTTTTGTACCGCTCTGCTCCCATGTGCGCAGGAGCGTGTGAGGTGCAGGTGGGGGGGGGGGGGGGGGGTGGAAGTGGTCACCCGGGAAAGATGCGTGGTTTTTTTTGTTGCATAAAACGAACAGACCGGATCTGAGAGAAACAAAGAGAGCCACCCCCGCCCCACCCCACCCCAGAGACAATACCTCTGTCAAAACTGTGCCAGTTTTTTTCCCTCCTCTTTTGAGAGGTGCCTCACTTGTTCTGCAATTCTGATCGAAGGCCCCCGTTTGTTTGGAGTCGTGTCGATCACACCGAATCACACACCGCCCCCCCCCCCCCCCGCTCCTGATGTGATATCCACCGCAACACCAAACTCGGTCACCACACAGGCGCGCCTTATTTTCCTTGTTGGAGGTGTGTTAAACACACCGGAACACTCTGCTCCTGATGTGATATCATCCACTGTGATCACACGGCTCACTCTCAAATGATTTCCAGCTGTTTTGTATTCTGTATAGTGTAGGGCAGCACCGAGGTACCTCTGGTATAACCTAACTGTGGGTGGCCGGGGGGGTGGGAAACCAAACAACACACGCGCGTGAGATATACTGACACCTTTGCTGCAGCGTGGAACGCACCGAGCGGCTGCTCTTGGCGCGATACCTACTGTCGATACGGACACAGGCAAACCACACGCACGCACCTTATTTATATAGTGCAGAACAATACGACAGAGCAACAATTTCAACCGACAGAAGGAGCAGGGGGGATGGTGTAGGGTGGGGCGAAGTATTGAGACTGAAGAGGGGCGTCTTCGCTCAGAAGAGTGCAGCAAAACGTGATAAAAAAGTGGGCCCCCCCCTCACAGGACTGGCTGTAAAGGGCGGCACAGTTTTGCCACAGAAGTGTGGCACGGAGAGCGAAGGTTATCCCCATAGACTTTCCCTGCGGTTTCGTATTGCATTTTTGGGGGTTAGCGTGCTGGCATCGCAGAGTGTCCCCTAGAGTTCACTCCTTGAGAACCGGACCCGCGATCCTGCGGTTTCACAGCTGACGTCTATTCTCTCTTGAGATAAAAAAGCAGTCGACGGGGCGACCAGCCCTGACGACGCGAGACTTTTTGCCCTGCCTGCCTGGCTTGCCCATTTCACCTTCACCACCACAACACAGGGGGGGCAGAAGGCCAGGCATGCCGGGCAATGCGCTCAAAAGTGGCAGCGGGGGGCACCCTTTACTTTCCAGCAAATTGTGCCCGTTTCGGACCCCGCCATATTTTCTTTTGCTGTGTTCTCACCGTATCGCCTGATCTATCCCCGGGTCTCTCGGACGGAATCTGCCGCTTTCCCCCCCAGCGAGAGCGGGAAAGGGGGGGGGGGGGTTTGATCGTCGAGAGGGAATGGAAAGGGGGGGGGGAGGAAATCCCCCCCCCCCCCCCCTCCTTCACCCCCCTTGCCAGGCCAAATGTCCGCACCGTTGCCTTCGTTGATTACACCACATGGGTCATGCCACCCGTCTGGAGACGTTTTAACCAACTCATCGCATCTCAGCCTGAGATGTACGACGGGGGCACTGCTGCCACACCCGCCTGGGATACGGGGGTGACTGCGGGTCACACGGATCCCGAGTTAACGGCAGAGGGTTGGGCAGGTGGGTGTGGAGTGCGGTTTGTGTTGTGATGTGGCGTGTCTGCCGTCACAGGGTCAGCCATACAGCAAGCTGTGTGTGTGACACAAGGCATTTTTTTGCCACGTCCTGCCAGATTCATCATGTGAGCCGTTTGCCAAAAGAGTGGATCGACTCAGTGTTGCGCACGCCGTGCCATGAGGAGTCCGGTGCCTGAGGCAGCAGCGGGGTGCTCAGCGCCCTGTGTGTGCGGGGCGTGGTGGAATGGGCACTGCAGGGCACCGACAGCCGCAGTGCAGCAGCGGGATGTGATCTACCACAGGAAACCGCAGCACAGGGGGGGTCCGCAGTGCTGGGGGGGAGCGAGCAAAAGGCATCGAACAGAAGGCTGCGTAAAGCGGGCTGCCCAAGAAGCTATTTTACAACACCCATACGTTGTGTCATCGAAGTGGGAACTGAGCATCGACAGGTCTTTGCGCTGCGACTGCCCCATGCTGTCCACTGGCTCCTCCCCGTACTTCTTCAGCAGCGCATCCAGCAGTGGCTTCTCGCCGTATCTGCAGGTGGGGTGTGGGGAGGGTGTGGGGGGCACGTGATCCACAAGGATTTGTCAGAGTAGAACCCGCCCATGCATGTTTCATTTTTTTTGACAAAGACCCTCTCTCTGGTTCTTCTCTCACCTGGCTAGACTAGACCAGACACAAAATTCAACGGAACAGTACCATCCTGCACGTTTGCTCAGCCAGGGAAAGGCACATACCTGTCGATCATCTCATCCAGATTCTCCAGCTTCTCAGGGGCATGCGCCTCGTAGATCATCTCGATACGGCGTCGAATTGGGATTTCCGGCGATGCCGGCGCGTCCCCAGCAGTCCCGAATATCCCCGAGTGCCTCGGGCTGGCGGTGCGGAAGGAGGACGAGGGGTCGTCGTCGTTCCACCGCCCGCTGAGGTTCTGCGAAGCGTTCCGGGAGAGCCTCCCGCTACTTTGCGCCGCTGCCCTGTTGCCGCGAATGCCGTGGGGGTTTGATCGTCGAGAGTGAAATGGAAAAGTAAATCTCCCAGCACCTTCTTGCAATGTTAGCCCTTTTTGTAGTCACCACACCAGAATGCCGTGGGGGGGGGGGGGGGTAGGGGGGGGGTCACTGCACCCAAAAAAGCCTGTACATAGGCCAAATTTTGGGAATCGAGTTTTTGACCCTAAAAGGGTGATTCTGCTGGCAGAAAGTGCCCAATATGCTCCGGAAACTCATTTCCGCCCACTCCCAGGGGGTGGTATGGCCCCGACGACGCCGTTTTTGTCGATGAAAATTTTTGTGACACAACTTGTACCTGGACTGCACCCCACAGGGCACGTCAACCAGAGCAAACACACCTCAACCTGCCAGAGGCACAGAAGAGCTGGTGTTGTTGGTTTTCCTGAACCCGAATGGGTTCTCAGTGTCCTCCAGAGGTCAAAAGTCAAGCCAAAATGAGGTGCGAGCACAAGAATTGTTGTGGGAGAACCATGGTACAGATCGTGTCACATTTTGAGGGTGTTCCAGGGGAGCTCTCAGCAGCTGGGTCTGCGGCACGGCGCATCCGTTGCCAGGGAGCGCGTCCTCGGGTGTGGTGCCATGCCTGTGATCATGTGGCACAGGGGCGCGACGCAAGAGTCCCTACACTGCCTCCTCTGACGGGGAGGCAGCTGACTGGAACACGCACCTGGTCCAGCAGGCACGAGTACAAAGGGCCAGAGGTACGCACAGCAGAATCAGCAGAAGCGCAAGCTTGCCCGTCTCCGCCTCCAGCCCCGACTTCAGATCGACGGCATGACGAGAGTACTCTGAGGACGCGCTCCCTGGCAACGGATGCGCCGTGTCGCAGCTCAGTTGCTGGGAGCTCCCCTGGAACACCCTAAATATGTGACACGATCTGTACCATGGTTCTCCCACAACAATTCTTGTGCTCGCACCTCATTTTGGCTTGACTTTTGACCTCTGGAGGGCACCGAGAACCCATTCGGGTTCAGGAAAACCAACAACACCAGCTCTTCTGTGCCTCTGGCAGGTTGAGGTGTGTTTGCTCTGGTTGACGTGCCCTGTGGGGTGCAGTCCAGGTACAAGTTGTGTCACAAAAATTTTCATCGACAAAAACGGCGTCGTCGGGGCCATACCACCCCCTGGGAGTGGGCGGAAATGAGTTTCCGGAGCATATTGGGCACTTTCTGCCAGCAGAATCACCCTTTTAGGGTCAAAAACTCGATTCCCAAAATTTGGCCTATGTTTGACCCAGTGACCCCCCCCTAGGGCAGTGATTAAATAAACGTTGAAAACGTTTAGCGTTTATAAACGTTTAGCGTTTTTCAGAATTCTGAGCGGAAATAAACGTTCAGATAAACGCTTAATAAACGTTTCCCTGCAGGCTCTGCCACTGAGTCACTTTACATCATAATACATCATGGCCAGCGCACCACACCCCAAATTCCAGGGCGGGGGGGCACCGCTGCGGTGAGGACAGCAAGATGTCGAAGCGCAAGGTCGAAACCATCGGCGCTATTTCTGGCCACTTCTTGTACCTGTGCCTGCTGTACCAGGTGCCTGTTCCAGTCAGTTGCCTCCCATCAGAGGAGGCATCTGAGAGACTCTCGTATGGCGTCCCTGTGCCACATGCTCGCAGGTGAGGCACCACACCCGAGGACGCGCTCCCTGGCAACGGATGCGCCGTGCCACAGACCCAGCTGCCGTAAGCTCCCAAGCAGCGTCAAATGGGACGCGAACTGTACCATACTTCTCCCACAACTGTTCCTGGCGCGATTACCTCATATTGGCTTGCCTTTTGGCCTCTGGAGGGCACCGAGAAGCTGTTATGTTTCAGAACAATCAACGACAACAGTTCTTCTGTGCATCTGGCAGGTTGAGGTGTGCTTGCTCTGCTTGATGTGTCCTGTGGTGTGCAGCCCAGGTACAAGTTCTGTCCCAAAAAATTTGGTTGCTAAAAACGGCATGTCGGGGGCATACCACCCCCTGGGAGTGGGCGGAATTGAGTTTCCGGAGCATATTGGGCACTTTCTGCCACCAGAATCGTGTGGGAGTGTGTGAGGTCAGATTATGTGGGTGGGGTGCGGGCACAAGCTGCTTCGCTAAATAAACGCTAAACGTTTAGCGTTTATAAACGTTTAACGTTTATTGAAAAACGGTTTCTGAAATAAACGTCGTTTATTGGGTTCACTGCCCTAGGGGGGGGGGGGGTAGTGAAATCGAATTTGAAGGGAGCACAAGAATGATCACCCTTCACTCGTTATGCAGGTTGTGTCTGAAATCCAGTGTTTTTTTCCGGCCTGTGTTGTGTTGTTGCCACACCAGAATGCCGTGGGGGGGGGGGGTTTTGGTTGTCGAGAGTGAAAGCGCAAAGGCAAGCCTCCCAGCCCACCTTCGTGATGCAAGAGGGGAGAACGGCGGTATCCCGTGTGCAGAGATGGAAGGCACATGGCACATACCGTGGTGACGAGCCTGTCTTTATGACTGGGGAGTATGCAGGGTGCGCGGGGGGGGACCCGTGCGCAACGGCCCCAGCCGCCACCCTGTGCCAGCCGTCGTCCTTGCTGTGCGTGATGTCCTCCTTCTTGGCACGGGGCGACAGCGAGGGCTGTGAGACGGTCGACTTCATGCTCCCCTTCCGACTGCCGATGGGCGTGTCTGTCACCTCCTTCAGCGAGATCTCGCCGGGCGGGGGCGGGTACTTCAGCTCGAGCTCCTTCAGGCGCGCCTCGGCTTTCGACTGCTCGCTCTCCTGGTGCGCCTGTCAGGGTGTGGCATGTTGGCACCTCAGAGCTTTTCGACCTTCCTTCTTCAGAGCGATGCCTTGCAACATAGCTGCCCCCTCTCCCACGAAATAGGGCATCGCAGTGGGACAGAGGGACAGAGGGAATGTGAACCCCTTCCGCCCCCACTTAAAGAAACTGGGTGGCCTTGCTCTCAGAAAAGCAGTGGCATTTTCTTCTTCTTGTTCTTCTTGACGGAGAGGGGCTACAACGTCGTCAAAACACATCGCAAACAGGATAAAACCAACCCACGGGCAAAGAGCGGCTGCACCGTAGACTGGGGTGACAATTTTTTTTGCTTCAAAAGAGCAGTGAGCACAAGGCACCACCCAAACATGTTGCATGTATTTCAGCAGTGAGGCAGCGCAACACACCTTTGCTTCGAAGTCGCGGCGAGCCACAGCGTCAGCGACCACCTGCTTCTGCTTCCTGCGCTGGACGTAAGCATACGCCAGCGCACCCACGATACAACACAGCAGGAGAGTCGAGCAGATGATGATGACGATAAGAATGATGCTGTCCTTCTCTTCCTCCGGACCTGTCGCCTTCAAGGTGGGGCCGGGAACGGGAAGCGCCGTCGCAGGCAGCACAGGTGCATCTGTCGACACCACGGGAGGTGAGGGCGTGTCGGGCACCTTCGTCGCCCCAGGCGCTATGGTCGCATCCGGAGGTCCAGGCGTCACTGGGACAGACGGTGCAGGTGTCTCGGGCGTGGACGTCGTCCCTGGAGGAGGAGCAGGCGTGTCCGGTGCAGGCGTCCCAGGCACAGGGGTGTCTGGCACCGTGCTGAGGGCGGGTTCGGGTGTCGGGGGTGCCTCTGTCTTCGGCGTGATGGCGCCTGACCAGCAGATGGGGCCGAATGGGCCTGTTGACGGGCCTGCTGCCGCCAGCTCGTGTCGATCCGATGTGTCCGCCAAGGTCAACAGGTACGACTGGGACAGGGTCGTCCCGCCCTTCGTGGTGGCCAGCACCCCAGGCACGTCCCCCACAGCCGAAATCATCGGGCGGTTCCCATGCACAGACAGGAAGTCTTCGACCACGCCTGGGAAGGCCTGAGGCGCACCGCCAGCAGGGTCGACGACGTGCAGCACGCCTGGGAAGCTGCCGTCGCTGGAGGAAACATACAGCTTCGCATCCGCCTTGCTGTACACCATGTCCCCGAGGAAGCCGCCTGTGATGACACCCTCGAAATCCGACAGCTTCGACCAGCCCGGCGAAGGGCTGTCGAGATCGTTCACCCCGATGCTCTTATCCGATGTCCTGTCGTGAGCGTACAGCAGGTAGATCTTCCTATCGATGATGACAATCGACCCGCCTTCGCCACCCGCTGCCTGGACACCCGTCGTAAACTCAGACTTGCGGGTCAGCGTCTGCCCCGTGTTCTTATAATTCTCCATCTTCAACACGCTTATCCCGGTTGTCGTCCCCTGACTCTCATACGAAATGTAGAGATCCTTCTTGTCCTGATCGACTGCGATCCCACGAATCGTGGTTGTCCCGACGCTGACCTTCGCAATCTGCTCTGGCATCTGGGGCAGGTTCGGGTCGTCGAGGAAGGTGAATGACCAGATCCGCCACTTCGACGACCCCACATCCGGCGTCGCGTAGAACAGAATCTGCGTCTGGTGGTCGATGGCGCACCCCTGCCGCTCCCCCATCTTGTGGGCCTCCGTCAGGTCTGCATCACCCCCGTAATGCGACTCGTATCCAAACTCAAGGTCGGCCTGATTGATCCCTGCTTTGTTGAGGAAAGCCATGAACCCGGTTCCATACTCCTTAGCAGACGCCGGCTCAGGCTGCACGAGGAAGGCACCCGCGATAAGGAGAACCTTCAGCAGTGCCCTCCCCGCAACCCGCGGCTCTGTTTGGACAGCCATGTGCGACACTACCGCCCCCGGAGGACGTTCAACACACCTTACCCCGCCCACCCGCCACTCCCCCTGAGCTTTTCGAACAATCAGAGTGTGGCAGGCCAGACACCCACACCCACCCAACCCTAGCGAAACTCGCAGGCAGGAGTTCCGCTTGCTGCACCCCCGCCTCCCGGACCAAAGGGGTCCTCGGCCAAAAGGGCAGCGCCTGTGTGGTGTGTGCTGTGGTGGAACCTGTGAAAAAATTGCATGCAGGCAAAAAAAATCAATACCGGGGTGGAATCACAAGGGAGCGGACGGGGGGGGTGTGTGGGGAGGGTGCAACGTCAGTTTAGGGTGTTCTTCGAACCGCTGGGACTGGAAGCACCGTCACGGCCTGCAGGAGAGAGGGAGATGGTCACTATCTGCCTTCACCCTTTATGCAGACGGTGCCCTGGCACTTGACAAGCCGGGTTTCGTTGGCTGCCTTCTCAGACGATGGGTGGGGAGGCGGGGGGGCGGGAGGAAGGAAATGGAAGCGCCACACCCTGCTCTAAGCGAAACAGGGAGACGGGCTGCACAACAAGGCATGTGGCAGGCAGAGGGTCTTCTGGGGACCGCGCTTGATACGGGGGTAAGTGCGGCTGTGCAGAAGGATATTGTCGTCTGGGCGAGCGGAGGCTATCTGTGCCCGCGCTGTATCGTAAAGTGACAGCAAAATGAGAGACAACAAACCGATTGCTGCCGAAAGTTGCTTTGTTGGCACGCAGCCCCCACTCTTTGTGGACACCACTCCAAAGTGGGGGGCGCACGATCCCAGCTAAAGGCAGAAAGTTTCCCCAGTGGGCTACGCCGAACGAACGAAAATTGTACTCATTTCGCTTCATTGTTATAGACACCCTGTCCAGCAACTGTGGGAGAACAGTTCCGGGCGACTTTTTGTTGAGCGCACGCTTGCTGTCCCAAGGCTGTGTTGAGGCCCTGTGAAGTGGCATGAAGGCGCTAATCCAAAAGCTTCAGTCGTACGATGTCCTTCGATACTCGTCACTCGTAAAAACAAAAAAACCCGACGCTTGCAGAGGGGGGCATTGAAATAGAAGGAAAAGGAAACACAAGGGAGCGGTTGTCCGAAGACGGGGGCACGTAGGAGGGGAGTCGCAAACTGGAGGACAGAGACACCGCAGTGTGTGGTTAGGGAAGCGGCATCTCCTGCTCTGATGCAGTCTAGGGGAAGGCGGCAGCAAGGACGTCGCTGTCGCGACGCAGCGGGGCTGACGCGTGGATGAAGGCGTCTGGGTCGGCACGCACAGCCGCCAGCACCACCTCCTTGTCGCAGCACAGCGCTGTGGGGGCGTACTTCAGGGCACGTCCCTCCTGTCGCACAGCCGCCAGCACCACCTCACGCTTGTGGCTTAGTGCGGGGTAGACGAAGCGCAGCGCACTGCCGCAACTCGTCACGGCTGCAAGGACCACCTCTTCGTCAGCACAGAAGACAGGATCGACGAACTGCAGTGCAACGCCGTGTGCACGAGCTGCTTGAAGCACAACCGACCTGTCGCTACGCAGTGAAGGGTCAGCGTACTGCATGGCCCTCCCGTCCTGCAAGACGGCAGCCAGTTGAAGCTCCTTGTCACGACACAGTGAAGCACTGGCGTAGCGAAGAGCGCACCCGCACTTGCGTACGGCTGCAAGCATGAAGTCTCTGTTGGTGCGGAACGAAGGGTCGGCGTAGCGGAGACCTTCCCCGTTAGTGTGAATGGCTGCGAGCACCACCTCCTCGTCTTTGCGGAACGTCACGTCAGCATATTGAAGTGCGCCCCCGGATGACTCCACAGAAGCAAGCACGATCTCGCGGTCCTTGCGCAGGCTATCCGGAGCACTCTGGAACACAGACTTGCCCCCGCCCCTCCGCACGGCTGTGAGGACCATATCTCTGTTGCTGCGGAGCGAATCATCGCACCACTCCAAGGCATCTGGGTCCTGTGCCACCGCAGCAAGCTGCACCTCCGTGTCGCTACGTACGGAGGGGTGGGTGTCCCCCAACACACGCCCGTTCAGCTTGACACACTGCATCATGAAGTCTCGGTTGGTCTGGAGTGAAAAATGTGCGGCTCTGACTACACGCCTCTCGCGCCGGATGCCTGCCAGCAGGACCTCCTCGTCCTTCCGCAATGGGTCATTACCCGAAGTGCACCACGCTTCTTTCTGGCCCCCTCCTCTGCTGTGCATTGCAGCCATCACCACCTCCCTGTCCCAAGCCAGGGAATGGTGGGCGTGTCGGAGTGAAGAGGGGCACGTCTCAACTGCTGCAAGCACAACGTCTCGGTCGCGGCGCAGCGACTCTTCACGGGTGTATCGCAGCATGTCACCGTTCCACGTCACAGCCTCGCGTTCAAGACTCCTGCTCACACGCATGCGAGACGGGTTGATGACACCTATCCTGGAGCGCAGGAACGTCAGCACGATATCCTCGTCGTCACGCAGCGTTGTTGAGTTTGAAACAGCCTCGTAGGTTTCCTGATGCCCCCCTTTGAGGACATGGAGAGCAAGCTCCCTGTCGTTGCGGAGTGCAGCGCTTGCGTAATTCAGGGATACACGTACCGCCATCACCACCTGCCTGTCGTTGCGGAGTGCCGCAGAGGCGTATTCGAATGCACTGTCATGGGTTTGTACAGCTGCCATGACCACCTCCTTGTCTGCTTGCAGCGCTGCATCGACATGCTTGAGTGTGTGGCCCCAGCGCTGCACAACAGTGAGGACGAACGGCTTGTTGCTGCGGAGTGCAGCAGATGCATGACTCATGGTCTCTGAACCAGTGGCGACTGCCACCATAACCACATCCTCGTCATCGCGCAGGTCTTCGGAAGCGTGTCGAAGTGCGCCTCCAAAACCTCGCACAGCTTCAGTGACGATGTACTTGTCGTTGCGGAATGACTCATCGAGGTGTTGTAGCGCATCCCCGCCACACGCCACCATCGCAAGCGCCACGTCACGCAGACGCCGTGCCCAAACAGGGATGGTCTTCATGAATTTTGCATCACGCTTGTCCCTCTGCTTATACTTCTGCAGCGCCTCCAGGAAGCGAGCACCCGACAAGGCGACGTGGATGGAGCACCCCTGCGACACACCTGCGGCACCGGACAGAGGGGTGCTGTCGTCAAGCACGTGCCCATCTACCGCCAGCTCCACGTCCTCGGCAATCACGTCTGCAGGCGACCCGAGCACCACGTCGAGTGCCTTTGCTTTGAGATCCACCGGCGTGTCGTCCTCCCCGATGTGCACCGCATGCTGCTCCCCACACAGCCTGTCCTGCAGGTACACCTCCATTGTCAAGACAACTGTTCCCGTTGCCTGCGGGAGCGAGTGAGCGGTGGGCGGCAAGCACACCTGACACCTCAGGCCACAGCAGCAGGGCCTCAGGCCGTGGGGCCAGTGGTTCGCAGTGCTGACACGGGGCGAGGTGCACGAGGCAGCAACATGACAGGGCAGATAAAAGGAACGGCAGGGCCAACGCCTCCCCCGCCCCACATGATGCAGGTAGAATTGGCTGGGGGCAGGGCAACGGGGGAGAGGGGTTGGGACAGCTCTGCCTATGATGGTCATAACTTCAACTAAACACTTCCACACATAACAACGCTTCTCCACATATGTGACCCCCTTCACTGACGTTCCGGCACGCATTGTATTCTATGCAGGTAGGTCACCCGCTCAGGTTGCAGAAAAGTGAGGGAAAAGCGAGACGTGTGTGCCTCACAAATCCCAGTTGCAGAAGTGACACAGTTTCAGTTTTGCCACACACACTGTGGCACACGGAGCGACTGTACCCCCGCTGTTAGCCAATAAATTAGATGCATGCAAAGCGTGGCACGCTGTGAACTGATCGGACATCTGACGGGCCTTGCACGACACGAAGCAACCATCGCAGGGAAGGGCTTAATGCAGCCACCATAGCCGTCACAGGCTCAGGACCAATTTGCTTTGGAGACCGAGGTTTAACACGCCAAAACATGACTGCGGTGCTCGCAGATTCGTTCTGCAGGTATTTTTTAAGGGATGGTAGACAGGAGGAGGAAGGCGTGATGCAAAAAAAACGGCAAGCAAGTGAGGGGGGGTGGGTGGGGGGTGGAGAGACGAACCGCGACTGGCACAACGGCGGCTGGCACAACAATACGCATGGATGAAACCCCCCCGTGCAAGGTATTCTTCAAGAGGCAGGGGGGGTGGGAGTAGCGCTCAGAGTGGGAGAAAATAGAGTGGCAGTTTTGCTGTTCCGCGAAATTGCAAGATTTGCAAAATAAATAAATAAACAAAGGCCACGTCTGGGGAGAGCATATTTTCTCGGGGGGGGGGGGGGTTTTGCTTGTCGGGAGTGAAAGCAAAATCAAGTCACCCAGCACCTTGCAGTGTTTGTCATTTCTGTAGTCACCACACCAGATATGCTGTATGGATGATGGGGTCTGGCAGGGGGGAGGGGGGCCGAGACGGGATGATATTAAACAGACACACAAACAGGCACCCCATCCTTAACCACGTCTGTGATGGGGATGCACCATTGGGCCTGATATAGCATCCCTCCCACCATCGATAAACCACGCACCGCTGTATGTTTGGCACGTTTGGTCCGCGGTGGGACAGAGTACCCCGACCGACACAACTCACGCAACAACCACGCTTTGACCCGACGTGTTTCGAAACACGCAGAGTACATCACTCTGTATTAACTGGCATGACTCTGTGATTGGTAAAGGGGTTTTCTGGGGGGAACTCCACTCAGAAGTGAGGTAATGCGAGTCGTCTCTCAAGAGGGGGCAGACTGGCGCAGTTTGACACAGAGCGAAGATCTTCTCAAATTCGTTTCGGGCAGACCAGCAGCACACACTGAGAAGTGTGCGGAGTTGCCGGAGGAGTGTGCCTGAGTGGTGCTCAGCACAGCTGCTCATCAGAAATACTACGAGAAACACTTGGCCTCTATGCTGTGAGTGTTGCATTGGACGCTTCCACCTGTTGAACGGGCTCCACCTCTTGCACTTTGAAAAACCCCCCCCCATATTTTTTTTTTGATTTGACAACTCCGGTTTGGTGTACCTCGATGAGCTTACCTTACCTTGTCGTCGGACACAACATATCATCGTTGTCCCAAACCCCGTAACCCACGTGAAGTGGATCATCTGAAGTGCAGAATGAGGTGGAGCAGGTGGAGCACGAAACATAAGTAAACCATAGCAAGAGAGGCCAGCAGCAGTCCCGAGTCCATCGCGTTCCTCGTAGCATTTCCCGTACCACACAGGTGTGTTATGTGCAAAATACTACGAGAAACACTTGGCCTCTATGCTGTGAGTGTTGCATTGGACGCTTCCACCCAGGACCCTTAGGACCCAAGGACTTAGGGACGCCGCGCGAACGGTCTACTATTGAAGTGATCAGGCTCCGTCGCCCATCGTATGCATCCCTCCGATGGTAATGTACCGCTTTCTACGTTGTCACGAGCACCTTGTACGGAAAACGATCGAACCTCACTCGCTGAGGGGATCCGCCTGCCTCGGCCGTGTGCCGCCGTCGTGTGGTCAGCCTCGTGATTCTTGGTGTGCCCTATCGACAACATGCCTGTCTCTCCAGTTGCCGCACCCGGCGAGAGAGTTGATGCGTCTCAACCCGGCGAAACTAAGGGGGCAAAGGTTGCACACAGCCCCGCCTGTGCTGCAACCACCCGCTCTTGGCTGACCCCCGACGTCTGGTGCGTTTCCCACTCCGGGTATTTGAATCCTCACCCTGTACCTCTTCGGGATCCTCCATCCCCTGGGGAACCCTTCCCCTCGAGGCTTCTTCACGTCTCCGACATATTGGTGTGTGCCCACATGACCCTTCTTCCTGACATCCTCGATGTCGTTTTGCACCCCGGGCGATGCACTGAGACGGCCGTATCCAGGTAGTCAGTGGCCATGCCCAGCCCCTCAGCGTGACAGTCCTCTGGTGCGCTCCCAGCACCACCACCGCGACGCTCGTGCATATTCAGCCACCATGACCCGGCAGCTCTCGCCTGGGGACAGGGCTCGGCGGATCGAGAAATCACAGTCTGAAACTCGCCTCCCAGCTCCTCCGCAGCAGTCTACTGTCCGGCCGTCTTAAACTCTCGCCCTTCGGGAGCCCGGCCAACACCCGGTGCTTTCCGGCGTGATCTCGATCGCTCTGCGGCTCTCTGTGTCCTCTCCGGTCTTCGCTGGCTGCGAGCGAGTTGCGGGGTGAAGCCCAACGCGCCTCTTCATGGCGCACTGGAGACGCTGCATGGAGTGCCCAGGGGTAGGTGTGAGAGGTGCCGGCCCTTCTGGGTGAAAGAGGGCGATCGCGCGCACTGTCGTCTCCTGAACTCCGCTCGAGCGGTGGACAACACGTTCCTGCGGCCCCCTTCCCACTGGGCTGATCCCCACTGTACCTGCCCCATCGCCCGCCTCGTAGACAGCGCATCAAACGGAGGCCCTGTGGCCCCACGTGGCGTCGATTCAGTGGTAACGCCCGGACTCAGTGTGGAGGGCGTATTTCCCGGTGCGTGAGGAAATTCGAGGCCCTGGAGGTGTGGGCATGCCAGAAGGATTCTCGGAGTCGCCTTCTTAATGAGAGAGGTGAGTCCCCGCGGACCGGAGCTTGTCGCACGCTGCAGTCGCTGTTCGGGCTTGTCGAGTAGGCTGCTGGGTACTCGGGAAGACTGGCCGACTGCCCCCCAACCTTGTGGAATGATCTCGGCCCGCTGCCATGGCTGCGGTTTCGGTGGACCCCCTCAGCGGCGGCACCGCTGACACAGGCGATGCGGACGCGTCTCTCAGTCGCTGCTTCTTTTGCTCCCCGAGCAGTGCAGCTTGGGAGAGCGTCTCGGCTGTGTTGGATACCTGATCTCTGTGTATGTCCCACGGCACCTCGCAGGTGTCCAGTCAGCAGCTCCCCTTCCCTGCATGGAACTGTGAGGTCGTACGTCTCAACACCGGGCCACAGACGCCCGGAACTCCCCCTGACCCCTGTGAATAATGCAGGCTTGAATGTGTGTCCCCCGGCAGGGAGACTATGCTTCGACGGAGTATGCCCCGCTTGGGGCGTGTGCGGGCATCCGCTTGACGCCGGGGTGCGCGTAGTCGGCATTCGCGCAGATAAGCTGGGCACGACAGACGTGCCGGCTTCTCGGGGGCGTGTCCGGGGGCGTTGCATTGGTACACGAAAACTGTCGCCCTCGGAAAGCTCACGTCGCGTCACCGTGCTCGAGCTGGATCTGGCAGGCTGTGTGTGACAGGCCACCCTTCCGCCTTCAGGTGCCGTCGCTCGGGCAAAAAAGGTGTATTTCTCAATCAAGAGAGTATGCCCCTCACGATTGTGGCACGATTGTGTCTCCCCGGGTCAGGCTCGGTATTCCAGTCGAAAGCGTAAATGCCCCTCGGCACTGTGCTGGGCGGGGTTGTGTCTCGGTCAGGAGAGGAGGTGCCCCTCAGGCAAAATCCTGCGTCTCGCGGTCGGGAGTGAGTGCCCCTCGGCAGGAATGTGTCTCGGCCAGGTGTCCCTCAGGCAGGGAATGTAATGTCTCGGCCCGGTGTCCCTCGGGCATGAATGTGCGTCTTGGCCAGGTGCCCCTCAGGCAGGGTGCCCCGTAGGCGGAAGTGTATGTCGCGGCCAGATGCCCCTCAGGCAGGGTGCCCCGTAGGCGGAAATGTATGTCTTGACCAGGTGCCCCTCGGGCAGGGTGCCTCGTAGGCGGAAGTGTATGTCTTGGCCAGGTGCCCCTCGGGCAGGGTGCCTCGTAGGCGGAAGTGTATGTCTTGGCCAGGTGCCCCTCGGGCAGGGTGCCTCGTAGGCGGAAGTGTATGTCTTGGCCAGGTGCCCCTCGGGCAGGGTGCCTCGTAGGCGGAAGTGTCTGTCTTGGCCAGGTGCCCCTCGGGCAGGGTGCCTCGTAGGCGGAAGTGTATGTCTTGGCCAGGTGCCCCTCGGGCAGGGTGCCTCGTAGGCAGAGGTGTCTGTCTTGGCCAGGTGCCCCTCGGGCAGGGTGCCCCGTAGGCGGAAGTGTGTGTCTTGACCAGGTGCCCCTCGGGCAGGGTGCCTCGTAGGCGGAAATGTATGTCTTGGCCAGGTGCTCCTCAGGCAGGGTGCCCCGCAAGCGTAAGCTGTAGGTATGTCGTGGCCAGGTGCCCCTCAGGCAGGTAATGTCTCGGCGAGATGCCCCTCGGGCAGGAAAAATGCGTCTCGGCTAGGTGCCCCTCAGGCAGAAGTGGGTGTCTCGGTCCGATGCTCCTCGGCAAGATCGTGTCTCGGTCAGGAAAGTAGGAGTTGGATATCACTGACGTCACTTTGCTGCATCAGTATCGACCCATTTATCAGCACCCGACTGTTGCTCTTGGTCCCGCCTTTGTCAGCGCCTCTGTGACGGAACCTCCAGCTGAAGTATGCGTTTGGAAACCTTGAGCGCGATCAAGCGTGAAGCAGGTTTTCGGCGAGGCGCGGTGATAGTCTCGATGGCTGATGGGAATGTCCTCAATCCGCTGCGGCCACGGGCGCAGCGCTGTCCCGCTGTCACGTTCATAAGCGGCGGAGGACCACCTTGAACACCACGGCGTCATCATCCCCATCTTTTTGCGCCCCTCCTTCGTGCTGATCCCCCCGTGCACCTCGCCGTCATTTATTAGAACCAGTGCGTGGGGGTGTTGTTGTCCTCAACCGCGGCTTCGGCCCTCTTGAGACCTGACACGAGCATGGTGTGAGGGTCGTCTTCTCGGTCGGGATTTGGTGCCCCTCGGGCAAGATTGTGTATCTCTCGGTCGGGAGAGCGGGTGCCCCTCGGGCAAAATTTTTGTCTCGGTCAGGAGAACAGGTGCCCCTCGGGCGAGATGCTGCGTCTCTCGGTCGGGAGAGTGGGTGCCCCTCGGGCATAGTTTTGTCTCGGTCAGGATAACGGGTGCCCCTCGGGCAAAACTGCGTGTCTCTCGGTCGGGAGAGTGAGTGCCCCTCGGGCAGAATATTGTCTCGGTCAGGAGAACAGGTGCCCCTCGGGCGAGATGCTGCGTCTCTCGGTCGGGAGAGTGGATGCCCCTCGGGCAGAATATTGTCTCGGTCAGGAGAACAGGTGCCCCTCGGGCAAGACTGCGTGTCTCTCGGTCGGGAGAGTGGGTGCCCCTCGGGTAAAATTTTTGTCTCGGTCAGGAGAACAGGTGCCCCTCGGGCGAGATGCTGCGTCTCTCGGTCGGGAGAGTGGGTGCCCCTCGGGCAGAATATTGTCTCGGTCAGGAGAACAGGTGCCCCTCGGGCAAAACTGCGTGTCTCTCGGTCGGGAGAGTGAGTGCCCCTCGGGCAGAATATTGTCTCGGTCAGGAAACCAGGTGCCCCTCGGGCAAGACTGCGTGTCTCTCGGTCAGGAGAGTGGGTGCCCCTCGGGCAGGGTAGAATGCTGCGTCTCTCGGACGGTCAGATCGTGTGTCCCTCAGTCAGGAGAGGAGGTCTCGGTCGCTAAAAACGCGCCCCCTCGGGCAGAGTGGTTGTGTCATCGCTGTTGTGTCACACCAATTGCCTCTCGGGCGGTGTGTCTTTTTTGATTTGACAACTCCGGTTTGGTGTACCTCGATGAGCTTACCTTACCTTGTCGTCGGACACAACATATCATCGTTGTCCCAAACCCCGTAACCCACGTGAAGTGGATCATCTGAAGTGCAGAATGAGGTGGAGCAGGTGGAGCACGAAACATAAGTAAACCATAGCAAGAGAGGCCAGCAGCAGTCCCGAGTCCATCGCGTTCCTCGTAGCATTTCCCGTACCACACAGGTGTGTTATGTGCAAAAATAATACGGCGCGCAGTGCATTCAGAAAGGCGTTGTGTTTCCGTTTTGCTGGAACACCGTGCCATTGGGGGGAGGGGATTTCAGAAAAAAATGAGATTCAATGGCACGTGCCGAAAAAGAATGTGCGATTTCATCAGATGCATTTGCAACACCAATGAAGAAACGCAAAGGCGATTAGAAGATTCTGGATTGTTCAGGGGGTGTGTGTGTGGTGGTGGTGGTGGTGTGTGGGAGGGGCTCAGAAAAAAAAATGCCTCGAGAAGCCAGTCACAGTTCCAACAGAACCCATTCCACCTGTGCCCTTTGCTGATATGTAAAAGCGACAAAAATAAAGGAAGCACCACGTGGCAACACACAACAAAATACCAATCGTATACGGCCCCAACCGATTTTTGGCTAGAGCAGTCAACTGACAGAGTCCCAGGAGATAAGACAACGAACGACACAGGAGATGCCTTCGCTCAGAAGTGCAGGAAAGTGAGAAAGGGCGGGCCGCCTCACCAACACTACTGGCTGTAAAGTGGCACAGTTTGACACACACAGCGTGGCACAGGGCGAAGGCCTCCCCACAGGCCCCCCCTCCCCTCACCACCACACACACCCGCAAGCGGTGTGCGCACAGATCTCTGTGCACACCACTCCCCCGGGTCTGGTGAAGCGGTGTAGTCGAGGTGGGGAGGGGTGGTCCCAAGCCAGGGGATAAGATAGGTCTGGTTTTCCGGTTTTCAAAACCAGGGTTTCCCGGTTCCCGGTTTTCTGAAGAAAAAAAAAGGTCGGTCTCATTTTTGGCGTTTTTTTTGTAACTTTGGGACAGTAAAACAGTCAGAAAAAACGCCAGAAAAAAATAGAAAGTGACCCCATCGTGATCCGCACGGAGCTCAAATAGTCCAAAGAAGGCAGAGAAGCGGAGAAGAAAAAATGGACCTAGCGGGTGGCCCGGTGGGGCCCGGTGGGTGGTGATGCCCTCGTCATGCAGGTCTCTTCTGTTTTGAAGTTTCGAGATCCTCCATTGTGTGATGGTCCCGCAGAACTGGCACAGAACCGTCCTCCGTAGGGATCACACCGAGCCTTCACATGTCAGGTGTCTGACTGGTGGCACCCACGACACACCCACACCCCCACGCGCCTGCAGGCATACTGTAAGAAGATATGTCAAAGCGGAGAGCGCATCAGGCCCAGCTGGGCGCGTTTGGCTTTGCATCGCAGAGGGCGGTGCGGGGGACGGTGCAGGAGGTGGGCGGGCCGCAGTATCACACTGGGTATGACCAGTGGAAGGCGGGCAAGTACCCCGGGCAAGACCGATATGCCAACTTGCACGCCTTCCTCTGCAACCAGTGCTCGATCCGCGGCTTCAGCAACCACCAAGCCGCCTCAAACAGGCACCTTGTCGCGCTGTGCAAGGCATTCGATGCTCTTGCTCGCGCGGACGACGAGGTGGCACCTCATATGAGGAAGCCCCTGAGTAGCCTCGTCAAATTGGCAAAGACAAAGGCAGACGAAATGCCGTTGGTGGAGAGCGAGGCCGTGCCGGCGCCTGCCCCGACACAGCAGGCCCCAGCCCTCGTCGCAGATCTTGCGATTGCACGGCAAGTTGAGGTCGAGATGGCAGCTGATGATAATGCGGAGAGATCAGCTGAAGCTCTGGAGGCCGCGATCGCCAATGAGCGCCAACGCGCGAGGGGCTACACCACCACCCCCGTGCGCAACTCCAACGACTGCCTGTACCCTTCCCTCCACAAGCACGAGGTCTACGCCTACGTGGAGGCAAAGTTGATGGCGCAGTACGCGGGGCCCGTCGGCTTGGATGCGCCTGCCGAGCCCTTCCCCCGCGCCAGCGAGATGGTGCATGTCCCGGAGGACATCCAGGGGGACAGCCGGGTGATGGGAATGCTGCGCGAATCCCACGCGTGGGCAAAACCCACACCCGAGGGGCTGGCGTGCCGCGCTTGCTTTGACGCAAGCAAGCGCGGTGTCTTCGTCGGGCGGTGCCTGCCATGGAATGAGGTGAAGAGCCGCTTCACCTCCCGCGCGAAGGAGCACACCGAGGCAACGAGACAGAAGCACACCGAGAAGTGGGCACAGTGGCTGGCAAGAGAAGACTCGGTGCGCCGACATGGGACTGCAGGAGAGATCCGCTCCACAGCTCACCAGAGGGCCTGGGTCAACTCTAAGGTGAAGCAGCTTCAGAACACCGAGATGCTCTGCCGCCTGCTGCACGACGTACAGTACTGTTGCAGCAACAACGAAGCCCTCACGACGACCCTCGCATCCCTCCGCGTGCGTGACAGCTACACTTCCCCAGAAGTAAAGTCTTTCAATGCTACATACCACAACCTCACCTCGAACACAATCTACGACGAAGTAGTGGGTCTGATGGCAAGCCACGCCATGGCGGAAGTGAAGCACAAGATTGAAAGATCCCCGTTCGTATCCATCATCACGGACGAGACGCAGGATGTGACACGCCAATCGCAATTTTGCATCCTGATCCGGGTCATCGACCCAACCACCTTTGATACCAACGAACTGTTCTGGCGCATGACTCCGCTGAACACATCACAGACTGCGACAAACATCACAGATTTCTTGATTCAACAACTCGACGACCTTGGCGACGGTTTCTGGAACAAGATGCTTGCGTTTGCGTCGGATTCGTGCAACACCATGGGCGGGAGTCGTAAGGGTGTTCAGTTGCAGGTGAAGGTACGGAAAGCACCGTACTCCTTCTGGGCGGCTTGTCGGGCGCATGCACTCAATCTTGTTGCGATGCACACTGCCAAGGACCACCCTGTCATCCGCGCAAGCTACGACCTTGTCTCCAGCACGTTTGCCTTGCTGTACAGGGGTGCTGGGAATGGCACAGGCAAACTCCGGTGCTTTCGGGAATGCATGTCCGCTTTGGAGAGGATCGATGGCTTCGGGTTCTGGCGTGAGCGCGACTTGTGCAGTGTTGGAGACACCCGCTGGTGTTCGCATGAGCGTTGTGCGCAGAGTCTGACTGACTGCCTCAAAGGGGTGGTCATGTGTATCAACAAGCTGGATCATGAGAAGGCAGTTGCCCTGCGTGCGGTGTACCAGGAGAGCAGCACCCTCGTCGGGTTATTCCTGATGCGGGAGGTGATGCACTGTCTTGGCGCCTTCTCGCGGTGCATACAGCATGCAAGCCTGTGTTTCGGTGATCTCCCTCGCATCGCGACACACTATGCATGCAAGATCGGAAAGCTGTTAGAACGACCCGACCTGTCTCCGACCTACGCATCCTGCTGGATACTGATCAATGACGCCCGGCCTTCTTGCCCTCCCATCACGGAGGAGTTCGTGGCACAGTATCACGAGCAGTACGCAAAGCCCTACCTCCGTACCCTGAAGGAGGAGATCGAGGGGCTGATGGATGACTTCGGGGTGCTTGCAGCATTCTCTGTGTATGATCCCTGGTGCCCCGACTTCGACAACGCAGCAGCAGCGGCACAGAAGCTCAAAGCACTTTGCGATCATTTCTGCGAGCCCAAGGTGATGACATTTGAGGATGCCGACGGGGTGCAGAAGGAGACGGAACCGAGTGCACCGTACTTCCCGGCCGAAGAGCGGGGTCTGCTGGAGTTGGAGCTGGCCAACGTGCGAATGAAGCTGAAGGAGACCGCACAAACACAGGAGGATACCCGCAGCCGCAGATTCAGCACTCTCATCAAAGCATTCTTGAAGAATCAGCTGAACCGTCTCGCCTTCCCGCACACCTCGCGTCTCCTGCAGATTGTGCTGACCATCCCCTTGTCGACAAGTAGTGCTGAGCGGATGTTCTCCAAGCTCCGCATCATCAAGAACAGGCTCAGCAACCGTATGGGCGACGCCAAGCTGCAGAACACGCTGGCCATCTGTATGGAGGGTAGTGTCACTCCGGACGGGATTCCGGAAGCGGCGCTCCGTCAGTACGTGGACGCATTCACATCGGAAGAACGAAAGCTCAGCTACTGTCCCTTCGGGGAGCTGCGGGCGGCACAGCAACACGCCACTGCTGTTCGGCAGAGCCTGGCACAATGTCCCACGCTGCCTCTGTCCCCCTGCACCCCTCCTCGACGGGGTTCCCTGGGGAGGCGTCGGCTAAGCCGGCGCCGAGCGAAGCTGCAGGGAAGAGGCACAAGTGGGTGCTGAGGGAAAAGGAGTGGAGTGCCGACGTCAGGCACTCAACCGACGAGCTGGCCGCCAAGGGCGGCGTAATGCTGTGCGCCAAAGGCGACGCACAGCGCCTGATCGCGAGGTGCAGGGAGCACCCGCCGCCGGGACCGGCGGCAATCCTGACCGTCGAGGCGACGGAGGGGGGGAAGGGGCGCAGCCGCGTCCTCTCCCTCCTGGTCGAGCGCGACGGCGAGACCCGGGGGCTGCGGCGGCACCTGCTGCAGCTCCACAGTGACCCCGTACACTACGGGGCCAGCAGCAGCCCGGGCCTGAAAGCCCCCAAGGGCAGCCGGGAGTGGGTGGTGATGGAAGCACCGCCAGCCACCCCCCTCACACACACACACATCCGCACCTGGCTGCGGGCCCACGGCGCGGAGCCGGACGCGGTCATCGCGATGACCGGCACCACCTGGGCCCGCCGCTTCAAGGTGGGTGTGGACAGTCGACAGGTCAAGGACCTGCTGCGTGCGAGCGGCGAGAGCGACATCTTCTGCCGCCCCCACTTCCACACCACCACACACCCCGACACAGTCGTGCGCCTGCCGCCCGACACCACCATCCAGCAGGCACAGGAGAAGGCGAGCCGGCTGAGCGGAAGGGTCGTCCTTGTCAAGGGCGGCCTCGGCATCGCAGTGCCGAACACCGCCGGGCACCACGCCACGGCAGCAGTCGTCGGCGACGAAGCTGCAACCCCCCTGCAGGGGAAATATGTGCTGGAGGGGCTGCCCCCGGAGTGCACCGCCCGCTGCACCCGGGACCTGCTGGAGGAGATGGGCTGGCAGGCGCGCATCCTGGCGTCAACCAGGGTGCCGAACGGGCGGGCAGTCCTGCTGCGCGCCCCCACCACCCCCCAGAAACTCGGCGCGTACTGCGTCGACAACAACACCTACCTGGTGTTGCGGCGGTACCGCGAACCCGAGGACTTGGGGCTCTTCCCCCGCCGGCGGAGGCCAAAGCGCACCAAGCCCCCACCGGAGCCGACCCCACCACCCGCAGCACCGGAGCAGCCGAAGGGAGGAGTGCCGGGGAGTGAGCTGGCGAGTAAGAAGACAAAGAAGAAGACGAAGAAGAAGGGGGCCACGACCGACGCTGAGATGAAGGACAGCGGCCCCCCCCACGCCACCACCACTACCACCGACCCCGCCGCCGCCGCCGCAGCAGCAGCAGCCGCCGCCGCCGCCGCCGCCACCAACCTCGCCAGGGTGCAAGCCCTCCTCGAGCAGGCGGAACAGCGTGCTGCCGAGGCAGAGCGGCGGGCAGCCGCTGCAGAGGAGCGGGCCGCGAACCAGGAGAGACAGTTCGCGGCCGCCCTGCAGGCAATGCAGGCCCGCCTGCAGCACCTGGAGGCGGCAGCACATCCGCAGTCAAAACCGAAGAAGACCACCAAGCCGGGCACCAGCTCCCCCTCCCGAAAGACCGAGCCGGCCGCCACCACCCCAAACCGGGGGACCAAGGGCTCACCCCCGAAGTCCGCCTCCCCGGCCAGAACCCACACGGGGCTAACCCCCAAGAAGAAGAGCCGGGCACTCTCTCCGTCCCGGACCGCAACCCTGCGCACAAAGCACCCGAAGGAGCGGTTGCACAAACGTCAGTGCGAAGAGGTCCTCTTCAACTGACGGGGAGGCCCGCCATCTCCAGGCCTGCAGCGCCACATCTACGAGACCGGGCGTGACCTCCTCCTCAGGGCGGGTGACATCGAGCAGAACCCTGGCCCGGCGCAGCACCTCAAGTGCCTGACCTGGAACTGCAACGGACTCACCGAGACAAAAAGGGCGGAGCTCCAGCACCACCTCGCAACCCAGCGGTATGACGTAGTGCATCTGCAGGAACTCCGAGCAGCACAGGGGGGGGACCCCAAGTTCCCGGGCTACTCCGTCTTTCTCCGACGCCGCACCCAGAAGCGCTGTAAGGGGACGCTCACCTCCGGAGGCGGGATCGCAACCCTAGTGCGGGAGGACCTACACGCGACTCTTATTGCCACCGCACCAAACGCCAGTGTGACCGAGACCCTCACGGTGCGCGTCACGGGGCCAGAAAGCGCTATCACCTTCACCAATGTATACCGCCCCTCGGGAGTCGGCACTAGCAACGACCCACGCCGCGACGACTTCTCTACATCCCTGCTACCACACACGCCGGAGTCCATCATCGCCGGCGACTTCAACATCCACAACCGTGCCTGGGATAAACATGCGCGCTGCGACGACAAGGGAACAGACCTGTACCACTGGTCCCTCCTCAACGGCATGTCGCTGTGCAACGACCCTGACCACCCCACACGCATGCGCCGCGACTCCAAGTCCTCGCCGGACATTGTCTTCGCCCACTACGAGCTGGGGGAGGTCACCTGGAATACCCTAGACCAGTGGCAGTCCGATCACTTCGCCATACAATACACCGTCCCCTTTGCACGAACGCCAGCTGCAGCCACACACCCGGCAGCTAAAGCCCGCCAACTATGGAACTGGGCAGCGGCAGACTGGCCCGCATTCACTGAGGAGCTGGAACGGCTGTCACGCAAAGTGACGAAGTGGAATGACCCGAAGGAATCCTTCCACAAGTGGCTGGGACTGGTACGCACGGTCGCAGCCAAACACATCCCGACGAAGCGAAGCTCTCGCCCCCGCAAGCGGTGGTTCACAAGCAAGGTGAAACGTGCGATACGGGCGCGGAACGAGGAATCGCGCAGACACGCCCAGACCGCACACCTGTCCCAGGACGACTACGACAAGCTGGACAAGCTGACCACCGACGCCACCAACGCCGTCCTCGAAGCAAAGCGCACAACCTGGGAAACCAGGTGCCAGGCCGCGAGCACCAGCAGCGACCTCGGCGCCACCTTCCGGCTTGTGCGAGAACTCGACGGCCGCAAAATCCAACAGGCTGCCTTCCCACTTGTCGACGGAGGGGTCCCGGTGACCGACCCCAAAGCTAAGGCGGACCTCCTCTGCAGCCACTACGCCAAGATCAGCGAAGGAAGCGACCAACAGCCACAAGCAGCACACACCCCGCAGCATGCGAATGACCAGACACCCCCCGAGCTTTCAGCTGCCGAAGACGACTTCTCCAAAGAGGAGCTGAACGCGGCTCTATCCGAACTGCAGGAGCGGAAATCCCCAGGGCCTGACGACCTCAACAACGAGCTGCTGATGCATCTGGGCCCCCAGGCACGGCAGGGACTCCTGCATGTGCTCAACCTGTCGTGGAACAGCGGCATCCTCCCCGACGCGTGGACACGAGCAGTCATCATCCCGATCCTGAAACCGGGGAAGCCAGCAACGGCAGCGTCCTCGTACCGACCAATCGCGCTCACCAGCACAGCGTGCAAGGTGCTAGAAAAAATGGTGAAGAGGCGCATGGAGCAGCTCATGCTCGACGACGCCTACCCACAGGTGGAGGGGCACTGCGCGAACCAGGCAGGGTTCCAGCGGCTGAGATCGACAACCGACCAACTAGCCTACATCACCCAAACAGCGACGGACGCCCTCTCCTCCGGAAAGGCAGCTGTCACCCTGTACTTCGACCTCGAGAAAGCCTTCGACAAGGTCAGCAAGCACGCAGTCATCAACAGTGTCAGACGGAAGGGCTTCCCCCCGAAATTCACCAGATGGCTACACAACTACCTCAGCAACCGCCGAGCCGCCGCACAGGTGCACGGGGTAAGAAGCGACTACTACGACTTCAACAACGGGGTCCCGCAGGGAACAGTGCTCTCGCCCCTGCTCTTCAACTGCGTGATGGACGATGTATCTCGAGCCATCACCGCCTCCCCTAACATCCACCCAGCGGTGTTCGCAGATGACATCGCAGTACTCGTCGTCGGGGACAACTACACTGAAGCCCTAAGCACCGCACAGGGCGTCATATCCACACTCGCCGCCGAAATCCCACTCCACGGGCTGCAGCTCTCCCCCAGTAAATGCTGCTACACGCTGATGGGAACGACGCCCGCAGCGTTGGGCGAGCACAGACGCATGGAGCTCCCAGACGGCACCCCCCTCCAGCACGAATCGACAGCGAAGTACCTCGGGGTCTACATCGATGCCTGCCACACGATGACAGACCACGTCGACCACGTCGTGACCACCTGCATGCGACGCCTGAGCATTCTGCGTATGTTGGCAGGCACTGACTGGGGCTCAAGTGGAGACACGCTGCGCCAGGCCTACCTGACATATGTCTACCCCATCCTGATGTACGCCGCCAGCGTCTACACCCCTGGCCTGTCCACGAAGAACCTCAAACGCCTGCGAGATGTCCACCGCATGGCAGCCCTGATCATCACGGGCTGTATGAAGAACACCAGCACGGCAAAGCTCCTCTGGGAATCACACCTGCGAGACCTCGACCTCGACTTCAAGGTCGCGGTGTGCACAGACCACGAACGCTTCCGCCGCGTGCCCCACTCCCCAGGATACCGGGCGCAACTAAACACCGGGAACACGGGAGGCAGCTGGCTACATCAGGCACGGAGTCTGGTGAAATACTCGAAGGTCGACGGGCGCACCCCCCTGCTGGCCCCCCTGCATGCAGCACACCCCATCCCCCCCTGGGAATGGAACCTGGTGCTGCCACGAGTACACATCCTGGCGACGCTGCCGGGGCTCACCGCCCCAAAGGCCGCCACCCCGAAAGACACCCTCCGGGACCTGGCAGAGCAGACCATCCAGGCCCTCCCGACATGCGCCTGGCATGTGTACACCGACGGGTCAGTCTCCAACTCCACATCGCGGCAACAGCAGGGCGGCGCAGGAGCAGCGGTGTACAGCATGCCGGAGGGCCGCCTCAGGAAAAAGCTCGCCTGGCCGGCAGGACTCCGCTGCATCAGCTACCAGGCGGAGCTGGTGGCCATCAGAGAATCCCTCGCTCACCTATGCACCCTGGTATCCCCAGGCGAAACGATCGCCATCCTCACAGACTCGCAGAGCGCACTGAACGCGCTGCTGAGCGGCCCGCAGCGAGCGAGAGGATCCACCGAATGGGACATCTGGAGGTGGTTGAACGAGCTCGCCCAAACCCACGATGTCACCACCCACCTCCGCTACATCCCGTCACACGTTGGGGTAGCAGGGAACGAACTCGCTGACAAACAGGCGCAAATCGGTGCCTTCCGGCCGCAGATGGAACCGGTTAGCCTCGCGTCGGCTCGTGTCGTCCTCCGCCGACACATCTACAACGACGCAACGGTGCCCCGCACGGACAGCGTGTACGCGTACCGTTCGGGAATCGGGGAGACGCGACTGCAACGCCCCGACCTCCGCATGGAGGGACTCACCCGCTTAGGGGAAACCACCATCCGCCGACTCCGGGCCGACCACCACCGCCTGGTCTACGACCATGACATCCCGGGCACGGCACAACCACCTTGCCAACCCTGCCTGAAGCATGCGCCGGGCCACCCCCCGCCTGGGGTCTCACTGAAGCACCTCTTCTTCGGCTGCCCCGCGACAGCGTCGGCCCGACACCACCTCACAGCCACAAACGTGCACAACCTGCTGTTGCACAACTGCAAGGAGGCGCTGCGCTACCTGGCCGAGGCAGGGGTAACGGAGCACGGCGAGAAGGACTACCTGAACGCGTGAACCAAATAACATCATCAGAGAACAAGGGCTTCGGCCCGACCTCCCAGCACCCCCCCCCCCCCATCCCAGCCCCACGTCACTTACCACAGGCCGCCAGGCGCGTCAGCGTCGGCGACCGCCCGCCCCCAGTCTGAGAGGCATCAGCCGAATCTCGGTGGAGGCGGGCACAAAACAAAAGGGAGAGTCGTCACTGTGCATATCAGCACGGTCCCGCCCTCTGTGCCAGACCAACACACCACCAAAGGAAAAGAGGAAGAGGCGACGTAAGGCAATGCCTCCGTGCGGCCAGGAGAACACGAAATAGCGACCCCCTCAACGGGGAATGCTACGAGCACGGCCAAAAATCGTTCAAATCGTTCAAAATGGCTTCCGCCCTGCCTGTCACTCGACAAGCAGCAGACACCCGAGAGCAGAGAGGAGTGTAGCAGCCCGGTTCGCCCCGGGTTGTCCCAGAAATCCAACACACCCTCGGAACGTGATGGCCTTGTCGTAGATCACCCAGGCCCTGCTCGTGACCTCCCCGAAACAGAGGGGACGTGGCACCGGAGTTCTGACACCCCTACGACTCAATGTCGGTGTGCACTGCGTCGACAGGGGCACGCCGTTGGGCACACCCAGCTGCGCGTCGCAGTACTTCTGGAGCAGCGATGCGAGGGGTGCCGTCAGGCGGACGGCGGCCTGCAGGTGGGACTCCAGCCCAGCGATTTCGTGGGCATCTCTGCCAACCGCAGAAGCGCCGCACACGTAGCAGGGCCGCTGTCCCGCAGCTCACGGGCCAGGAAGATTGTATAAATGCCCGGGGACGTGGTGCAAGGTGCAGATCCACTCAAGCGGTGCAATGAGCGTGTGTCGGAGAGAAGCGGGATCGCACAGCTGGTGGTGCCGTCTTGCTCGCCTGCTTCTCCCTCTCAGCTGCATCAGAGATGTGGCACAGCACATCCTTCAGCGCCAGTGCGGTCGTGAACCCATCCAGCTGGTGCTGCATATTGCCCGGGATGATTGCCCGTGCCTTCGGGAAGAAATCAGCGAAGGCGGTGTCCTTCTCATCCGGGGTGCTGTCGCCGATATCAAGGGAAAGCTCTGTCGGAAGAGCCCTGATGCCAGTGAGCGACACCCACCTCTGCCTGCACGGTCATCCACGACACACGTGCCTAGATTGGCCGCAACCAGGTTCAGCCCCTCCTCGGGACACACTTCTTGACAGCATCATGCACCATGCCAGCCGGTGATCCGGTGATCCGGTGAACAACGCACCCCGGACGATCCGAAGTTGCAAGCCTGCCACTGAGGGTATCGCACTCCAACAGCGCCAGCTGTTTCCCTGGCTCTGCACTTTCAACGCTGCGTTCTTCTTCTTGATATGGCGCGGTCCGTCAAAGTGGTCCACGAAGTCTGAACTCTTCGCATCATACTTGAAGGCGCGCTCACAATGCTTGCTGCAGGGTATCCCTTGCAGTGGGGAGGCACTCCTGGTGGTGGGATCTCGCCTGCTGACCCACGCCCCATACAAAATTCCCAGGTAAAAAAAACGGCCGTTTTTTAAAATGCTGAAAATCAGCGGCCGTTTTTGCAAGTCCACAAAATACAAGGGATTTTTTAAAACGGCCGCTATGCAACCATGTTTTATGCTATTTTTTTTGAATCGGTTTTTATTTCGCCACAACCCGTGCTGCTTTCAGGCGAAGCCGGGGTGGTGGGTGGTGGTGGTGAGAGGCGGCGAGGGGCGGGTGCTAGGGATGAAGACGGGGAGGGGAGAGGGGGTAACAGCTGCCGAATACGGAACACAAGCGGGGGGGGTGGGGGGGTGGGAGATGATGGTAAGAAAATCTGTTCGTATTTTTTGAAAAAGGGGGTGGTGGGGTTGGGCTGAATGGCGAATGCCTCGTGGTGTGTCACGGTCAGCCTTCGTTATTGATCCCGCCCCACCCACACACCCCCTGCCTTCCAGTATAACTTAACGAAGCCACCCGTCAGTGCAATATCGATGAGGGACTGAGGAAGGACACGCACACACACTATTCCTGCATGATTCGTGTGGCTGAAAGAAGTGTATGCTGTGCAGAACTAGTTCATGCACGCTGTCTGCTTGGTGCCCCTGACGACCCCATATTGCGTAGTTTGTGCGTAGTGAAAAGGGGGGGGGGGTCTCATTTTTTGATTTACTCAGCCATTCTCTGTCTCTATGCCGGGACCCCAAACTCAAGGAGTTCTTGCTGTTCCGGGGTCAGTGAGGGTGCAGGCGCTTCAGGTGCTGCAGGTGCTGCAGGTTCTTCAGGTGCTGCAGCGCTGGCAGCCTTCGGTGCGGGTTTCGACGCAGTCTTTGCAGGTCTCTTTGGGGGTGCCCTTTGGCGCGGTGCCTGCTTCAGCTCGTCGGGTGGAAGCATCAACGCATCATTAAGCGGTGCCTGCTTCAGCTCCTCCGGGTGGAAGCGTCAACGCATCATTAAGGAAGAAGGAAGCACAGTTGCTACGCTTTTTTGCAGCTGCAGGAAACGACACCATACCCAACAACAATCCCCAGACCGTCGAGGGAGAGTGGGCGCCTGGATCCCGTGACACAGATCTCTAGTGCCGTTGTGATCCCCTCGGATAACGTCTCCTGGACGTTGTCAGCGGAGGTTGCCTGTGTGGCGGTGACCTCCGTATACCCCGCGGGATCCAGTGCCAGTAGCGCCTTCTTCAGCTTTTCGTCGACCCCTCGGCCGACGCTCTCCTTGATGTCAAGGGCCACCTTCAGGGTGGCACCTCGCAGCGCCCTGAAGGCTGTGATCGTATCATCATTCACAATCTCGAGGGTGTTCTACGCGGCTCCTGGAACTCACTTCCTTCTCAGGTGTTTCTGGGCATGGGGCAACCTTGCCCAGGTGTTTCTGGAGTCCCGCCCCACATGTCGTGCGTTCTTTCGTACGGTGTATAGTGAGTTCTGGCAATAATTTTTTGCTCGGTCAGCGCAGTGCCTCCAGTCCTGTCTCAGTAGCCACACAGAAAGGGGGACCAAAAAAAACTGGGGGGGGACCAAAAAGCGAGACCCCCCCCCAGATTGCGTAGTTTGTGCGTAGTGAAAAAGGGGTAAATCAGGGGCACCAAACTGCTGCTTCCTTTTTGTTTGGCATGGCTCTTTTCGGAGGCCTTTCACTGCCGGCAAGTTTTCGGCAAAGATTTGGTTCGGCGATTCTTCACCTATATATAGGAGGAAAGCCGCCGTTTTTGGCGCCTCGTCAGGGCCAATTCTAAATCCGGAGGGGGTCGGGGCTAAAACCCAGCTTTTGAGCATCAAAAATGTGCTAAAGAGGGATCCCACTGTGAGGGTTTTCACAGAGGGGGTGTACCCACTTGTTTTTTTGTGCATCTTCCTACGTGTTATTGTAGCCTGTTTCCGCTCTCGCTGTTGTCACGCCTCAATGGACACTTCCTTGCGCCCCGTCGAGCCCCGCTGAAAGGCTGATGGGATCGCGCAGCGAGTGCGTGTAATACTGTATAGAACGAATTTGAACGATTGTTCCTTCGACACGCATCTTAGAGAATATCGCAGAACTTTTCTTCATAAAACTGCCAAACAGCAAAGCCTCCACCCACCCGTCTGTGCTACGAAACACTGAGCTTGACACTGTGTTCAGTGCAAAAAAAATTGTGAGCTGGATTTGGGTTTCTTTGCTTTGTACCCACGGGAAAACCTGTGCATAACCCCCGGGTGCAACACCTGTTCTGTTCGGGCGTTCACTAACTTATCCCCGCTTCAGTGCGAAGGGGTGACCCACCGGCAGCAATGCAGAGGAGAGCGGGCCTCAGGTGTGCCGACCCCCTCCCACTTCACTCTGGACAGGCAAGCCCTGCCAGGGTACTCAACGGGTGTAAACGGGAGGCCATGGCACCAGAGAGTGGCGTAGGCCCGCTGTCCAGGCAGACGACACCCGGTGGGGGCGGCCCGTTTTTGGAAGTCTTGTTGCGGTGTTCAGCGTTCACCCTCCACCCCCCCACCCCCCCCCCCACAACAACAACCTTACGCAGGGCAATTCCTAACTATCGACCCATCGACCCACCAAAAACCGGTTTCCCCCCCCCACTTTTTCCATCGACCCATCGACCCACCGACCCACCGAATTTCTGGGTCGGTGGGTCGATGGGTTGATGGGTTGAGGGGATCGCCCCGTCGACCCCAGGCAGACCCTTGGGGCAGCCCGCCAGGAATAAATGTTCGCTACCGTGGCCTCCGGCGGCTGGGGGGCAGAGCCCCCCAGACCCCCCCTGTGCCCTATGTTTGTCCAGCAGGGACAGGCACCCCCGTTTGAAAGGTAGCCTATTGGATCCTGCGTGTCATGCCATCTTGAACATGAGTCATCACGCAGCTGTTTCAGGGGGAGTCCCAAAAAGTGCAAGCCCTGTGGGTTGATGCTACGTCATCGTCTGTCATGCTGCCCGCCCCGTCAATCATGGGGAGGTCCTGCACCCCAAGGAAGTTGCAGATGCAATGGGCGCGAAGAAAACACGGGCCACCATGGAGCTGCTAGCTGAGCGCGCACGTTTCGCGCGCGAAGCGCGCGAAAAAAACTTTACCCCCCTTTTTGACAGTCTTTGCCCAGCTCCCCCCCTTTTTCCCCCCATCGACCCAGTTTTCCCCCGACCCTGGAAAGTTAGGAATACCCCTGAACCTTACGTATCTTATGCCAAAAACGGGACAGAGGTAGCCTGGCGACGCGGGGTTCTTCCCACGTCGTGTACGTGGAGGTTCCCCCAGCAGGGCGGTGGCCTGGAGTTGAGGCAAATCGTGACCAGAACAACTGGGGTGGGGTGGGGGGTGGGGGGTGGGAGATATGTTCAAAACGAAGTGGATGGGGGGGGGGGGGGGAGGTGAGAAGGCTACGCATGTATGTGACTCTGAATCTCTCTGTGTTGAGAAGAGTGTGGATAAGATGATGTTTTTAGCGTCAAAGGAGGGGGGGGGGGGGGCAGGCGAGAAAGAGACTCGATCCCGGTGGATACGGCGTTGCAATAATTTTTTGGCGATTTTCTTAATTTTGATTCGTGACGCACCCACCGTCAGCCTTGACCTACGAGAAGACCGAGGGGCAAAGTTGTGCCAGTTTGACACCACCTGCTTTTTGTGAAGACTCGTTTTTTCTTTGCTACACCTTCGAAGTGGAAAGGCGTGTGTCTTCTCCAGCTCACTTCAACGCGGGAGGGGAAAAAAAACCAAGTGACGATGCCGTGATGCCCACCACCACACAGCACCGAACCCCCCCTTGGAATCACCAAAAGACAACCAGGGCCTCCGCTATTGGCACTTTTTCGGCAAAGCTTTTTTCGGCGGGCTCCTCCAGCAAATACGGGGAAAACCCGCCAAAAAAACGCACCGGGGGGCCTTCGCTCATTCGCTCAGAAAGTGCAGAAAAGTGCGTCGCCTCACAAAAGGGGGCCTCGTTGGGAATGTTCCCGAAAGGGGGCAAACTGACAAGTTTTGACACAGAGCGAGGGCCCCCCTACACCGGTTTTTTTTGGCACCAATAGCAAAGGCCTCACAACGGGGAGGATGTATATAAGGATGCAGAACGATCGCATCACAGCGACAGCATACAATTTTTTTATCCGTTCGATATGTGAGTTCGCTCAGAAAAGTGCAGGGCAGCGAGCGCCCCCCCTCTCCCCCCTCCATGGGGGGTGGTGGTGGTGGTCGTAGGAGCGGTGGCGGCTGTCTCTTTCGCTCCTGTGTCAAGCTGTATCACCGCCACACCCAGTGCCACACCCCTATATAGGCAGGGCGGTCTGCCGTTTTGCTTCGCTTTATTGAGCACAAAAGACATCTCCCCACCACCCACCCCCCCCCCCTACGCCGTCGCGTCACATCAACTTCCCCAGGGAGGGTGACACCCTCCATGGAAAGTGGTGAGCCCTCAGGGGTCTGTGTGCCCCCCCCCCCCCAGGCGCCTACTCCTACCACCTACCTCCCACACCCCCCTCACCCCACCCTCTGTTTTTTTGAAACAGAAAAATCCGGACCAGACACAAAAGGAGAAGAACCGTAGGCCGGAACGAAAAAAAATCGGCAGCGTTTTTTCTTTGGTGTCGACAATCACAGGCACTGCGAGAGCTAGGCTACTACACAGACCCGTTCTGTCGTTTTTTTTTGTTGTTGATTTTGCCCTTCTTCGCCCAACGCAAAGGGCGCTGCAATCGAGGCGTAGTGGCGGGGGATGGGGAAGAAGGGGGGTGGTGGGGGGTGGGGGGGGGGGGGGGTGATGGGTATGGCGGTGTGATGTGCCCAACTCTTTGCAGCCCTGGCCAGCGGAGGGGAACCGCACTGCGGGGTGCCACACTACCCCTGGGAAGGGCGGCGCAGCCCCACCTTCGCATGGCAGCGTGGCACACCGGCGCGAGGCAGGGCAACACACAAGCACATGATTGTGGGATTGATGTGTTGTGGTGTGTCTGCCACCGCAAGCTGCTCCTGGGTGGCCTGCCGTCACAGAGAATGCTGAGGGGCTGTGCAAAATCCACCTCACAGAGGACTGCCCCTGCCCCGTGTCTGCGTGCGAGTCTGAGTCAACAGCGGGGTGCTCAGCGCCCTGTGTGTGAAGTGGAGTAGGGGTGGGGTGGGGCAGTGGAAGGGCAAAGATTGGTTGGGGCTAAAAGCCCAACCAATACCCTGTTGTGTCCGGGAAGGAAAGGCGCGCCGAAACGGAGCACGCGCAGGACGTGGCAGGGCACAGGGTAACAAGAGAAGGCCTTGCAGGAAACACAAGCAAGCGGCACACGCGCCCCAGAACGTGGGGGCGTCCTGCCAGGAAGCTGTCGCCGCATACGTTGTGTCTTCAAAATGGGAGCTCATCAGGCGCTGCGACTGCCCCATGTTGTCCACTGGATCCTCCCCGTACTTCTTCAGCAGCGCATCCAGCAGTGGCTTCTCGCCGTATCTGCAGGTGTGGGGTGTGGAGAGGGTGTGTGGGGGACACGTGGTCCACAAGGATTAAATAACCGAAGGGGGTGACGTGATTCGCGCGAAAGGTTTTTAAATTGCCCGACTGCCGCACTGCCGATGCAACACAAGGTGGTGCAGTCAGGTTCCTTCTGTCTTTAAGTTAAAGTGGAAGTCACAAGCCGTGTTGGCTTCAGGGAATGGACCAATGTTGCTTTAACTGGTGTCATCATGTGCTGTGCATCCCAGCACACACCCTCACAGTCTACTTCCTGTGGCAGACACCGTGCCGCCAGGCAGTCAGAGGTCTCGCTTTCTGTTTTTCAGATGCACGACTCACACGCACATGGCGTCACGCTGCTTGGTGTTGTCATCATGTGCCTGCCGTGCCACGACACCTCCCTCACCACTGTGGCCATGCCTTGGCAATGGCATCCCTGCCTGCACAGGTGTAGGGCAGTCAGGTCTCGCTTCTGTTCTATTGTTGCACGACTCACACGCACATGGCGTCACGCTGCTGGTGGTATAGCGTCATCATGTGCCTTGCAGTGTTGTGTGCCCCAACTGACGCGCTGCCGAGGCAACACAAGGTTTGTTCTGTCTTTAAGCTGGCTGTGGTGGAAGCCCCTGTGAAATAGAAGCCTTTGCATCTCTTGCCGCCGAACCCGGAGCAGTGGGATCAGGTTCCTTCTGTCTTTAAGTTAAAGTGGAAGTCACAATTCAGGGAATGGACCAATGTTGCTTTAACTGGTGTCATCATGTGCTGTGCATCCCAGCACATCCTTGCCTGCACAGGTGTAGGGCAGTCAGGTCTCGCTTCTGTTCTATTGTTGCACGACTCACACGCACATGGCGTCACGCTGCTGGTGGTATAGCGTCATCATGTGCCTTGCAGTGTTGTGTGCCCCAACTGCCGCACTGCCGATGCAACACAAAGTGGCGCAGTCAGGTTCCTTCTGTCTTTAAGTTAAAGTGGAAGTCACAAGCCGTGTTGGCTTCAGGGAATGGACCAATGTTGCTTTAACTGGTGTCATCATGTGCTGTGCATCCCAGCACACCCTCAAGGTCTACTTCCTGTAGACACCGTGCCGCCAGGCAGTCAGAGGTCTCGCTTTCTGTTTTTCAGATGCACGACTCACACGCACATGGCGTCACGCTGCTTGTTGTTGTCATCATGTGCCTGCCGTGCCGACACATGTGTGTCTCCGTCCGACGGTGCTGCCGATACCTGCAAGAGGCACCGCACCGAACGGCACGCCGTGTTCGTGCACGGCACACCGTGCTCGTGCACTTGGAAGTGCCTGCACACCGGCCCACAGAGGGCTGCTGCAGGCAGGTGGGTGCCTTCTTCCTTCACGTGTGGCCAGGCACCCTCACAGGAACATGGGTGGTGCAGTCAGGTTCCTTCTGTCTTTAAGTTAAAGTGGAAGTCACAAGCCGTGTTGGCTTCAGGGAATGGACCAATGTTGCTTTAACTGGTGTCATCATGTGCTGTGCATCCCAGCACATCCTTGCCTGCACAGGTGTAGGGCAGTCAGGTCTCGCTTCTGTTCTATTGTTGCACGACTCACACGCACATGGCGTCACGCTGCTGGTGGTATAGCGTCATCATGTGCCTTGCAGTGTTGTGTGCCCCAACTGCCGCACTGCCGATGCAACACAAAGTGGCGCAGTCAGGTTCCTTCTGTCTTTAAGTTAAAGTGGAAGTCACAAGCCGTGTTGGCTTCAGGGAATGGACCAATGTTGCTTTAACTGGTGTCATCATGTGCTGTGCATATCCCCGGCACACCCTCACACAGTCTTGTGCGGACACCAGACACTGCCTCTTGCACGCCCCCCACCTCACCCGAGACCACACCCCCCTCCCCTCCCCTCCTGTCCCACCTTCCGGTGGGAAATCTGCCAGGGAAAATCACACACCTGTCGATCATCTCGTCAACACGATCCAGCTTCTCAGGGGCATGCACCTCGTAGATCATCTCGATACGGCGGCGCTTGGGGAGGTCGGTCAGCGAAGAGCCTGTCCACATGTCATGTGTGGCGTGCCCGAAGTTACCCGAGTGCCTCGGGCTGGCAGTGCGGAACGAGTAGGAGGGGTCGTTGTCGTCATTCCACTTCCCGCTGAGGTTCTGCGAAGCCATCAGCGAGAATTTCCCGCTGCTGTGCGCTGTTGCCCTGTTGCCGCGAATGCCGTGGGGTGTACACAGTGGATGTTGCTCCGCCATCACAGAGCAGGCGGTGGCAGCAAACCAACAACGAGGCCCTTCGCTGTGTGTGCCACGCTGTGCCCCTCAAAGCTCACCTTTCTGCATTTCTGATCGAAGTCCTCCCAACGGGAGGCCACCAAATCACATTGGGGGCACAGAAGCACGCTGGAACATACCTTGGCGAGGAGGACGTCATCATGATAGGGGCGTAGGCAGGGTTCACGGGAGGCGATGACTGGGTGGCTGAGAGAGTGCCGGCCGCCACCTTGTGCCAGCCGTCATCCTTGCTGTGCGTGATGTCCAGCACAGACTCCTTCTTCGCGCGCGGCGACAGAGGGGGCTGGGAGATCGAGTGCTGCGAGGGGGACGCATGCGAGACAGCAGACTTCATGCTCTCTTTCCGGCTCCCGATCGTCGAGTCGGGCCCCACCTCCTTGAGGGGAACATCTGCAGGCTGTGGGTACTTCAGCTCGAGCTCCTTCAGGCGCGCCTCGGCTTTCGACTGCTCGCTCTCCCGGTGCGCCTGTTGAGGGGAGTGGCAATGGAAACTAAACACACCACCCATTGCAAAACCATGCAGGTATCGCAAAACTTATGTGAATGCAGGCAGATAGGAAGCTGTGTGTCTGTGTGGATGCAAACCGAATATCGTATCGACCCTGATTGTTAGTTTTTATGGAAATGGGACATACCTTCGCTTCGAAGTCGCGGCGAGCCACGGCATCGGCAACCTCGCGCCTTTCCCTGTTGCGCTGGATGTACACCCACGCACCCACACCGATGATGCAGCACAGGAGGAGCGTCACACAGATGATGATGACAATAAGGACAGTGTTGTCGCTGTCCTCTTCCGGGATCGCCGCGCTCTGCACGCTGGGGACCGGGACAGGAGGAGGCAACACAGGAGGCACGCCTGTTGACACCACGGGAGGTGCAGGCGTGTCGGGCGCCTTCGTCGCCCCAGGCGCTATGGTTTCAGGCATTGTGGTCACCCCAGGGGGGCCAGGAGGGCTCGGGGTCTCGGGCACTGTGGTCGTCCCCGGTGGTGCAGGTGTCTCGGGTGCGGTCGTCGTCCCTGGTGGGGGAGCAGGCGTGTCCGGCACAGGGGTCTCAGGCACAGGGGTGTCAGGTGCCACGCTGGCAGCGGGTTCGGGTGTCGGGGGTGCGTCTGTCTTCGGCGTGATGGCGCCTGACCAGCAGATGGGGCCGAATGGGCCTGTTGACGGGCCTGCTCCCGCAACCTTGTGTCGATCCGATGTGTCCGCCACAGTCATGAGGAACGACTCTGTCAACGTCCGGCCGCCCTTCGTGGTGGCCAGCACCCCCGGCTTGTCCCCCACAGCCGAAATCATCGGGCGGTTCCCATTCACAGACAGGAAATCTTCGACCACGCCTGGGAAGGCCTGAGGCGCACCGCCAGCAGGGTCGACGACGTGCAGCACGCCTGGGAAGCTGCCGTCGCTGGAGGAAACAAACAGCTTCGCATCCGCCTTGCTGTACACCATGTCCCCGAGGAAGCCGCCTGTGATGACACCCTCGAAATCCGGAAGATTTGTCCAGGTTGGCGAAGGGCTGTCGAGGTCGTTCACCCCGATGCTTTTGGCGGATGTCCCGTCGTTGGAATACGCAAGGTAAATCTTCCTCCCGATGATGACAATCGACCCGCCTTCACCCTGCACCGCCTTGACACCAGGTGCGAACTCAGACTTGCGGGTCAGGCTCTGCCCCTTGCTGTTGTAGTTTTCCATCTTCAGCACCTGCACCCCGCCTCGGCCGTAGTACGAAATGTAGAGATCCTTCTTCTCCTGGTCGACTGCAATCCCGAGAACAGTGGTTGTCCCAACGGCGATCTTCGCGATCACCTCTGGCATCTGGGGCAGGTTCGCGTCCTTAAGAAAGGTGAAGGCCCAGATCCGCCACTTCGATGTTGATACATCATCCGGCGTCGCGTAGAACAGAATCTGCGTCTGGTGGTCGATGGCACAACCCTGCCGCTCCCCCATCTTGTTCGCTTCCGACAGACCTGCATCACTCCCGTAATGAGTTTCAAACCCATGCTCGAGGTCAGCCTGGAAGATCCCATCTTTTTTGAGAAATGCCATGAACCCAGTTCCATAATCTGCAGCAGACACCACCTCAGGCTGAAGGAGAAGAACGCCGACAAACAGAATGGCCTTCAGCGGCACCCTCCCTGCCACCCGCAGATCGGTGGGGACACCCATGCTGCAGCGCTGCAGCTGCAACACTTCAATAGTTTGCGCTGTATTGTCGAAAGGAAGAGACCCGGCGGATGGGGAAAATTCCAGCGCCTCCGCCTGCACAGAGAAGCGGGAAGGGGGAAGGGGAAGAAGAGGAGAAGGGCCGGGTGGGGGGGTGGGGGGGGGGGTGTGGCGAGGTTATGGTTTTAGGGGAGAGGGGGGCTTTGTCACCCACCCCCACCCCCAGACCCTCTCAACCCACCCGCGTGACCTCCGTGTCTGCTCTGTGCAGGCTGTGGTCGCGGCAGATGTTGATGGGTGGATGCGCGTGTGTGTGGAGGGTCGGTGTGTAGCTGGGATGCGACTTTGCGCCACTCGCGCTTGCCTGCGGGGTGTGTGGTGGTGCATGGTGTCTGGTTTGGAAGGCACTTCTCATCCCAGCGAATCGGCATGGGGTTAATGCAGTTATTCTATTTTATCACGAAGTAGATCTATGACAGGAATCACAAGGCTGATCTCCCAATATCTCGCAATACCGGGACCGACCTCCCCTTCACTCGCTCAGTCATCATCAGCTGTGTGGGCACATTGCCACTCCGGCGCCCCCCCTTCTTCCCAAACGCATCATCCCCTGAAGGGATGATGCGTTTGGCATGTGTCGGGAACTATCAAACACTCTCCGTGACCCCCCTCCAATGGGGGGGGGGGGGGGTAGTGAAATCGAATTTGAAGGGAGCACAAGAATGATCACCCTTCACTCGTTATGCCTGGGGGGGGGGGGGGGCACTGCTGAGAATAAGGTTTGGGGGTCCGGGACTTGGGACTTGGGACTTGGTTATTCTCAGTCGGACTTGGGACATGGTACGGGAGGGGGTGGCGTGAGGCGACCGGAAACCCGGTTCATTTGCATGTTTGGAGCCCGTGCAGATCGTGATGGGGTCATTTCGGCCTTGTGGCGCCTGCCATCACCCCTGAAATGATGCTGCCAGGCTGGAGGTGACTCCAGTGGTCACACTGACCGAGTCAGACCCTCGGGACCTCATGACTAGGTCACCCACCAGACCAGGACCTCGATCCTGATCAGGACAGACCCGGGGCCATGACCCAGGTCCTGACCCTACTTGCACAAGCTGGGCTCCAACCCAGGCCCTGACCTGGTCCAGGACTTTGATCATGAGTGGGTCCCACTGAGGGTCGCCCCCTTGGTCCCTGGGGTCCTGGTCGGACCCCCAGGGACACCAAAATTGGATTTCCGAGTTAGGATTTCCGGATATTCTCCGAACTGTGGTGGGGTCATTTTGCTCTGGGAGATGAGTTTCGTTGGTTGCAAAAAAGTTTTTCCGGCCCCACCTCAAGTGAAAAGGGGCTATTGTAAGGGTGAAGACAGTGTTCTCGCGACCGGAGGAGTCGGAGGAGTTCCTCAAAAAAAATTAAACCCTGTCTGGTGCCCCTGATTTACCCCTTTTTCACTACGCACAAACTACGCAATCTGGGGGGGGGGTCTCGCTTTTTGGTCCCCCCCCAGTTTTTTTTGGTCCCCCTTTCTGTGTGGCTACTGAGACAGGACTGGAGGCACTGCGCTGACCGAGCAAAAAATTATTGCCAGAACTCACTATACACCGTACGAAAGAACGCACGACATGTGGGGCGGGACTCCAGAAACACCTGGGCAAGGTTGCCCCATGCCCAGAAACACCTGAGAAGGAAGTGAGTTCCAGGAGCCGCGTAGAACACCCTCGAGATTGTGAATGATGATACGATCACAGCCTTCAGGGCGCTGCGAGGTGCCACCCTGAAGGTGGCCCTTGACATCAAGGAGAGCGTCGGCCGAGGGGTCGACGAAAAGCTAAAGAAGGCGCTACTGGCACTGGATCCCGCGGGGTATACGGAGGTCACCGCCACACAGGCAACCTCCGCTGACAACGTCCAGGAGACGTTATCCGAGGGGATCACAACGGCACTAGAGATCTGTGTCACGGGATCCAGGCGCCCACTCTCCCTCGACGGTCTGGGGATTGTTGTTGGGTATGGTGTCGTTTCCTGCAGCTGCAAAAAAGCGTAGCAACTGTGCTTCCTTCTTCCTTAATGATGCGTTGACGCTTCCACCCGGAGGAGCTGAAGCAGGCACCGCTTAATGATGCGTTGATGCTTCCACCCGACGAGCTGAAGCAGGCACCGCGCCAAAGGGCACCCCCAAAGAGACCTGCAAAGACTGCGTCGAAACCCGCACCGAAGGCTGCCAGCGCTGCAGCACCTGAAGAACCTGCAGCACCTGAAGCGCCTGCACCCTCACTGACCCCGGAACAGCAAGAACTCCTTGAGTTTGGGGTCCCGGCATAGAGACAGAGAATGGCTGAGTAAATCAAAAAATGAGACCCCCCCCCCCCCTTTTCACTACGCACAAACTACGCAATATGGGGTCGTCAGGGGCACCAGGGCCTGTGCCTGGAATTTTGACCGAGTTAGATAAAATTTTCAGTGCAATCCTTCAGCACCTCCCCCCTAGATTTTTAGGTTTTCTTGACCCAATGGTCGAAATCTGCGACATAGTGGAAATCCCGGGGACATGTCGAATTCGAAAATTTTGGGTCAAAAAACCCCAGGGGGGACCCTTTGGTTTCACCCCCTGCTGGGGGGCCTGGTGGGCGTTCAGGTGTGCTGAGACCCTTCGGGTTCTGACAGAGTGCAGCAGTGGTAATCAACCGTCGTGAACGTACTTTCGTGCCGGCATGGCTATCCATGCGCACCGTGGCATGTCGCCGCATCCGTCCCGATCAACAAGTGCCAGAGGTAAATCAGGAGTCCTGGTCCAGTGCAGGCACCTGCGCTGCAGATACCCAAGGGACTGTTGTGCACAAAAATGCACACGCAAGGACATCAACTGACCGAGGCAATGCACCTCGCAGCCTATCGATTCGATTCGGGGCACCAAGCCTCACGAGCTGGTCACGCGATACCAGGTTACTCTGCGTGGCATATTCCGTGCAGCCGAAATGGCTTGGGCAGCAGTGCACAGGAACTTCTGCTGCACTGCGACAGGACAACCCAAGCACGTGCCGCGTACATCCGGAGGTGAAGTTGGATGAGGAAGATCGGTGGCTTCTGGGAGGAAGAGGGCCACCGCGTCCACGTCGCGGATAGCACACTCAGCACACGAGCGGGCGTTGCATGAAATCCCCCATGTGTAAACAGGGGAAATCGGCCTTTTAGGTGATCCTGGTCAGGAATAAAAATTTCCACACATATTTTTCGACTTCCTGAGGCCAAAAACCGGTGTTCCTGGACCCAGATGTGACATCTGGATGACATAATAAAAATCCAGAGTGCCTTAGAGGCGCGCGGGACATTTTTTTGGGGGTCGTGGCTGGGGACCCCCTATTTTGGGGGATTTCCCGTAGGTGGAAAATGTCGATTTTCCAATTTTAAATCACACTGGGGGCACCTGCGGGGCCATATTTTGCATTTTCAGACAGGGGACCTACACCCTACAAACCCCATTTTCGGGTTTTTTGACCATTTTTTGCCTTGTGCGAAAACGTGATATTTTTTGGACAAAATTCCAGGCACAGGGTTTTAAAAAAATCTGACGCCGGAGGAGTGGAGGAGTGGAGGAGCTCCTCCGGGAAAAAAAATATTTGGGACCTGGCTGCGGAGGAGCCCTTTACAGCAGTCATGAAACCGTTTACCGCACCGTATATTGCTCTCATGACGAAAGAGCAACACCAACCGCATGTGACTCTCCACTTTGCTTCGACTGTGGAGCGTACTCGGGGACCAGGCTAACACATGTTCACTACCGTGGCCTCCGGCGGCTGGGGGGCTCTGCCCCCCAGACCCCCCTGTGACATGCATCCCATAGCCAAGTCCTTGTATGCGATCATGACACCTCGGGAAAGAGGTGTCATCTAGGAACGGAACGCTTCGGCATCCTCCTTCTGGCCAACTCAGACGGAAGCTGTTGCGTCGCATTGCATGCGTGTCGCGTCGCATGTGTGTGACTGTCGTTCGCACCCGGCCGCTCAGGATCGTGGTCTCGCGCGCCGAAGGCGCGCGAGAAAAATTTTCAGGGTGGAAAAAATTTTTCCAGGTCCAAAAAAACGCAAAGAAAAACTCCTCCGCACTTTCTGAAAATCCCAAAAGTCGCGAGAACACTGGGTGAAGACCAGCCACGGATTTGGAGCTCGGGACTCGGGACTTGGGACTTGGCCTTCACGGTGCGCTAGTGTTGGCAACCACTAGTGGAGTCGACAACTGAAACCTCGACAACTGACTGGGTTGTTGACGACAAGTGCCAGTTGTCGACTCGACAACTGGCACTTGTCGAGTCGACAACTGGCACTTGTCGACTCGACAACTCTATACACTGTACTGCAGGAAGAACGCCCAAGTATGAAGGGGAAAACGCACAGTTGGGTGTGTGCTTGGGATATGAGGTGTGGTGGCATATCAGCGCTGGACTTTGTTGCGAATTTCCTTGTGCCGTTTCTCCCTCCCACAACCCACATCACCAGGGTCTTGCAAGCCCTGACCAGATTACCTCCATTGTTGAATAGATACACACACGCCAACAGACACACACACACACAGCTATCAATCATGCCTGCCTCTGCCAAAACCACGGCGAAGAGAAGCAGAACGGAGGAAACCGCCCCGAGCTCGGCCCCCCCGACGAAGCAGCCCGCCACTCAGCCGGGCTTTATTCAACTTTTTGTTGAATACTACGTCGAGCCGGAGGAGGGGGGGCGGCTGTCGAACACAGCCCTGAAGGCACTGATCGGGAAGATCACGGGCAAGCCCATAAAGGGCAACGACGGGACCGTGAGCGCGGCGATGGGGGCCAGGTACAAGGAGTACCAGGGGGGGACGGTGTCGGAGAAGTCGGCGAAGGAGGCGCAGCTGGAGAGGTACTCCATCCGCACCAAGGGGGGGACGGATACGGAGTTCATTGGTGTGAGGATCACACCATCTCCATCAGCCTCCGCCAAGTCCAAGGCGAAACTGGAGCAGATGCAGAAGCTGCACCCGCACGCCGCCCTCACCTCGGGCGTAAAGATGTCCCGGCTCTACGCCGCAGAGGTGAAGCTGGCTGCCCCCCAGAAGACGAAGGCATCCTCGAAGGCAGACAAGATCTTTCCTCAATACTCAGGAAGGAAGAGAGACGTGTCGTCGTTGCAGGGAGCAGCCAACACCTTTGCTCCAAGAACCGTCGGGGGATTCTACGAGTTCATCGTGGAATCTGGGCTGTCGACGGTACAGAAGGTGACCCAGAATGGGCACATTCTGCGCCTCACCCTGCGGAGGCTGCGCGCAACGCAGGACTTGGAGGCGAAGGAGTACGAGGTGGACCTGCACATCCCCTCCAAGTACCTGCTGGACCCGGGTCACGCTGCGCAGGTCAAGGACCGTGAGGGGATCGTCGTTGTGAGGCAGCTGCTGGTGGATTCTGGCGGCGAACAGTCGATACAGGCAACGACTGACACCGGCAAGTTTACAGACTTGCTGGATGGCGACGAAGATGAAGAAGAGGAACTGGACGATGAGGCAAGTGAGACTGCCCCCCCACCTAGCCCAAGCCAATCTAACTCAGGCCCAACGCAGGTGGATGTGGATGACATTTGATGATCCAGTGTGAGTGTGGAAGCGTCAACGTATATGAAAGCAAACGGAAGAAAAGGTGCAGAACGATCGCAGTGACACTTTCCCTTTTTTGGTTATCACTCTTGACGTCATCCTCCCCCCGCCGGTTCCTCAGGCATAGCCTTTTTTGTTGGGATGCACACACACACCACAGGAGAGCCGGGTGGGAATGGTTCCGAAGAGACAATGCAAGATGAAATGTCCTTGATGGCTGAGGGTATTCGCAGGTCACGATTTGTGGCAGGGACGTCCATCCGGAAGTGCGGTGAAATCTCGAAATGCATTCGAGAGACGTTTCGGGAGCACGGGAAGGCGCCTGAGAGGCACGGGCTCTCCCCGGCGACGGTGAGGAAGCATGAAGAGCACCTCCAGAGAGTGGTCGAGGCAAGGAGGGGTAGTTTGCTCAAAACTCTCGAGCACATTGTCGAAACACACCTGCATCGCATCGACATGGAACACCCTCGTGTTGTCCTGACTGCTGATGGCTATAACCCGGGCAGCAGGGACCTCACAGCCAGGATCCGCTTAGCTGCAGGTATTGCTCTAAGCTTTGGAAGCTGGCAACGGTCGAAGCAAGATCTACTCAGCCTGTGCCTCGGAAAGGACTATGGAGCGCGACCTCATTCTTTTCGAGATCCAACAACTTCAAAGTTGGGGCGAGAATGGGCTTTGGGGGGGTTCAGGACATACTCCGAAGTTAATGACCGCCGTTGGGGCATTCAATGTGTGTTCATGTGTTGTTGCGGGCAGCTGGGAAAAGGCAACAGGATCTCTCTACCGAAGACTTGAGTCTGCTGGGCTGGCGGACCACGTCAAAGAGAGAGGTCAGAGCGGGTGTGTCTTTTGGATTGATCCGAAAAAACCACCGAAAACCATACTGAACGTGTGTGTGTGTGGCAAGGAACCTTGGGGTGTGCCTCCCACCCCTACTCAAGAAGAAACCCAGTCTCTCCCGGAGGAGGTTCATGAATTTCGATGCATTATTTGTGACTACTCCTCAGCAAAGAAAACGTCTCTGTTTGCACACTACGATGCAAAGCACAGACCAGGGAGCAATGTCCCTTGCTCGTCATGCACAATCGAATGCAAAATATGTCACACAACAATAAGATTGAAGGGACAAAGCCAGCACTACCTGGCCCACCACCCCCGCTCTCTCACAACAAAACGTTGCTTACTTTGCTTTGAGACCTTCCGTAGTGTCCGTGAACGCGATCTCCACATGAAGACTGACCATCCTTGAGAAGGGGACAAGGAAATTCGCAACAAAGTCCAGCGCTGATATGCCACCACACCTCATATCCCAAGCACACACCCAACTGTGCGTTTTTCCCTTCATATTTGGGCGTTCTTCCTGCAGTACAGTGTATAGAGTTGTCGAGTCGACAACTGCCAGTTGTCGACTCGACAAGTGCCAGTTGTCGAGTCGACAACTGGCAGTTGTCGAGTTTGAGGTTGTCGACTCCACTAGTTGAGGTCACTCGTAACTACCAAACTAGTGCACCGTGTTATTCTCAGCATTGGGGGGGGGGGGGGGGGGGGTAGGCCCCTGCATAGCCCCCGATTTTCTGTCACAAAACCAAATTTTGGCCATTTTTTCAATTTTTGGGTCCAAAATACCCCCCAAAACACCACCAAATGACTTTTGTGGGTCTCTCCCACCTGTTTCCCACCTTTCCACCCCAATTTTCCAGCTTTTTGGGGGGTTTTTCGGGTATTTTTGCCGGAAAAAGCCCCTCCGTTAGGTCGCTTTTCTCCTGTATATCACCCAGGAAATTCACAAACCGACGTCTGAGTATGGATGGGACCTCAGCACCTAGTTCTGCTGCAAATTCCTGGAGTTCATTCCTCGTGAATAGATTCAGAATCCCTTCTTGGTGATTCTTGAGTCTGGCAACATTAAATTCTGCCAGACTGTCTGCCCGGGTGTCGGATCTCGGCTGCAGCTGAGTGTGCTTGTGCGAGCTCGTTTTCTCGTTCCAAAGTTTTGCCCTGCCATCGTCACCATGCTGTTTGCCGCCTTCTCCCAGCCCCTGTTCGTCCTACAGACACACCGGTGTCACACGTGGGTCTCTTCTGCGGGCACTGCACCTGATGTCATGTTCATTTCATAGTGTGTGCCCACTTTGCCTGAATATGCTAGGGGGGCTACTGTTACGCGACTGTGACTGGCCGTTTGCACATGTGGATATCACGGAAATATTCCGTAGTTTTGACCCGAACACAGGGTACTCCGCCCAATTTGGGCTCCCGGAATCAACTGCGACCGGAATTTTTCACTTTAGTGACGATTTTGGCTGATAGTTTGGGTGATTCATGCCCACCCTGGTCACACCCCTAAAAGCAAGGGATTTGTGGGGTTATGGGGGGGTCCCCCACGAGAAACCTCTTTCAGACCGCCTCTGGGTGTCAGAAGGCCACCAAAACCACTAAAAACCACCCAGTAACCTACCTCAGGGGGTATCTGTGTGGTTGTGGGGTGCTTGGAGGCCTTCTCTGCCTTCTGGAGACCATATCTCGAACCGTGCCAAAACAGCTGAAAATTGGGGGGTTACTGTGACGCTACTGTGACGGTCCCGGAAATTCCCGAAAATTCTGGGAAAAAGCCGCATTTTTGACCCGAAAACAGGGTATTCCACCCATTTTGGTCTGCCGGAATCACTTCCGCGTGGAATTCTTCATTTTGGTGACGATTTTGGGTGATATTTCGGATATTTCGTGTAGATTTCAGCCCCCAAAAACAAGGGGTTTTTAGGGAAAGTATCAAAGTTTTCCACGAGAAAACTCTTTCAGACCGCCTCTGGGTGTCAGAAGGCCTCCCAAACCACTAAAAACCACTCAGGAACCTACCTCAGGGGGTATCTGTATGGTTTTGGGGTGTTCAGAGGCCTTCTCTGCCTTCTGGAAGCGATTTTTTTGACCGTTACAAATCAGCCCAATAGCGTTACAAAAGCGTTACACTTTTTCGGGGTTTTTTCAGGAAAAAACGCCAAATAATTCGAATGGATCGACTTTCTCGAGGGTGTCCGCTATTTTCTCGGGTTTTTTCAGTGATCCCCCACTGGATTTTTGGCCAGGTACGCCCATTTTGGTGGAGTTTTTGGCCCAAAATCCAAAAAATCGTGTTTGTGACAGCCCTAAACAGAGATTTAAAGGACCGTGCAGGGGCCTAGGCATACTTGTACCCCCATATGGGGAAGGCCAAAAATATGGGGAAAATATGGGGGGAATATGGGGGGTTTTTCAAGTCCTGTTCCCCCATATTTCCCCCATATGGGGGATATATGGGGGAAAACCCAGGGGTTCCTCAGGTGGAAGCAGTCGGCAAACAGTTCTCTTCGTTCTGCTTTTCACAGGGTGTGAATTCAGCCACTGACAGGGGACGTCTAGCACCTTGCAGAGCCATCTCACCTCGTCGATTTCTGCAGAGAGGAAACGCCCGGCTGAAGTGCTCGAGTCAGACCACAAAAGGTGCTGTGAGAGTGCCGACCGCCACTTTCTTCAAGTCTGAGTAGCGGCCATCAGAGCATGCCGTCCAGTAGTCCTGTCTTTGCTGGCAGAACAGTTGCGTCCTGCAGCCAGTCCTTGTACTGGCCTTCACAGGTCTCATTCCACCCGGCAGATGCAGCTTGAACATGTCAAGCTGCCTGGTGACGAGCGTCGACTCCGACTTTTCGGCGCTCGGAGCGGTCAAAAGCGGCGGAAGCGCCTGACACCCCAGAATGCACTGCTTGTGAATTCCCTTGTCTAATTAAGGATCCCAGGGGGCAGTTCGCAATCGCAAACACACCAGAGGAGGAGGACAGCGAGTGTGAGAGTGACGTGCCGGACAGGACTTAAAAACACAAGAGTGTGTGTTGTGAGGAGCTGTTAACCCTGAACGCGCTATGTGTGTCTGTGCGTATGTGTCCACCACCGCTGCCGCTGTCACTGCGGTGCCCCGCCAAACCGGGAAGCGTTCGCTCTCCGCTGCTGCTGTATCGGCGCAGGAGAGGAACGGAAGGTCGGTGCGACCCACCTGGGGGAATCTTCCAGGGGGGCAGACCTGGCCACACCTGAACGAGCGCGCACCTCCCCAGGATCGGACTCCTGGTGGAGTCCCCAACAAGGCATGATGCCAGTTTCGCGTACTTCGTGTGTGTGTCCGTGCATGAGTGGTTTGATGCTCTCCCGTTGCAGCACGAATACCCCCATATCCCCCCATATGGGCCCCATATTTCCCCCATATTCCCCCATATTTTACCGGTTTTTCCCCATATTTTCAGCCTTTTTCCCCATATGGGGGCGGGGTTTTGAGACCCCCCATATTTCCCCCACATTTAGGGGGTTCCCCATATGGGGAGACAAGTATGCCTAGGGGGGGGGGGGGGGTAGGGGGGGTCAAATGCCACCCTTTTACGTGGACAAACACGATTTTTCAAAAAACCGGCGCAGAGGCCCCAAAGCCCCCGTAAACCCTCCAAACCCCCCCAGATCGGTCCGGAAACCCATCGAACCCCACTTTTCCACCATTCCGGGCACCTCAGGTGCCCGAATTGGGGTACCTAAATTTTGTGCCACCGTTTGGTACCGGACAGTGCCACTGTGTGGGAGGTTGGAAAAGAAAATGCCCCAACACACCACATCTGAGGGTTGCAATGCATGTTGCTTGCCAACCACGTCATCCGGTGGGTGTCAGGCGCTATGTAGGTGGCATTAGCCAGGTCTTCGATGTGTTCTGGCTTGTATATATACCTCCCTGCCACCATGCACCGGGAGGCTGCCTGTAGGTACGGAACAGTCCAGATGGTCGTGTGATTCCTGTGCAGCAGTGCTCCACAACCGGGATGTGTTGACAACGACTGTTGCAACACGAGCTGTACATTCCGGGAACACATGAAGTGCGCTGTCGTGGTACCCATTGTGCCAGAATTGGTAGTTGCTGCGGTCTACTTTGCCTGGCCCAAGAGCACTGGTACTGAACGGTGCAATATGCGTGGCGAGGTGAATACAACGGAAGCGCGCAAAGTCAATACAGCTCTCGGATGGCGGGTGGTGGTGCCACTAGTGTGTGACGTTCACTCGAGGATACAACGCATCACAATGAATCAGCAACCGTGGACCGAGTACAATACGCTCTCTGTGGCTGGTGTGGGGGACAAAGGCAGTGCCTGTGCCGCAGGCAGGGAGGTATATATACAAGCCAGAACACATCGAAGACCTGGCTAATGCCACCTACATAGCGCCTGACACCCACCGGATGACGTGGTTGGCAAGCAACATGCATTGCAACCCTCAGATGTGGTGTGTTGGGGCATTTTCTTTTCCAACCTCCCACACAGTGGCACTGTACGGTACCAAACGGTGGCACAAAATTTAGGTACCCCAATTCGGGCACCTGAGGTGCCCGGAATGGTGGAAAAGTGGGGTTCGATGGGTTTCCGGACCGATCTGGGGGGGTTTGGAGGGTTTACGGGGGCTTTGGGGCCTCTGCGCCGGTTTTTTGAAAAATCGTGTTTGTCACCCCCATTTGACCCCCCCTAGGGGGGGGGGGGCGGGGGTTAAACCTGACAGCAGCTCAGCAGCCAACAAGGCATCAAGCCGATTTTTTATTGATTTCACGTGTCAGTGTTTGACTTTTTCGCAACTTCATTTCTTCCTTTTCTCCCTCTCCAACCCCACCCGTGACACCACCAGGGTTTAGCTAGCCCTGGTCCGATTATCCCCGGTTCTTCGCTGAAGAGACGCGGCCGGGGGGAGGGGTACGAAGAGCACGCGTCGAAACCGGTGTCACGCCGTGTTGGGGAATCCTTCGGGAGTGCGATACTGAAGGGGAGGTGCTACTGCCCGTGCAGGGCGACACCGCCTTAAAACTTTGTAACCACACACACACACAGTGCCGGCGCACACGGAGAGCGGAAGGGCCCTTCGCCCCCTCTCCCCCTCTCCCCCCCCCCCTCAAAAATTGCCGTTTTGGGCTGTTGGAAGCACAGCATCCCACCCCACTCCACCCACCCCTCACCCCAGCTCTTTGTGTACACCATGCACCCGGCCTGGCAAAGTGTGGTGCGAGCGGGGGCGGGGGGGGGGGGGGGGGGGTAGGGGGGGCTAAAACCGGGAGTAAACCCAAATTTTCAACTTCGCCACAGAGAGGCCCCCAAGGGCACCAAAAGGCCAGAAACACCCCATATCACGCCGGAAATCCGGTATCTGCCCGAAATAGGCCCAAATTCCGCCCGGAAAGCTCATTTTTTGCGTCTCCAATTTTTTGGCACAGATGTGGTACCGGTGCTGTGCCAGTTTACAGCGGCTGCTTGCAACATACAGCGAAACCTGTGGTCGAAGCAACCGAATGGTTCATCGGTCAAGCTCTACTTGATGACGCGGATCGATGTAACAGCACCATGTACCGAGGGGCGACAAGCAGCACCGCGAGGTGGGGGCAGAGGCCAAAGTGCACTCGTGTTTGCACTGAGAAGGTTGGTATCCCTTGTAGATTGAGGTTCCGGAGATGATGGGCACGCACTATGGGCGGAAGCAGGACGCTGCTCAGAGGGTTTGTCCGTTCCGACGCCATTCAGAGGTGGCAATAGCTCAGCGACCTCGTATCCCCCACAGTGAGCACTTGATGCCCTGCTCTCATTGAGAGTAATCAAATAGCGGCCCTTGCCATTCTAATGGGGCGGCTACGCCCTCAAATAATTGAAGGCAAATGACAAGGAACCTGCTGGTGAGCTGAGCGCCACTCGGATCGAGAACGTTTTCCTTCTCGAGGACAAGCTCGTCTCCCTCCTCCGGGAGATGCACCGGAGTGGCTGGCGCAGTTCATGTGTCGTGCCAGCCAGCATTGGGGTACGTGAAAAAGGTACGGTGGCACGCCAACCACGATAAACACACCTTGCCGATCTTAAAAACTGTGAAGGGGGCGGAACACTATCGAAGTGGCTCAATCATGACTACATTGATGCAATGGTGACATATGACGTCAAGCCGCAGTGCCTGCAGAAAGGAGTGCCCGCCGGCTGTTTTTCTCGGGCCATTCAGGTACCGCATCTGGTACCACATCTGTGCCAACTGAAAAAAATCGCGTTTCTGGGCCTCTCTGGGCCACACAGGTCACCAAAACCCCCCAGAAACACGTTTCTGGACTGGTTTGGGTCGGTTTGTAGCATTGATTTCATGTTTAGGGGTGCTCCCTGAAAAAGTGGGGTTTACTCCCGTTTTTTGGGTTGAATTAGCCCCCCCTAGGGGGGGGGGGGAGAGAATCCTTGGAAGGTCTGGCAAAAAAAACAAAATCAACAGCAGGCTCTATGTCACATGAAGGGGGGGAAGGGGGGGATGTGGAAGGCTTCGCTGAGTGTCGACTGTCGACTGTGCGTTGTAAAAAAAACTATACCAGAGGGGACGGGGAGGGGGGGGGGAGTCGTTTGTTACGAACGATTTTTTTGAACGGGTTTGGGCTGTTGCCTCTCGCACAGCAGCACCACCCTCACCACCCCCCCCCCCCCCTCCGTTCTGTGCCTTCCCATTGGCGGAATCGCTATTGGGGGCCTTCGGTCTGTGTCAAACTGTGTCAGCCAGTCTCCTCTGCCGTGAAGCGGCTCACTATTCTGCAATTCTGAACGAAGGGGGGCTTCGCTCTAAAGTGCAGAAAAGTGAGCCGCCTCACAATATAGGCTGCAGGCCTGACACGCTTTGACACGTAGCGGAGGCCCCCGAAGGCCCCCATTGATTTTTTCCCCCCTGAATAGACAGACACATGTGTTATGTGTTATGGGTTATGGGGGTCTTCGCTACGGGGTGGTCGTCAGTGCATTTTTTGGTGCAGCTCCTGTTGAATTAGCTGAAAACTGACGAAGATTGCCGAAGGATAACGACCAGCGAAGACCCCCTATAACCCATAATCCATGACACACACGCACCCCTCCCCCCGCTGGGCACTCCAAACAAGAGGCAGTCTCCTGTAATGTGTCTCTGCTGTGCTGCTTCTGTCAATATGCAGCAACCCCGCCTCGAGCAGAACGGTGCCAGCCAGCTTTGGCAAGGCGAAATGGGCGAACGAATGAAGAGGGCGGCGGCAGAGGGGGCTGAGAAGAGTCGAGGCAACACTGGGGGGGGGAGGGGAGGGGGGCCGACCTCCCTTTCACTCGTCATGCGGGTTGTGCCCGAGACCCAGTGATGAGGCCGGCCTGTGCCGAGCAGGGATGGGGTGGCGCAGGTGTAGGTGTATCGCCTACACCTACACCTGCTCATAACAATCTTCGTCATTTCCCTGGGGGCCGTCGCTACCAGTCACAGCTCGTCAGTCAGTGAGGGGAAGTGGGGCTGCTGCTCACTTCTTTCTCACTCAGTCACATCTGGTAGCGAGGGGCCCCACTGTGTGCCGTTCATAATAACCACCACCACCACCACCACCACCATCTGACAACAAAAGCTATGTGTTTGCGATACAATCAATCTGCAATCTGGAAGCTACACTGGAAACCATCCCAAACCAATAATCGACAGCGTCAGGGCGAAAATCTGTCCTGAAGGGACAACGCCCTGAGGACGTGGAACCCTTGGGCGGGGAGGGCGCTGTGTGCGCAACAGAACAATAAAAAGGGGCCCTGGTAATAAATCAACGAAACAGACAGGAATGCGAACGAGAAGCAGGCCAGGAAGTGGCTTTGGGTCGTGCGGAGGGCGTGTCGGGGACCCCTCGAGAGGGGAAAAAGGAGTGGGAGGGGCGTTGTCACATCACGCACACAGCGGCGGGGAGGTTTTTGGCAGCGGGGTGCCGCCGGAAGCTGTGGCATCCTGGAGCGAAACATATTGGAGCAGGGGGCTGCTCCAGATGCAAGACGCAACGTGACGCAAAGTGACGCCCAAAAAAAAACAACACGCCCAACATACACTCAAACCCACCTCTGTGCGCTATATGGCAGAATATCCCCGGCTAAATGACTAAATGGGGGCCTTCCAAACATCACCCAGCTGCATACACTTTCATGGCTGATTCAGCCTTGTTTGGGCCGGCGTTGCTCCGTGTGGGTGCAACAGGCGGCGTTGCTGTCACGCACGCAGCGTTTGCCCTGCCAATTAGCCCAGGCGTATGGTTCTCTTTGCGGATGTGCAATGCAGGGGGAAATGGAGCAGGGGGGGTAAGCAGGTCCGATTGAGTTTGCGGCACGCGTGGTATTCGCAATCACCTCATGCGACCCACGCAGGCCGAGGGGTGTGTGTGCGTGTCACCACAGCCCCTCTCCCGAGTCGGCATCTTTGTTGCGGAGTTGGCCCATTTCTGTGCAACTCGTGCAACCACAACGAAACAAAAAAATGTGGCCCGGTATCAGACAGGCACCCCAAAAAAATGGGCGTCAGTAGTTCGGTTGAAAGGGTGGGAGCGCAGAGCCGGATGGAATTCGTCGATCACGGAATACCCCCTCCCATGCTCCGCACCACCCACCGTATCCCGCGGGTGCGGGTTGATTGTATAGCTTTCTGCGTTTTGTTTGAATTATCGCTGCCGGATAAGGCAGGCATTGCCTCCGGGCTACAAGCTCCGCTGCCCTGTTTGTTTTGCAACAGCTCAAAAAGAAAAGGTGGAACACTTTCAGTTCGGGGAATCAAAAAACAAACAAATAAAAACCGGGGGTGAGATGAACAACTGACGGGCACCCTCCGTGTCTTGTGGGAACGCACACAACTGCACACAACGGCGAATGGAACCTTCTGGATAATCGCCTACACCTCGATGTTAATTTCACGCATTGGGGGGACTGACGAGGGTGGTGAACGTGATATATTTGCCAGCATCCTTCTGGCCGATTTTGAGAGGGGTGGTAGGGGGGGTTATGGCACCATCGAATGTAGATCCGACTCTCACACAACACCAGGGCACACACATTCCACGCACACAAACACACACACAAACACTCACAACAGATCGTAACATAACCGATATCACTGGCAACGCCAATGCGACGCAGAACTGAAGATGCGAACCCAGAAACCATAATGAATCGCAACACGCAGAGGGCCACCCATGCCCCATGGGGCCTGGGAGACTTGCACGACAGCACACTTGGGGCGGAGCACCGAGGGGGGATGCGCACCACGGTGCGCATTGTCCATGGTGCTGCCTCTTCGTGTGGCCCGTGTGCGATCAGAAAGATACAGGTGTGTTTTTAATCCCCGGTCTTCCCAGCCAAAAATCCCCGATTCATCCCCGCTTTTTTCCAGCCAAAAATGGTACCCAATGTCCCTCCTCCCCAGTGTGGGGCCCTTGGTCTTGTACCAAATAATGGGTTCCTTCCACGGTTCCTCCCGCTCGCGCCATCCTCGGGTGCTGGAGGAAAACCCCAAAAGAGTCCGGGTTTTGTTTGTGCGCACGAGCGGCAGTGTGTTGTGGCCCCTGTGAAGGGCGTTGCTGTGATAAAAGTGGTTTTGTGTTGCTCACTCAAAACACACTCCGCGCGGGTACGCTCCCACTGACTCTTTCGCTGTGACAAGCAAGCTTCTTTGGGCAAAAAAAACGGCTTTCGGGACCGTTATTCCGACGATACCCCCCGATATGCCAGCTGAAACAGCCCAAGGAGTTGCTGCAGTTACTAGACGGGCAAACACACGCTCCACGGGGGGTCTGGGGGGTGGAGCCCCCAGCCGTCGGAGGCCACGGTAGTGAACATCTGTTCATTGTGGGCGTACAGATTCTGTGTGAGTTGGCTGCGTCCTCCTGAGGCTACCGGAGCTGTTGGATTCCTGACCTGATGGGAATCGAAGGGCTTGGGTACGAGATATCCGCCACAGGGGGGTCTGGGGGGCGGAGCCCCCCAGCCGCCGGAGGCCACGGTAGTGAACGTCTGGCTCTTGGCTGGAAAAAAACCAGATTTTGGCTGGAAAAAAACCGGTTTTTTGCTGGAAAAAAAACCTGGTTTTGGCTGGAAAAAAACCGGAAAAAGGGCGGATGCCAAAAAGACTCATCCTCATCCCCCACTAGAAATACACCTGGAACAGGGGATAAGATAGGTCTGGTTTTCCGGTTTTCAAAACCAGGGTTTCCCGGTTCCCGGTTTTCTGGAAAAAAAAAAAAGGTCGATCTCATTTTTGGCGGTTTTTTTTGTGACTTTGGGACAGTAAAACAGTCAGAAAAAACGCCATAAAAAAATAGAAAGTGACCCCATCGTGATCCGCACAGAGCTCAAATAGTCCAAAGAAGGCAGAGAAGCGGGGAAGAAAAAATGGACCTAGCGGGTGGCCCGGTGGGGCCCGGTGGGTGGTGATGCCCTCGTCATGCAGGCCTCTTCTGTTTTGAAGGTGCACACATGGTGGACTCCAGCCACCATGTCTAAGAGGGAGTCTAAGACTGCAGTCTGTACTGGAGACGGGAGTCTATTTTCCAGCTAATTTACGACTCCCGCTAGTTGAGACTCATGGGAGACACACGGTGTACTCCAGCGGAGGTAGGGTAACCTCCGCTGGAGTTCACCGTGTCGTCTGCCTCTGTGCAGCGTCACTCGGTGCCATCGAATACATGGCGACAGCCCACCAACTCGAGACAGATCTGCTTGTCTGGAGGGCTGAGACGAGAACACGAACGACTTTCAAGCAATCTTGAAGGTCGCCAAGCCTATTGGGGGCAACTAACAGATGAGATTTGTTTGTTGCCTGTCGTCACAGCTAGGTGCCCATTTCCTCGATAACGGAATGTGTGCAGAGATCTCGTGGACCCTTTGGCCATTCTGTCGTGCACCCACTCCACCCACAACGCACACCTGTCACGAGTGGTCGCTCCCCCGTCCTCCTCCACCCTGAAGGTTGAACCCTCAAGGACCAGTGATCTCCTGCTGGCCGGGCTGCGATACAGCGAAGCCTTCCTACTTACAAGCGAATCCAGACTGTAGGGAACAGATGATCACTACCGTGGCCTCCGGCGGCTGGGGGGCTCCGCCCCCCAGACCCCCCTGCGTAAAAAAATTGCACCAGACCGGTTTTTTGGCCGAGAGTCCAAACTTTCAAAGCAGCTGCTGCGCCTGCCCCACCAAGCAGCCTCAGTACGACAGGACGCGCGCAGGCACCGGGCCCTCTCAGATTCTGGGAGGGTTTGCGCGGGTCGCGCGCGCCGAAGGCGCGCGCGAAAAATTTTCAAAACCAGAAAAACCGGAAAACGGCGCCAGAAAAAAAGTCTATCTTATACCCTGACCTGGAAAGATAGGGAGAAAAAAAAAGAGGGCAGGCCAGTGCGTCCGGCCGTTGCTGTGGGCTGTGACACCTGCACACCTTGCCTGCACTGGGATGGCAGGGCAGCCTCCAGCGATAGATATAAGTTTGGGAGGACAGGGTTTGGTCGGAAAACAATTCAATCACTTCAATACGCTCAGACGCCTTGATCCGCGCGTGTGTGGGGGTGGGGAAGAGGAAGAGAAGAACGGGGAACACGGCGGGCAGTCAGGGGAACCTGACGAGCGGTCGGAATGCAGTCCAAAACCCCACTACCGCATCGTGAAGGGAGATAGCGCTTTCCCGCTCCACACAACACACACACACGCGCGAGCCTTTATTTTCTGACAACGGCGGAGAGAGACACACCGGAGAGCAACACGCAACACACACTCTTACACCCACCTGCTCTCCTTCTTATCTTCTTCGATCCTTCGATGCGATCTCCTATTGCTGTACACCTTAGACATTTGGGTCTCTCCCCCGTACTACCCCACCCTTGAGAACTCGATGCGCACTGCTGCGGCACAGCCAAGGGGGAAAGGGGTTGCTCAGCACAACCCGTGAGAGTGAAGAAGGCGGGGAGGGGGTGGTGATATGGGGTAGGAAGGGGGCAGACGCTTGCTGGCCCGAAGGCGTCAGCGCTGGAGGGGGATGCTGATCCTATGTTTGTCGGTGTGGAGGGTGCGAAGGGGATGGGTGTGCTGTCTGCTCCTCTCTTTCCCATGCAATCCCACCCCCCCCACCCCACCCCCCCCCCCCCCCCCCACTCCTCCGCCCCCACTGGCATTTGGTGTGATGCGACCTCCCCGCTGCATTTTTCCAGCAAATGCTCGGCGCTTCTTTTTTCTCAAAAAAAATAGGAAGAGAGAGAGAGAACGCCAACCAGAATATATAAATTTAATAGGGGATCTTCGCTACGGGGTGGTCGTCAGTGCATTTTGGTGCATTTCCTGTTGAATTAGCTGAAAACTGACGAAGATTGTCGAAGAATGTCGACCAGCAAAGACCCCCATAATATAACGCACCATTTCGGCACCCAGAAACGCAGCATCCCCCCCTAAGATCGCAACAGAATAGGACGGGGCGAGAGAGAGAGAGAGAGCAACACATCGCCTTCCTTGAGAACCGGGTGGGAGGGGGGTGGGGTGGGGTGGGGTGGGGTGATGGGGAAGGGAAGGGGAAAAGTGCATCCACAACCCAACCAAGAGAGATGAAGCTGCCAGCTGCACTGCATTTTGTCCCGGATTCCCCCCCCCCCCCCCCTCTTCCCCACACCCAGAGTGAACACCATCTGATATGGACACACATACACACACACACTGTCCGCCAAGCCCACATCACCCAAGCTGCGCTGCAGAGCGAGAGAGGAGCAGCGCGCCAGCAGCACGCTCTGTCCCAACTCACTTGAGGGGGCTGAGGGATGTACGCTTTGGCTGGGGGCGGGTGGGGGATGGGGAGGGGAGCGCCCCCCCCCCCCCCCTCCGCCCCGTTTTTGCGGCAGTTTTGGAGAAGCACACCGACTCGCGGGATCACCCCCTGCTGCGCTGCGGGCCCCACACACAGCTACACGCCTGGCCAACACCCCCCCTCCATTCTGGGCCCCTCTAGGCCCACCGCCCCACCCTGCCAATGCTGCCTTCTGGCAGGGAGGGTGGGATTACTCTGCTGAGTAGGCCAGCAGCTTGTCGTCCGTCTCGGGGTCGCACATCGCGATGTTGATCACCTCGTCATTCGCCGCAAACCGCTGCGACTGCTGTGTGCTGCTCCGGTAGGCGCGTGCGCGTGAGGAGGACCGCCAGGCTGCCAAGACTGCGCCGCTCGCAAGCATCACCAACCCGATGCACCCCGCGACAAGACCGACGGGGAGATGAACCTGCCCCAACAGCTTTGGCACGCCCCGTTGCGGGGGCGGCACGCCTGCCTTTGAGAGCGCCGGCCCAGGCAGAGACCCCTCGACGTAAACAAAGCACGCGCACACCAACACCTGCAGGAGGAGCACCACAAGTGGCGCGCTGCTGGGGCTGCCCATGGCTTTTTGCCTCGTTTGCCTTTAGGTGGGGGCGGGGGAACCTCTGCGCGGAAGAATCAGCAACAGGCCTCAGTTTTTGTTTCCTCCTTTTTTTTTGCGAAAGGGGTGCTGCTGCAGCAACGGCAACAAAAGCAAAGCTCGCCTGGGGGTCCCTCTAGATATGCCTTGCTGGTCACGCGCGCACAGTCCTGAGAGGTGCGGTTCTGGAGGGCTGGTGCGGCACAAATAAAAGACAGGGCTGCTTCCTGAGGGCGAGGGGGGGAGTGGCAACGGGAAGGGCGGCTGAGAGCACGTGTGTGCAGGGGTCCCGCCTGCAGGAGGAGGGGTGTGGGTGGTGGTGTTGGGTAGGAAATTATGATTTTTTTGTTTCCTTTCTTGATCCAGAGCGCTCCAGAAATCAGAAGAGTGCCAGCAAAGAGTGCAGGAGCAGGAGGGAGAGCGGAAGTAAAGGGGGCGCCCCGACACCTCCGGGGGATGGGGACGGGAAAGGGGGGGGGGGGGGGGGAACAACAGCTGCTGCCAACTTCGGTGTGCCCACATCCCCTCCCTCGAGACACAGCATTTTTTTCTTGGTGCAAGGGTGCGAATTACCCCGCCCTCTCGCGCGTGCCTCTCGGCCCCCCACCCACCCCCCACCCTCCCTTGCCGTAATGCTGCCAGGCAACCCACTCTAAAACATGGGGCACCGCACAACACCGCACGCACATTACGTTTTATTTCTTCCCGGGCCACCCGTCCTGTGAAAAACCCCACCCCCCCCACTCCCGACCCATTCCTCCCCCGTTTGACCCGACCAGCGCAGCACGGTGGTCTCGAGATCTAGAAGAGACGGTGCTGGCGTGGTGTTCGGAATGGTTTGCCTCCGATACCTTGTTCCTCGACGAGGGAGGCCTGGCAGCGGCAGCAATGAGCCTCCTATCCAGATCCACTGGGGGGTGCAGCTTCTTCCTCCGTTGCTGTCTCTCATCGACTAAGACACACGCAGCCACATGATGTGGCTTCGTTATGCCGCCGGCGTGATCAGTACCCTCGCAAGAGGAGGCGCCGCAAACCCTCTCGTGGTTTCAAAAGAATGGCTTGAAAAGACAACGCTGTTTGTTTGTGCGCCAAATCCGCACAGCCGCAGCCATGCCCCTCCAGGCTCCATTGCCTAGCTCAGGCAGCACCAAAAAAAACGCAAAAAAAGGAGCCCCCGCTCCCCCCCCCCCCCCCCGCCCCCCCGCTCTGGCACTGGCCCTCCCCACTCCCCACCCCACGAAGGCACACGCCAACCATTAATTCTGTTGCGAGTAACCCGACCCCAGGCCACGGCAAAAAAAAATACTGTTGGCAGCGTTGGGCACGCAATCCACGCACAGAAGTGCGACACACAAACAAAAAAAAAGATAAGGCTGTTGTTTGTGCGCCAAATCCGGGCAAAACAAAAGCAACTCCGCAGCCCGATGAGGAGGTTGAATTTGTTGCCCAAGCGCTGCCTACTATCTTTTTGACACTGACAGGTTCCCTGTTGTGGTAAAAAAGACCCGCTTGTGCGACACACTCCCTCACACACACCATGGCTGCCCCAACGGGTTTTGCGAGAGCGGGTCAGGGCCCGCGATGTCGACGCGGACCGCAGAGACACCCACCACGCAGACACACCCACCCTCCCTCATCCCCCCTCCCCCGAGCATGCCCTTGAGACCACCCCACCCCTCCACTGTGTGAGACACAACACGACACACGACACACATGCCTACCCCACACCACACCACCCCCTGCTCAGCCAGGCCCAGCGTGAAGCGACTCACACGCAGGGCAGGCGACGACCGCAGAGCGAAGGCAGCCACATTGGACGAGCGAGTGGAGGTATCGCATCGCTGCACGCCTGATGAGATCGCAGACAATGCCGACCTGCTCCGGGGGGGTGCTGGGGGAAAGAGCTCTGGTGAGGACGCGCCGGGACCCCAGCGAGCAGAGCTGGGCCAAATGGTCCACACTGCCGGAGCTCGGGAGCGCCTTTGCGACGGACAACAGGCAGGTGTTAAACGCACCGCGGATCGCAGCGCCATAGAGAAACGACGCATCGCCCTCCCCATCAACCAGGGCCTGCCGCACGGAGGCCCCAAGACCCGCCGCAGCCTCCACCACCGCAGCCGACGCGCGCTGCCTCTGCGCCGGGCTGAGCCCTGCGAAGTTCTCCGCGGTGAAGGCTGACTCTGCGAACTCCGCGACACCCGCCTGCATCTCCGCCACAACGAGCTGAGCCTTGTCGCCCAGCGAGGCGCCTCCCGACATGGGGCACGGCGGCTGCGACGCGATGCACGCCGCAGCGGCGGGGAGAGCGACATCGAGCACACGCCAGTTCCCATGCAGCATGAGCGCCACCAGGTCCTGCGGCGTCACCGTCTCACAGACACGCCGTATCACGCCAGCCAGGCGGAGCCCCCCCGCTCCCGCCGCACCCCCGCTCCCCGAAGGCGGGAGGAGCGGCTCCCCATAGCTGGATGATGCCGCCGCGGTGCCCCGCCCATCTGCAGACGGGGTCCCCCCGCCGAGGAGGAGGCCGTGCATCTGCCGGAAAGTCACATCCGGGGGAGGGACGGCTGGCAACGCCTGTGGGGCAGCACCCGCTCCAGACGCGCCGGCGGGGGTGGCGGATGGGGCTGGCGCAGCCCCAGCGGTGGATGGGGGTGGCGGTGAGGGCGATGGTGCTGCGGATGGCGGCGGGGGCTGCTGCTGCTGCTGCAGCCGCTCCCACGCCTGCCGCACGACGTCCGTCGGGGGGGGGATGACCTGGGGTGGCGGCGGCGGCGGCGCCTGCGCGCCCCCCCCGACATGCCGCCTCAGCGAGTCGAGGCGGGAGGACAGGGTGTCGAGATCGCCTGGCGTTGCGTGCACCACCACGCCGACACTCCCAACACCCGCAGGGTTTGCTCCCAACAGGGTGTGGGGGGCAAGCATCGACGGCATAAAAGCCGCAGGAGGTTGCCCGCCTCCCCGGGGGAGCGCGGGGTGGATGTGGTGGTGGTGTTGGTGGTGGTGGTGGTGGAGGTGCTGCAGCTGCGGCGGCAACCCGTGCATCGGGTGAAAAACCCCCCCGACATGCACGTGAGGTGCTGGGGGGTGGGGGGGTGGGCCGTGCCCCGGGGGATGCGCCGGTTGCGCCGCCGGCGCAGCCGGCGGCCCACCGCCCCCTCCCGCCACGGGGGTCGCAGCGCCGCCTGCCGCAGGCACGCCGCCTCCACGCTGCTGCTGCTGCGGCACCTGCGGGACACTGCCACCGCCCCACCCCCCCGCAGGGTGCATAAAGGGACCCACGACAGGCGGGCCGCCCTGCGGCGGCAGTGTGAAGTGCATTGCGGTGATCCCGCCCGGCTGCCCCTGCGGCAGGGGTCCTGCTGCGGGTGGCGGGTGCCCTGTGGGGGCGCCTGGGGGTGGCGGCTGCGGGGGCTGCAGCTGGCCCAGGAGGTCGCCCGACAGGAGGCTCTGCAGCAGGGAGGGGTGTCCGAGGAACTGGATGGAGGTGTGGGTGTGCGGCGGGAGGGCGGCGCCTGCTGAGGGGGTCGGCCCGGAGGCTGGGTGTGTGGCGTCGATGGGGCGGACCATGGCGTGTACGACGGTGTCGTTCACCACCCCGTTCGCCTCCAGGGTCTGGGTGTCGTTGAGCTGCCTTCCAGCGCAGATCAGCCTCAAACGGGTGCTCGGCTGCCCTGTCATGCGCTCGATCATGTCGCACAAATCCTCCACACTCGCACCGGGCTGCACACGGAGGGTCAGTTCAGATCCATCGACAACAACCCGCACTCTCCGGATGTCCACACCCGGCATGGTGGGAAAGGGGGTGGTGGCACGGTGGCGATCCCCGTGATGTGCACCCCTGTCGATGGGGTGTGTGTGTGTGTGGCATGCCGCACTGCCAATGCAAACACAAGATTTGTTCTGTCTTGAAGCTGGCTGTGGTGGAAGCCCCTGTGAAATAGAAGCCTTTGCATCTCTTGCCGCGAACCCGGAGCAGTGGGATCAGGTTCCTTCTGTCTTTAAGTTAAAGTGGAAGTCACAAGCCGTGTTGGCTTCAGGGAATGGACCAATGTTGCTTTAACTGGTGTCATCATGTGCTGTGCATCCCAGCACATCCTTGCCTGCACAGGTGTAGGGCAGTCAGGTCTCGCTTCTGTTCTATTGTTGCACGACTCACACGCACATGGCGTCACGCTGCTGGTGGTATAGCGTCATCATGTGCCTTGCAGTGTTGTGTGCCCCAACTGACGCACTGCCGATGCAACACGAAGTGGTGCAGTCAGGTTCTGGAGGCACAACAAAAAGGGCGTGAGGTGTGATGAGGTGGCAGCAACACACAAACCGAGCCAAGAGGAGGAGGTGGGGCGGGGTGGCATCCTGCGGAAGTCTCCAGTTGCCCTGCAAGGCGAAGCGTTGTGGGGGAAGTGACACAGAAGAAAGGTAACCTAGGGACGGCCTCCCTTCACTCGACATGCAGGTCGTACAGTCCGAGCACTGGTGCTGTTTGGGCTGTGGTGTGTCGGTATGTTATGTGGGCAAAAGTGGGCTATGCTGGGCGTGAGGTAACACCCCTTGGTTCCCACCAGTGGGCAGCCAAGTCAGCAAACTGGGGAGCGGTGTGCTCAATCAGCATCTTTCGCAAAAAAGCAATCTGCACCATCAATGTCAGCTGACAAAGACAGCGTCTACTTGTTTCCAGAAACGTTGTGGGGGAGAGAGCACTCAGTCGGGGGGGCGACGCCAGTGGCCTGATGAAGGGCGTTGAGTGGCGGCTGGTGCACTTCGTATGGGGATGTGTGATGGTTCCCAGAGTGGGGTGGAGTCAGGTTCCTTCTGTCTTTAAGTTAAAGTGGAAGTCACAAGCCGTGTTGGCTTCAGGGAATGGACCAATGTTGCTTTAACTGGGGGTAGGGAAGTAGATAGACACGAGCGGGTAGTGTCCGAGAATCTAGTGCATGCCCGGCCTGTGCCGTGCCAGAATGCTTGGGTGTGAAAGCCACACGTAGTCCCACCAAGTCGCGCCAACATACGCAAGGTGGGGAAGGCCCAGCGGGGCGCAACATGCTTGTATCGTCAAAGCCAGGGGTGAAACTAATGAAACCGGGAGAATCGAATAGAGAGAAGAGGGGGCAGCGACAGTTGGTGTTCAGCGCAACTGCCAGTTCACGACTGCTGCGGGTTGCTCAGTGTAGAGCACGGGCAACTTCTGGATCACTCATCAGGAGGCCACGGTCTGTAGCGTTGTCAATGACGTCCCTGCCGCTCTGTTGGATTGCCGCAAGCATGAAGTCACGATCGTTCTTCAGGTTGTCATCTGCGTACTTGCCCAGTCACCGTGTTGGACCGCCTCAATCATGAAGTCACGATCACTCTTCAGGTTGTCATCTGCATACTTGAGGGCGTACCTATCGCAGTGTTGGACCGCCGCAATCATGAAGTCATGATCGCTCTTCAGGTTGTCATCTGCATACGCGAGGGCGTACCTATCACAGTGTTGGACCGCCGCAATCATGAAGTCACGATCGCTCTTCAGGCTGTCATCTGCGTACAAGAGGGCGATCCTGTCGCTGTGTTGGATTGCCGCAAGCATGAAGTCACGATCGCTCTTCAGGTTGTCATCTGCGTACTTGAGGGCGTAAAGGTCACCGTGTTGGACCGCCGCAATCATGAAGTCACGATCGCTCTTCAGGCTGTCATCTGCGTACTCGAGGGCGCCCTCGTCGCTGTGTTGGATTGCCGCAATCATGAAGTCATGATCGCTCCTCAGACTGTCATCTGCGTACTCGAGGGCGCCCTTGTCGCTGTGTTGGATTGCTGCAAGCATGAAGTCACGATCACTCTTCAGGTTGTCATCTGCGTAGGAGAGGGCGATGATGTTGCGTTGAACTGCACCAAGAACGATCTCACGATTTCTCTTCATGGTCCTGTGTGCGTCTCGCAACCAGTGCGGGTCCTCCCCATGAACAGATTGCAAGACCTCTGCAGGCGTCGTCATCCACAGTGGGACCTCCCACAGACGCTGCACCCCGCTGCGCACCGCATCGAGGTGGCGGTCGCGACACAGGGACACGTCAACCACACACCCGGCTTCGACACCTGCAGAACACAGAGGCGCGTCATCGCACACCGCTTCGCCCCCCACCGACAGCTGCACGTCAGCCTCCTCGACACCAGCAGGGTAGCGGAACACCTCCAGTGCGATGCCCTTCAGCCTGCAGGGCTTGTCGTCGAGCCCGATGTCGGCAGCGTGCGTCGACCCTGTCGGCTCGTCTCTCAGGAACACCTCCATCACCATGACTGTGTTGCCGCGCTCTGTAGTGGTGTGATCCCAGGAGGAAGAGAGGGAGGCTGCAGGGAGGGTGTGTGGGGGTCAGACTGGGGTGTGGAAAAAGTCATGTTTTGTGCGCCTCAGCCAGTGCAAACAGGAGCAACCCATACACGGCGTTAGCATGCACTCGATGCATGCGACTCCAGCACAACACCTGCTGGTGGCATAGCGTCATCATGTGCCTTGCAGTGATGTGTGCCCCAACTGCCGCACTGCCGATGCAACACCAAGTGGTGCAGTCAGGTTCCTTCTGTCTTTAAGTTAAAGTGGAAGTCACAAGCCGTGTTGGCTTCAGGGAATGGACCAATGTTGCTTTAACTGGTGTCATCATGTGCTGTGCATCCCAGCACACCCTCAAGGTCTACTTCCTGTAGACACCGTGCCGCCAGGCAGTCAGAGGTCTCGCTTTCTGTTTTTCAGATGCACGACTCACACGCACATGGCGTCACGCTGCTTGGTGTTGTCATCATGTGCCTGCCGTGCCACGACACCTCCCTCACCACTGTGGCCATGCCTTGGCAATGCCATCCCTGCCTGCACAGGTGTAGGGCAGTCAGGTCTCGCTTCTGTTCTATTGTTGCACGACTCACACGCACATGGCGTCACGCTGCTGGTGGTATAGCGTCATCATGTGCCTTGCAGTGTTGTGTGCCCCAACTGACGCACTGCCGATGCAACACAAAGTGGTGCAGTCAGGTTCCTTCTGTCTTTAAGTTAAAGTGGAAGTCACAAGCCGTGTTGGCTTCAGGGAATGGACCAATGTTGCTTTAACTGGTGTCATCATGTGCTGTGCATCCCCAGCACACACCCCGCCCGCCCCACCTGCCTGTGCAGGCAGACAGCAGGCCACACACACACCAACACCAACCAGCTATATCATGCCTTGAAACACACTTGAAGACGAGGGCCACAACCAACATGCTGCTCATCCAGCCCACTCACTCTATCACAAGCTCTATGACTCTCCTTGGCGCAGACCACCAGCAGCCCATCAAGGCAAGGAGGCAGGGAGGAAGTGGCAATACCGACGCGCCCCCCGCGATGGACACAACAGGACACCACGAGCACAGTCTTACCCCCCCCCCCACACACACACACCCATACCGCCCCCCCCCCCCCTTTCGCCACCATTCACTGAGAAAACCGGCACACCGCTTGGCAGCGTATCTTGTGATGTTGCTTCCGTCTCTTCCCCTCCCGGACCCCGGCCTGCCCCCCTCCCCGCACACCACCCCCCAGGACACAACACAGGACACGACAGGAGGCCAGGAGCAAATCCCTGGCATTGGGATTGGCCCCTCTTGAGGCGACTCCCCAGCCCACACACACAGCCAAGCGGGACGTTGATTCACACATCCCACTCAAAAAAAGTATGTCCCCTGCAACATCCTACGTTTGACAAATACCTTTACAAACGCCTGAGAAAACGCACCGTGCTCACGGAAAGCGTTGAGCTCGAAAAAGGTTGCAGCGGACCGGAGGGTTGCACAAACAAAACGGCCAGGACAGGGGAGGGGGGTTGGATCCCTTGGGGAATATCGCCTGGTGACCACCACCACCACCCCCTCCCTCTGTGCAGTATCCACACCACCACCACCCCACTCCACCCCCCCACCACCCCGACCCCCACTCATCGTGTCGCAGGCTAGAATGGGCTCGCGGGGTGGACGAACGACCTGGATTGGTTGTCCGGCCCGGGTGACAGATCCATGTCCATCGAGGATGGGTCACCCTGGGTCCTGTTGACGAAAGCGGTGGGGTTTTCGTAGACGTGTTCGCCATAGGGGAGCTCTCCCTGGTAGCCCTCAGCCTTCTCCCGCTTGGCGCCTGATTCGTTCATCACGGCGTCGTGCTCCATCTGTTTGATGTCGGAGTTGGTGACTGGCATCTCCCAGGGCATATGCTTCGCAATCATGTCGACGTCCCGCAGCTTCCTGCTCAGGAAGTCCTCCTGCACGCCATAGAACTTCCGCCTCCGGACCTCCTCCATGATGGCGCGCTTCTCTGACGGCACCGCCTGGCACTCCAGCTCAAACTCCTCCTCGTCCGCACGCTGCACAGCAGCAGCCATCTGGCTCATCGTCACGCTGTCCACAATCTCCGTCTGCCCCCCCTCGCCCAGCGGAAGCAGGATGCACGATGCGGTCAGCTTGGAGAACATCGGGGCGCCCATCTTGAATGTGACAAACGGCTTTGATCCGGTTGCCCCATATGACGACTCCTCGACAGCAAGGGCGATGAACCTGAGGAGCTCGGCAGAATCTTGCGCATAGACGCAGTTTCTCGCGGTTATCCGGACCCGGTTCCCTTTGTAGAGCTCGCTGCATATTTCCCTGCATTTGATCTGCAGGTCGCCATCGTAGATGCCACTCCGGATGGGGAAGTGGACGATATCCTGCACGCGGTCCGCATTCTGCTGCCTCTGTGCCGTTTGGAGGGCCACCTTCGCCCGCGCCGTGCGGGCGAGATATGCGTTGATGTGCCGCATCCTGCAGATGGCAGCGTCGCACGCCTCACTCATATCTTCCACACAAAGCGTCATACTCAGCTCCTTCTCATAATCAAGCGCCTTCCGCCGCGAGAGGGTGACCTGGGGGTGGATGGGCTCGTCAAACCCATCGAGCGTGCCGATGTGCGTGATGGTGACTGTCTCGACGCTGGTCGGGATCTCGTCGGACATGAGAATCCCCTCCTTGAGGCGCTCCATCTCCGGCTCCAGGTTCATCTTGATGCTGGTCACGATCTCCTCTGCCCGGATCTTCCCCATCAGCTGCTTCCTGAGGCGGCCCTCCAGGACCCTGCGCTGCTGGTTCGTCACCTCCTCCTCGTTGAGGCGCTCCTGCCGCGAGACTATCCGCATGCCACTGTTGTACTTCTCGTGCCGCATCATGGGGTCGGAGAACTCCAGCATGTCATCCACCTCTGTCCGTGCAGGCAGCACATGGGGATAGTCAGTATAAGATATACGCCGCGTCGCCACCCGCGACCCAGCAGGGGCTGAGGAGCTGTTCGGCTTGGCGGAAAACGGAGGCGGCTTCGCCGCGTGTGCTTCTGAGGAGGACGCAGTGCCTGTGTGCATCCGGCGCTGCATGTTGGCCGCGCGCCGTGGTGACCGTGCTGTGGGTGCGGTGGCAGGCGAAGTGTAGCGGAGGTGCAGCGAGCCTGCATATCGTGTGGCCCCGGGGTACGCCAGCGCAGCGCGTACTGCAGACATGGCGTGGGGTGGGTGGCCCGGGAGAGTGGGCGCCCCGTGTGACCTGGAGTGGGGGTGTGGCCAATGAGGGGGCTAGCGGGTGGCACGCCGTTGTTTGTTGCGAGGGGTGGGGGGGGGCAAGACGGCATGCTCCAGCAAAAGTGGTGCGGTCAGGTTCTGGTGCACTTGGTGTGGGGGTGTGCCATGGTTCCCAGAGTGGGGTGGAGTCAGGTTCCTTCTGTCTTTAAGTTAAAGTGGAAGTCACAAGCCGTGTTGGCTTCAGGGAATGGACCAATGTTGCTTTAACTGGTGTCATCATGTGCTGTGCATCCCAGCACATCCTTGCCTGCACAGGTGTAGGGCAGTCAGGTCTCGCTTCTGTTCTATTGTTGCACGACTCACACGCACATGGCGTCACGCTGCTGGTGGTATAGCGTCATCATGTGCCTTGCAGTGTTGTGTGCCCCAACTGCCGCACTGCCGATGCAACACAAAGTGGGGCAGTCAGGTTCCTTCTGTCTTTAAGTTAAAGTGGAAGTCACAAGCCGTGTTGGCTTCAGGGAATGGACCAATGTTGCTTTAACTGGGGGTAGGGAAGTAGATAGACACAAGCGGGTAGTGTCCGAGAATCTAGTGCCATGCCCGGCCTGTGCCGTGCCAGAATGCTTGAGTGTGAAAGCCACACGTAGTTCCCGCCAAGTGGCGCCAACATACGTAAGGTGGGGCGTGCCCAACAAGCATCTCTAGGCAGTGTTGCGAGGCGGCACCTTTTTTCACTTTTCTGCACTTCTGAGCGAAGGCACCCAACAGTGTCCAGGACTCCGACCGGTCCAATGAATGCAACCCGAGACCCGACTGCCACTCATGGCTAAGAGGCGGCGACCCACGACTAAACAGCGCTGAGGGTGCCTTCACTCAGAGATAGAGGGTGGCAAGCTGTGATTTTTCCAGCCGTTTCTCACAAACTTTTTTCTGGGCAAAAATATTGGTGCATTTTGCTCCCGTGTTGGGGCCCCACCACCCCCGGAACACCTGCCAAAATCGGGGTTTTCACCCGAAAATGCGGGCCGCCGAGGTGGCCGACAGGAATGCAACCAAACACACGACACCGGAATCACACCCACATGACGAGCGCATGCGAGGAGGGCCCACCACCATGGAATTCACACCCCCGAATGGGGCCTTGTCACCGCTTCCCTGTCAGAAGGACCTCCATGGAACCTGCTCTCTGTATGCTGGGGGTCACGTTGGTCTGTGTGTGGCCACTGTGGTGGGGTGGCTGGCAATGCGGAGTTCAGATGATCACGGCTTCGGGTGGGGGATTGGGGCAGGTTGGGGGGCAGGGGCCACTGGCTGCAGGTGACTCACATCACCGATCATCTTGCTCTGGCATTCGCATCCTGCCGGAATCGATTAGGGAAAAGCAGGCCAAGATTGACTCACACAACATGAGAAACTGCATCAGTAGGCCTCCTGCATCGGATGAATACGAAACACAGGTCCACAGGAGCAAAGCAGCCTTGGCTGCCAGAAGACCGGCACTGAGGAGATAAACAACACTGGAAACTGTTTGAAACACACACTCGCAGTCACTCATTGGAATGGGGGCTCAGCAAGCATGGAAATGCCTCCAGTCTCGGGTAGTGGGGACGGGGGGGGGGGGGGGTGACACACGAGTATATATCTACAGCGCTGCGTCATATTCGACGTCTTCAGGGTCTTCGCTCATGACAGAAATGGGACCGTCGTCGTCCGCACAGGACCCCACTGGCGGTTCTTGCTGTTGCTGCTACTGCTGCTGCTGCTGTCACTTGCGCCACCAGTGCTTCCAGCGCGGCAACCGCCGAGTGCTCTCACTTAGCCTATGTCTCTGCTATTTTGATTATTCTTTCCTTCGGAGGATCCCTCATATTCCTGATTTTCCCGAATTTCCTGGATTTCCCAGTCTGACTTTGTGCAGTGACATAAGAGGTGTAGTTATAGGTGGGAGGTCGCAACAATGAAATACCACTACTCTTATCGTCGCTTTACTTATCCAATGATGGGGAAACGGCACCTGCCACCTCGGTGGTTTGGCCTTTTTGGGCCTTTAGGTTTTCCGATTCCAGCGACAAACTGGCGTTAGCTAGTGAGCCCTCGTTTGGAGACACCAGTCAGGTGGGGAGTTTGGCTGGGGCGGCACATCTGTTACACATTAACGCAGGTGTCCTAAGGCAAGCTCAGTGAGAACAGAAATCTCACGTAGAGCATAAGGGTAAAAGCTTGCTCGATACATGATCTTCAGTACCGATCCTCGGTGTGAAAGCATGGCCTAACGATCCTTTGGTCTCGCTTCTGTTCAAGGGATGAAGCCGGAGGTGACAGAAAAATTACCACAGGGATAACTGGCTTGTGGCAGCCAAGCGTTCATAGCGACGTTGCTTTTTGATCCTTCGATGTCGGCTCTTCCTAGCCTCAGGGCGGACAGGGCGGACATGTCCGGACCGGGAAAATCCGGGTGTCCGGGTGTCCGGGTCCAATTTTGACCCCCCCCCGCCCCCCCCTACTGGGGTACAGATGAGTGCCTTGACGGTAATCATGGGAACCAAAGGACGTTTTTGCATACCATCACAGCAGGCATGGCCGAGGCCATGTTTCTGCACGACGACGCGTACACGAAGCAGGTGGACATCGCGGAGTCCCTCGAAGTGATGCATACACACGGCGTCATGTTCCGGTACGACTGGACACCGGACAGCTGCACCGAGGAGTTCCGCACCTCGTGGGTGGGGCTGCTTGAATTGCTGCGGACTGCCGAGGAGGAATCCCACGTCAACGTCAACAGGCTGTTCCCCCCTGAACAGCGCCAGCAGCAGGAGGAGGAGGAGAGGCGGCAGCGGGAGCTAAAGAGGCAGAAGGAGGAGCAGGAGCGGCTACGCCGTCAGAAGGCGCGGAAGCCTGTAATACAGACCCATGCATCCGCTTTGTGCGCTTTCCCTGAAAAATAGACAAACTGTTGAAGCAAACACTTCGCTAGAAGCGTTAGATTCTGATGCTCAATTCGTTAGGCCCCCTACCTCAGGGGATCCCCTATCGATTAGAGTGAAAAGAAACCTGGATGAGTCTTCGCCTGGGTGCACACCCCATAAAAAATCTAGCAGAGTATGAAATGCAAGAGAAGACTGTTCAAGACGAGTCGACCTCCGCTGAGATTGCAAACACGTTCTCCTGGGTGATCGACTCCACCCAAAGAGCTGTTCTCTGGTTGCGACCGGTCGGAGTCGCCCCTGCCTTGAGCAATGCAATTTCCATCGCCAACGTCTTCTGCTTCTCCTGCTCCGCCTTCTGCTCCTCCTTCGCCGCCTTCTGCTTCTCCATCGCCGTCTTCTCCCTGTACTTCGCCGTCTTCTGCTCCTCCATCGCCGTCTTCTGCTTCTCCATCGCCGTCTTCTCCCTGTACTTCGCCGTCTTCTGCTCCTCCATCGCCGTCTTCTGCTCCTCCATCGCCGTCTTCTCCCTGTACTTCGCCGCCTTCTGCTTCTCCTTCTCCACCCACTCCTCCCCAACTCTCTGTAAGTGTGTGTAAAATAAATGTACAAAACTAGAAACAACAAAACAACAACAAAAAGTTGCACCACACTGTGCATCTCCAGTGCCGACAATTGCAACCCTAACACACACATGTTGCGAATGGGTCATGCTAGAAAGATAAAAGAAAAAGTGGGTGTGGAAAACAAGGGTTATACCTTCAGCTGCTCCTTGAGCTCGGTGATTTTGTCGTTGATCAATTTTGCTAGCTTGTCATCACCATCGTAGACAGCATAGTTGGCCAACGGGACATTTTCATTTATGATTGTTACTCGGCCCACCAAATTTTGAGTCTCAGTAGTTATCTGCGCACTCAGCTTACCATGCCTCTCCTTCAGGCCATTGACCTCCTTCTTGGCATCTGCAAGGTCATCGCGATCAGCACCACCAGACATAGTTGGGGTTGGGGAAAGGGGTTGGGGGTATTAGGAAGAGAAAAGGTTTGTACTTCTGTCAGTGGGATGATATGGGTGTGTGATGAGGAGATGGGTACATGGAAAAGAGTAAAAAGAGTGGGGGGGCTGGGGCTTTTGATTGCATGCTGTGTTCCTAACTCGCAACAAGCATCTCACGTTGTTCACAGTTGTAGAACTAGTGCCTGTCTTGAGAACAGGAGTACAACAGACAGTTCTGACAACAATACCTAGCGTTTGACCACTACCTTGGGGTTCCCAACATTTGCTTCTGCAGCACATCACAGTCACGATCTTGCTCCCAACACGCCCCTTGAACTCACGTCTCTCGTCTTGGTGTTGCTTGTTCTGTCGGACATGCCTTTTCTCTTACCGTCCTGGAAATACAATCTCGTCAAAGTTCCTCCGATACTTCAGTTCAGGGATAATTGGTTGGTCGACATCCTACGAAGTTAACTTCAGAACAGGTTCCTTACAGCATCTTGGGCTTTAATGAGAATACTGTCATATGTCATGGCGAGAACATCGCGCCAAACGTTGCAGACATCACGAACGGAATCCAAGCAGTGGTTGTCCACTGTGATCTCGTGAACCCAAAGTACTCCGACCATAACTCAGGCACTTCAGGCATCAAGTCGCAGATCCTGTATGTTGTCAGCCCACCGTCCCTTCCTCCCAGCAGCTTGTACAATGTGGTGGAGCCTGGCAGCTCCTACTACGTCCCCATCAACAAGACGCAGATCAACAGCGTCAGGTTCTGGCTGACGGACCAGAATGGGAATCACATCAATAACCAAGGGGAGAACGTCAACTATCATGTTATACTTGGCAAAGTGAAATCTTCGTACGAAAAATGTCATCGTGGTCGAACCTAGTGAAGGAGAGTGATCCCGACAGAAGGATGTCAAGGAAGAGACCCTGGAGTGATTTGGTAGAGGGAAATGGTGTGGGTGGGGAGGTGGGGAGGAGAGACAGGAAAAGCAAGAAGAAAGAGTCAGCAAGAAAGTGATTTGGTGCCCCTGAAAACGAAATCGCAACTACGTAAGAACTACGTAAATCGGGGGTGGACCTTCTTTTTTTTTTGAAAATGGGATTTCCCCTTCACAGGTTAGTGGTGAAATTTTTCGGGGAAAAATGAGTTCCACCACACCCCCAACCCCAGCGTGCCCAAATAAGTCCAAAGAAACCGGTTTTGGTCAGATTGCTGACTCGGAACCCACCTGCACCCCCGACGGGGTGGGTGGCGTTTTTCGGGGTTTTTCGGGGTTTGGCCTGAATGGCTTTCAAGCAGAAATACGGTGGAAGAGCTTCATGTGCGAAGAGTAATATTTTTTGAGAAAATATGGCATCCGTCGCACCCCCAACCCCAGCGAGCCCCGATAAATCAAAAGAAGCCGGTTATGGTCAGATTGTCGCCGCTGGGGCCACCTGCACACCCTGCAGGGTAGGTGAGATTTTGTAGGTTTTTTGGGGTGTTCGGGTTTTTTGCGGCTTTTCCTTTTTGCAAGTTTGGCGGACCCAACTCAGGAAACTTTTCACCGTGCGGGTCCGCACGATCCGCACAGATCCCAAATATCCCAAAGAACGGGATTTTGGAAAATCCGAGGGGGGAACCTATCCGTGAGGGGGTGGGTTGGTGGGGTGGTGTGGGTGTGCTGGCTGCCTCCCAGCACCTTCACCCACGACCAGTCCCTGAACCAGACCCACGTTTCATGGGTGAAACTTGGCTCGTACACCACCAAAATGACCCCACCGTGATCCGCAAAAATTCCAAACGTTCAAATGAAAGGGGTTTTGGAACACCCGAGGAGGGGGTCCTGCTGGGTGGAGGTGGGTGTGGGCTGACTGCCTCCCAGCCACCTTCACCCACGACCAGCCCCTGAACCAGACCCGTGTTTCATGGGTGATACTTGGCCCACACACCACCAAAGTGACCCAATGTGATCCGAACAAATTCCAAACGTTCAAAAGAACGGGGGTTTGGAACACCCGTGGAGGAGGTCCCGATGGGTGGGTAGGTGGGGGTGTGGCTGCCTCCCAGTCACATTCTCTGAGGACCAGCCCCTGAACCAGAGTCACGTTCCATGGACGATGTTTGGCTCCTAGACCCACAAAATGACCCCACTACGATCCGCAAAAGTTCCACACGTTCAACAGAACGGGGTTTTGGAATACCCGTGGAGTCCCGCTGGGAGGGTGGGGTGTGGGTGTGCTGTGGGCTGGCTGCCACCCAGTCACCTTCTCCCGTGACCAGTCCCTGAACCAGACCCAGGTTTGATAGGAGAAGTTTGGCACCTCGACCACTAAAATGGCCCCACTACGAGCTGCACAAATTCCAAACGTTCAACAGAGCTGGGTTTAGGAGCACCCGAAGAGGGGGTCCCACTGGGTGGGACCCCCGCTGGGTTTTGACTCCCGCTGGGTGGGACCAGCTCCTGAGCCAGACCCACATTTCGAGATGAAACCGGTTGACACCTCGACCTCCAAAATGCCCCCACTACGAGGCCGCACAGATCCGGTGACTCGGAGGCACACTGCTGCGACGCTGTTGTGGCAAGAGCCCGTAGAAGCAAAGGAGAACCTGCTGCGCTCGCCCCACAAAGCAGCCACAGGACGACAGGGCCGGGCCCCCCCCCCCCCCCCTAGGGCAGTGAAGGCAAAATACGCGTATTTTTCAGAATCCCGATTTTAAAAATACGTTGAACGTTCAAATACGTTGAACGTTCAGCGTATTTGAACGTTTCTCACATTGCCTACCGTCTGCAGGGGCCACCAGGCACAAACCCGCCTTTCCTCAAGCAGAGCAAGGGCGAGTTGGTGGCACCAACGACAACCGTGCGGAAGACGTCCTTGGAGCACGATTTTACAGCGACTTGCTTCGCGATGCAGTCGACAACATATCCCTTGTCCTTTGCTCCATGAAGCGGGCGGTGCAGTTGAGATGAACCCCTGCCGGTGGGATATGCCATCCAGTTCTCCCATGCGTGATATCCCATACGTCCTGTACCCGTAGCTCAGGTTCGGCCATCCACTTCCTCGACACGACAGACTCCAGCCGGTCGAGTGGGGTAAAATTGGGAGATAGGTCGAGAGGGGGTTGGTACCCCCGCTTTTCCGGAGTTCAACCCTGAAAAGAGGGGGTACCAACCACCCCTTTCCGGGTCCCGCCCCTTCTCGGACTACAGAACCTCTTTTTCACCGACTTTTCGCCACGCGTGACACTCTCCATCCCACAGGTGTCCCCTTTAGTGTGTGCAGGGGGCCCACCCCCTACTGCTAGGGGGGGTTTCATGTGAAGAGTGCACCCAGTGGGTGAAAACGCTCAAAAGCCAAAAAAACGTTTAACTTCGGCGCATTTTTTAAAAATACGTTGAACGTTCAAATACGTTGAACGTTTTTTACGTATTTTCTATCACTGCCCTAGGGGGGGTCAAATGGGGGTGACAAACACGATTTTTCAAAAAACCGGCGCAGAGGCCCCAAAGCCCCCGTAAACCCTCCAAACCCCCCCAGATCGGTCCGGAAACCCATCGAACCCCACTTTTCCACCATTCCGGGCACCTCAGGTGCCCGAATTGGGGTACCTAAATTTTGTGCCACCGTTTGGTACCGTACAGTGCCACTGTGTGGGAGGTTGGAAAAGAAAATGCCCCAACACACCACATCTGAGGGTTGCAATGCATGTTGCTTGCCAACCACGTCATCCGGTGGGTGTCAGGCGCTATGTAGGTGGCATGAGCCAGGTCTTCGATGTGTTCTGGCTTGTATATGTACCTCCCTGCCTGCGGCACAGGCACTGCCTTTGTCCCCCACACCAGCCACAGAGAGCGTATTGTACTCGGTCCACGGTTGCTGATTCATTGTGATGCGTTGTATCCTCGAGTGAACGTCACACACTAGTGACACCACCACCCGCCATCCGAGAGCTGTATTGACTTTGCGCGCTTCCGTTGCATTCACCTCGCCACGCATATTGCACTGTTCAGTACCAGTGCTCTTGGGCCAGGCAAAGTAGACCGCAGCAAGTACCAATTCTGGCACAATGGGTACCACGACAGCGCACTTCGTGTGTTCCCGGAATGTACAGCTCGTGTTGCAACAGTCGTTGTCAACACATCCCGGTTGTGGAGCACTGCTGCACAGGAATCACACGACCATCTGGACTTGTTCCGTACCTACAGGCAGCCTCCCGGTGCATGGTGGCAGGGAGGTACATATACAAGCCAGAACTCATCGAAGACCTGGCTAATGCCACCTACATAGCGCCTGACACCCACCGGATGACGTGGTTGGCAAGCAACATGCATTGCAACCCTCAGATGTGGTGTGTTGGGGCATTTTCTTTTCCAACCTCCCACACAGTGGCACTGTCCGGTACCAAACGGTGGCACAAAATTTAGGTACCCCAATTCGGGCACCTGAGGTGCCCGGAATGGTGGAAAAGTGGGGTTCGATGGGTTTCCGGACCGATCTGGGGGGGTTTGGAGGGTTTACGGGGGCTTTGGGGCCTCTGCGCCGGTTTTTTGAAAAATCGTGTTTGTCCACGTAAACACGGTGGGATCTTGTAAATTTTACATGTAAAAATACCGATTTTTACATGTATTATACATGTATAATACTTGCATGTCAACTATTATACATGTATAATACATGTATATGCCTGAAATATACATGTAAAATACATGTAAAAATCGGTATTTTTACATGTAAAATTTACAAGATCCCACCGTGAAAGGGTGGCATTTGACCCCCCCTACCCCCCCCCCCCCTCTACAAAGGGTGGTTCCATCCTTGTGGCCTCTGTGGACAGAAAATGCGACAACGGGGGTGGGGCAGTGGGGCGCGGGGTGCAGTTGGGCCGCGTCAGCAGTGCGCAGGTCGTGCTGGGGCTTGGAAATGGGGAACCCGGGAAAGGGAAAATAGGTGAAAAAAAAAAGAGGGTCCTCCCCACTAAAGAACTACGTAAGAACTACGTAAAAACTACGTAAATCGGCCCTTTCAGGGGCACCATGATTGATGTCTTAGCTGACATATCGAAAAGGCATGGTGTTGTGCTTGGGAATGGGTTGGTAACAATCTAAGTAATACATGCATCAACTGCATGTATTACTTGTCCTAGGAACCTTCAGTTCTAGTTAATCTCCATTCCGTTCCCAGTGATCTTGCCGTACGCAGTCTCACCTAGGATCTTGATGAGGAAGGTGGGGATGATTGCTATGTGCTGCGCTCTGTCAGTTGCACTCTTGTTGTTCGAGTCAAGTGCATGGTACACATTTGATCGTATGAGTTGCAGGTGTGCCTTGTGCTTCATCTCGCGAACCTCTTTCGCACTCTTCCCTATGTTCGAATCATGTTTGTACTGCAGGTCATGTAGCATCGCACTCTCGTCGAACCTGGATTTCCCTGGTGTGATGATGTCCTCTTTGGGTACCTCCTCTCCCCTCCATGTGCAGCGTTCTTCTCCAGGTCTTTAATTATCACCTCCAGCTTTGTGTTTGATCCCATGAAGTTAGCCTTCTCGAGTTGTCCTGTTTCTCCGTTCATCACACAGGGAATTGGAACTCTGTGTCTGGGAACATCTCGTTGAGGGCCTTCACAATATCTCCTCCTTGTATCGGTCCTTTGGCAAACCTGAACTTCTTAATATGTGGGTGCGGGGGCCGCAATGGAAGTGCTGTTTGATGGTGGTGCGGGTATGCCCACAAGACACTGCAAGGGGGAGGGAGGAGGGAGTGGGTTATCAGAACAGAGGCGTTGCTGGGACACAGCCCGCTAGGGGAGGGTGGAGGGTGGGAGAGGGGCTCTGCTGCTGTCACGTGTGACGCTTGCTGTGCAATGCAGGCTTGTTCTGCAGGTGTGGTGCCCAGAAGCCTGCAGATCGGGCATGGGTGAAAGGGGCAAGGTTTCTTCTTGGGCAATCATCATCGAATTCAGTAAAATCCGATTTGAACCCATCTGGAACGGATACTTCGATTCAGTACCCAACTAGAAACGAATACAAACAAGGTAAGGACGCATTGCAAGTGCGTGTGCACAAGACCCCTGACATTTCAGGGAAGTCGGACAGCGCGAGGCTAGGTGTGTGATGCCTGGTCAGAATGGGCTCAGCACACCGTGCATCCGCAGCCTGAGTCTTTCGCCTCTGGCACACGAATGGACCGCTGGCTGCCCCGTCTCTCAGGTGGGCCACACTTGTGTGCATGCAGATGTTCCTGTTCGCACTTGTCTTGGGCCTGCAGCCCCTCCCCCACCTGCTGTGCCCTGCATCGCCGGCTGCTCTGTCATTGTCCCCCTGCTGACACCGGTGGCTGGAGGCGGCATCGAGCATCTGGAGGGGTGCTTGAGCGGGGCACCCGACACACAGGCACTAGACTGCGGCGGTTTGCTGCACACTTCACGAGAAGTGTCACGAACACTCTTCAGGTTGTCATCTGACCCCTCGAAGGCGCCGCTGTCAGTTTGCTTGACTGCAGCAAGCATGAAGTCACGATTGCACTTCAGAGTGTTATCTGCGTACCGGATGACATCCCAGCCACACTGTTGAATTGCTGCAAGCATGAAGTTACGATCGCTCTTCAGGCTCTCACCTGCGTACCGGAGGGCGCCACTGCCACTTTGTTGGATTGCCACAAGCATAAAGTCACGATCTCTCTTCAGAACATATGCGGACAGGAGGACGTCACAGCCACTGCGTTGGATTGCCGCAAGCATAAAATCACGATCGCTCTTTAAGGTGTGATCCGCGTACTCGATGGCGGTCCTGCCAGAAGAACAGTGTTGAATTGCAGCAAGCATAAATATACGATCGCTCTTCAGACTGTCATCTGCGTACTCGAGGGCGCCACTGGTACTGTGTTGGAATACCGCAATCATGAAGTCACGATCACTCTTCAGGCTGTCATCTGCGTACTCGATGACATTACTGTCCTGTTGAATTACCGCAAGCATGAAGTCACGATCACTCTTGAGGCTGTCATCTGCGTACTTGATGGCATTGCTATCCTGTTGAACTACCGCCAGCATGAAGTCACGATCACTCTTCAGGGTATCATCTGCGTACAGGAGGGTGAAGGCGCCGAAGCCACTGCTGCCAATTTGAATTGCCGCAAGCATAAAGTCACGATCACTCTTCAGGCTGTCACCTGCGTACAGGATGGCGCCCCTGCCGCTGTGGTGAACTGCCGCAAGCATAAAGTCACGATCACTCTTCAGGCTGTCATCTGCGTACAGAAGGACGTCCCTGCCGGTGTCGTGTTTTGCCGTACGAAAGTGACGACCACTCTGCAGGCTGGTATCGCTGGACTCATGCAGGTACTCATCTGACCTGCTGCTACACTGCTCAACTGCCGCAAGCATGAAGTCACGATCACTCTTCAGGATGTCATCTGCGTACTCGAGTGTGAAGGTGTTGTTGCGTTGAACCGCGCCAAGAACAATCTCACGATTTCCCTTCACGGTACTGTGCGCGCCTCGCAACCAGTGCGGGTCCTCCTTAGGAACAGATTGCAAGACCTCGGCAGGCGTCGTCACCCACAGTGGGACCTCCCACAGACGCTTCACCCCGCTGCGCACCGCGAGGTGGCGGTCGCGACACAGGGACACGTCAACCACACACCCGGCTTCGACACCTGCAGAACACAGAGGCGCGTCATCGCACACCGCTTCGCCCCCCACCGACAGCTGCACGTCAGCCTCCTCGACACCAGCAGGGTAGCGGAACACCTCCAGTGCGATGCCCTTCAGCCTGCAGGGCTTGTCGTCGAGCCCGATGTCGGCAGCGTGCGTCGACCCTGTCGGCTCGTCTCTCAGGAACACCTCCATCACCATGACTGTGTTGCCGCGCTCTGTAGTGGTGGGTGGGGGTCAGACTGGAGCGTGGAAAAAGTCATGTTTTGTGCGCCTCAGCCAGTGCAAATAGAAGCAACCCATACACGGCGTTAGCACGCACTCGATGCATGCGACTCCAGCACAACACCTGCTGGTGGCATAGCGTCATCATGTGCCTTGCAGTGTTGTGTGCCCCAACTGACGCACTGCCGATGCAACACAATGTGGTGTATTCTGAAGGCACAACAAAAAGGGCGTGAGGTGTGATGAGATGACAGCAACACACAAACCGAGCCAAGAGGAGGAGGTGGGGCGGGGTGGCATCCTGCGGAAGTCTCCAGTTTCCCTGCAAGGCGAATGGCTTCAACATGTGGGTGCGGGGGCCGCAATGGAAGTGCTGTTTGATGGTGGTGCGGGTATGCCCACAAGGCACTGCAAGGGGGAGGGAGGAGGGAGTGGGTTATCAGAACAGAGGCGCTGCTGGGACACAGCCCGCTAGGGGAGGGTGGAGGGTGGGAGAGGGGCTCTGCTGCTGTCACGTGTGACGCTTGCTGTGCAATGCAGGCCCGTGTGCCGCATGTTCTGCAGGTGTGGTGCCCAGAAGCCTGCAGATCGGGCATGGGTGAAAGGGGCAAGGTTTCTTCTTGGGCAATCATCATCGAATTCAGTAAAATCCGATCTGAACCCATCTGGAACGGATACTTCGATTCAGTACCCAACTAGAAACGAATATGAACAAGGTGGGGGCCTTCGCTCTGGAGTGAGAAAAGTGAGAAAAGTGAGAAAAAGTGAGCCCAAAAATGGAAAAAATGGCAAAAAAAAGAGTGTGGGGAGTTGGGTCCAGTTTAGCAAAGTTGACATATTTTTCGGGTGTTTTCTGAATGGGGACACCCGAAGAACCCCATGACATGGTCATGACATGTCGCCATCTGCAAAATTGATCTTCACCTGACCGTGAAGACCGGAGGTGGTGAACACAGTGTTACGCAATCACTTTAGTGGCGTCCCCACAGTCCAGCGGGATCCGGTGTGCCAGGTGGGGGGAGGCGTCGTGGCCTTGGGACACCAGGTCAGGTGCGTGTTCCCCGTTGAGGGGAATTCCATAGAAGACGTGCGGGTTCCCTTGGTATTTTGAGCGTCTCATTGTTCCAGGTAGACCGATACCCCTCCGGCTAAATTGGCCAGGTTGGCGAGGCGTTCATGGCGTGTTAGCACTACACCCCTTAATCAGGTTTTTGGTTCCCATGGCGACACCCTCTTCGTCTAGGGTGAGCCTGTAGTGGAGGCAATCTACCTGCGCCGAAATGTCTAGTGCTGTCGAGACCCCACGGGAGGCAGCGAGGAAAACGCTATTACCTGGGATCCCCCGTGTTTAAGCCCCCCCTGGGGGGTCTGGCAAGGGGGGGCTTAACCACAGGGGGCCTCAAGTTGTCAATACCACCGCGATGAGCCCGATGACCTGAGGGCCATCCTCCAGCACCCCGTCGAGGGGCGCTACACCTTCACCCCCTCGCGAGCGGCTCATGAAAGCGATACAGGAGACGGGCGCTGTATGACAAGGCCGTACGGCTGGGGACGAACCCAGTTCCGGAGGGGTTCATCCCCGAGGCGATGAAACACGTGAGCTACGGGACTGGGCGGGCCTGGGCGGAGATGCGGGTCGAGACAGGTCGCAGCCCTGCACCTGGCCGCACAAGCTCTGGGGTTTGCGACGATCCGGCTGCAGGGACCGCGGCGTCGATCCAGCAGCCTGCACGAGGTGTAGCCATGCGGCACCGCCTAGCCCTCCCATCCGGGGCCCCCCTCCAGCGCGCGCAGTCGCTGCATCGGGGGGACGCGGAGGAGGCGGAGCTGGTGAAGCAGCTCGCGGAGGCCTGCGTCAGGGAGAAGCGTGACGATGGCGAGTTCTGCGAAGCAAGAGCGCATCAGGTGGCTGCAGGAGGACCTGTGCCGGATCGTCGAGCCACCCAACGGCAGGCAGCCCCTGCAGGGTTCAGGTGTGGCAGTGTGTGCGGCAGCATTTCCAGACTCGGTGAGACAGGAGGCATTTGGGTCGGGGATGGCTTGCAGACAAATCCGTACGGGAAGTTGGTGTGGTGCTGTACAATGCACATGTCGGGCGGGCGTGTCCTGCACACGTGGGTGGCAGGGCTCTTCGTAACAATCGACCCAACGACCCACCGAATTTGGTCAGGGGCTTGGCATGGCATGAATCATGTCAACCTGTGAACAGACGTTCACTACGGCGGCTGGGGGGCTCGACCCCCCTGTGGCATGTCCTTGCGCGACAATTTATCGTCACATCGGGTAGGGTCCGGGCTACCCAGGATGCAGCCCAATTCACACGGAATCTGCGCCCGCCGTTTTGCAATTTGGGTTAGCGTGCTGGCATCGCAGCCTGGCCCCGAGGGACCATGCCGTGAGTAACCGCGCCCACCAGGAATAAATGTTCACTCCCATGGCCTCCGGCGGCTGGGGGGCTCCGCCCCCCAGACCCCCCTGTCCAGCAGGGACAGGCACCCCGTTTGAAAGGCAGCCTACTGGCTCCTGCGTGTCATTTGAACATGATGCACACTGTGCGAAGTGACGCAAGAGTTCACGCGCCTATTTCAGGGCGGGGGCAAGCCGCTGTCGATACCACGTCATCGTCCGCCAAGCTATACCCCCAACTCGTCAATCCTGGGGGAGGTCCTGCACCCCCAAGGAAGATAAGGTTAAACCCCCACCCCCACCCCCAGCATAGCTCTCAGTATTTCCCGTGCATGCAGCGCATGCATCCACAACTTTTGTGGATGCATCCACACACAGGCTGGAGCTCCGAAGCCCTGCATGCAGGCCTGCCTGCAGTGAATGAATGCCTGTATGCCTGCATGCATGGATGTGTGCATGCATGCATCCATGCAGGCATGCCTGCATGGATGGATGGATGGCTGGATGGATGGATGGATGCATGCATGCATGCATGCACACATCCATGCATGCATGGATGAATGCATGCATGCATGCAGGCATCCATACCCGGTTTGCCTGCAGAGGATGAAATTTCAAGGAAATGTGCCAAGGGCCGGTATGGACACCCCTAAAACCCTTCTGAAACCAAAAAGTCCACGAAAGGGGTTAAAACGGCTTAATTCGTTGATTTGTTGCATTTCCCTGCAATTTTCAGCCAAAAATCGAATTTGGCTGGGCGAGTAGTTGGTCAAAATCGCGAAAATTCCCAAAATACAGCAGCAGTCTCTCGAGTCTTCCTTTCAGATGATTTTTGCATTGATCGCTTCCACCTCAACCCGTCACTCGTCACGCGTTTTTTTTTCTCGCTGGCGCTAGTGATGTCGGCTGGCAGAAAAAACACACAACAACCCCCCCCCCCCCCCGCGTGTCGAGTGACCTTACCTGTCTGAAGTACAGAAAATGTGTCGGGTTGGGTGGAGCATACACACACACATACACATATGTTCACACAACACAGGGCAAACCGCACAAACGTGTTCACACATCCGGCATCCTATGCGAAATACCCGCCGCTCCCCGGGAGCTGTTGCGGGAACCATCTGCTCTTCCGACCCACCGAGACTCTTGCCGTATTTTCTCTACCACACGGGGTGTGTTTTACCAAAAAATCGATTTTTCACAGAGGCCCAAAAACGTGTTTCTGGGTGAAAAATGGGCCCAAAAATCGGTTTTCCGACGTTTTTTGGTCGATTTTTGGGGTTTCCAGCGATTTTCCTGTGTCAAATCGAAAATCCATTTTTTGACATTTTCGGGCATCCCTGGATGCCGTGGATGCATGCATGGATGCATCCACACCATCCACGGGCCCACTGAGAGCTATGCCCCCAGCCCCGCGACCCCACCCCCACCCCGCGCTTCGCGCGGGGTGGGGGTGGGGTCGCGGGGCCGCGCTTCGCGCGGCCCCCCGCGCAAAAGTGTCAGCAGGGGATGTGCTGTCCTGCGCTGGACGCGGGGGGCGGTGGGGCGCCGGGGGGGTGACGACTGGCCGATGGCCAGGGGGTGCTGCGCGTTCCCGTGCGCTCAAAAAACGATGCGCAAGGGGGCTGGTAAAGGGTGGGCCTCTCCCCCACGGAGAGCCGCCCGTGCGGGGGTGGGCGCGAACCCGACCCGGGAGGCGCGCGTACTGGGGACAACAACTGCCGAGGCGGGCCGAGCGGGGTGTGGCCCAAAGCTGGCGGCACGCGAGAGGGAGGCGATCGACCACTGACTGGGCGACGGGAGGGGAAGAAGTTGGGCGGGCAGCTGCAACGCGAGGCGCAGTCGGAACTGGTGCACACCTTCGAGGTCACCGAAAGGGCTGCCGCGGAGCGGGAGCTGATCACCGACGCGTTTGTTGACTTCTGGCACAGGAACGAGGGCGGCTGCCTGTCACGAAGTTGTCTGCCGGCCGTTCCTGTGGAACCTCAGCGGACACCGGCGACGACTACGCCGGAAAGCTGGTGACAGGGCTGCACGGGCTTACTTTGGTACCCGGGGGCGAACCGGGGGACTGCTACACTCCCTTCTCTGCTCACGGGTGTCTGCTGCATCTCGAGGCGAGAAGCTGCACGGGCGTGAAGGGTAAAGGGGGTGCGAACGAGACGGAGGAGCACAGCGCAGGGGCGCGGTAGAGATGTGTGTGACGAGGGCGCGGGTGTCAAAGCTGTGCTTCCTGAGTGGCGGAACTGGCGGAGGTCGGCGGCGTGAGGCGACGGCGGGCCGGACGACGCTGCCGAAACCCCGGGATACCTCCCTCGAGGTGGTGACGGGCAACGGGACGGAAGCCTCACTTGGTTGCAGCGGGAGGGACGGAGCACTGCGATCGCCGAAAAGCCACTAAGTGACTGCGATGGAGTGGGGGAGGAAGGCGGCCTGGGGGCATGACACAGTGTGTTAGAAGCCTGGGGGGGCATGACACAGTGTGCTAGAAGCCTGGGGGGGCATGACACAGTGTGTTAGAAGCCTGGGGGGGCATGACACACAGTGTTAGAAGCCTGGGGGGGCATGACACACTGTGTTTGAAGCCTGGGGGGGCATGACACAGTGTGTTAGAAGCCTGGGGGGGCATGACACAGTGTGTTAGAAGCCTGGGGGGGCATGACACACAGTGTTAGAAGCCTGGGGGGGCATGACACACTGTGTTAGAAGCCTGGGGGGGCATGACACAGTGTGCTGGAAGCCTGGGGGGGCATGACACACAGTGTTAGAAGCCTGGGGGGGCATGACACAGTGTGTTAGAAGCCTGGGGGGGCATGACACAGTGTGTTAGAAGCCTGGGGGGGCATGACACAGTGTGCTGGAAGCCTGGGGGGGCATGACACAGTGTGCTAGAAGCCTGGGGGGGCATGACACAGTGTGTTAGAAGCCTGGGGGGGCATGACACAGTGTGTTAGAAGCCTGGGGGGGGCATGACACACAGTGTTAGAAGCCTGGGGGGGCATGACACAGTGTGCTGGAAGCCTGGGGGGGCATGACACACTGTGTTAGAAGCCTGGGGGGGCATGACACAGTGTGCTGGAAGCCTGGGGGGGCATGACACAGTGTGCTAGAAGCCTGGGGGGGCATGACACACTGTGTTAGAAGCCTGGGGGGGCATGACACAGTGTGTAAGGACCACGTGGGAGTATGTCACTTTGGAGCCAGTTTTGTGTGGCACCCAATTTTTTCACCTCTGCCAGAAATTTTTTTTCGAGATTTTTCGCAAATTTTGCATTGTCCGCAACACCCCTGTGTCACGGGACCTTCGCTCTGTGTCAGTGACACACAGTGACACAGAGCGAAGGCCTGGCGGCGTTTTTGCCGATTTCGCCTAAGGTGAAAAAAACCGCCTGTGTGACACACTGACACAATTTGACACAGAGCGAAGGCCCCCGGTAAGGACGCATTGCAAGTGCGTGTGCACAAGACCCCTGACATTTCAGGGAAGTCGGACAGCGCGAGGCTAGGTGTGTGATGCCTGGTCAGAATGGGCTCAGCACACCGTGCATCCGCAGCCTGAGTCTTTCGCCTCTGGCACACGAATGGACCGCTGGCTGCCCCGTCTCTCAGGTGGGACACACTTGTGTGCATGCAGATGTTCCTGTTCGCACTTGTCTTGGGCCTGCAGCCCCTCCCCCACCTGCTGTGCCCTGCATCGCCGGCTGCTCTGTCATTGTCCCCCTGCTGACACCGGTGGCTGGAGGCGGCATCGAGCATCTGGAGGGGTGCTTGAGCGGGGCACCCGACACACAGGCACTAGACTGCGGCGGTTTGCTGCACACACAAACACTCTTCAGGTTGTCATCTGACCCCTCGAAGGCGCCGCTGTCAGTTTGTTTGACTGCAGCAAGCATGAAGTCACGATTGCACTTCAGGGTGTTATCTGCGTACCGGATGACGTCCCAGCCACACTGTTGAATTGCTGCAAGCATGAAGTCACGATCACTCTTCAGGCTGTTATCTGCGTAGAACAGGGCGCCACTGCTACTGTGTTGAACTGCCACAAGCATAAAGTCACGATCACTCTTCAGGTTGTCATCTGCGTCGTACAGGGCGTCACTGCTACTGAGTTGGATTGCCGCAATCATGAAGTCACGATCACGCTTCAGGCTAACATCTGCGTAGTAGCGGGCGCCACTGCCAATGTGTTGGATTGCCGCAAGCATGAAGTCACGATCACTCTTCAGGCTGTCATCTGCGTAGTAGAGGGCGTCCTTGCCACACTGTTGGAGTGCACCAAGAACGATCTCACGACTTCCCTTCACGGTACTGTGTGCGTCTCGCAACCAGTGCGGGTCCTCCCCATGAACAGATTGCAAGACCTCTGCAGGCGTCGTCATCCACAGTGGGACCTCCCACAGACGCTTCACCCCGCTGCGCACCGCGAGGTGGCGGTCGGGACACAGGGACACGTCAACCACACACCCGGCTTCGACACCTGCAGAACACAGAGGCGCGTCATCGCGCACCGCTTCGCCCCCCACCGACAGCTGCACGTCAGCCTCCTCGACACCAGCAGGGTAGCGGAACACCTCCAGTGCGATGCCCTTCAGCCTGCAGGGCTTGTCGTCGAGCCCGATGTCGGCAGCGTGCGTCGACCCTGTCGGCTCGTCTCTCAGGAACACCTCCATCACCATGACTGTGTTGCCGTGCTCTGTGGTGGTGTGACACCAGGAGGAAGAGTGGGAGGCTGCAGGGAGGGTGTGTGGCGGTCAGACTCGTCGAGAACACATCGCGGACCTCACACTCAATAACGAATCACCTGAAGGCTCCCACACAAGGCCGCAAGCCAGACGCTTCCGCCATGAGGGCAACACCTCTGATGTGCGATGCATCACACGGCTGCTTCGACACCAGCGCGTTCAAGGTCGTGACAACATTGCCGTGGTGCCTTGCCATACATCCCCTACGTTCTGATCACTGACGAACATACGAACAGACAGCACATACAAAAGAAGGCGGTGCAGATATGCGCCTGAACACACACATGACAGATGATCCTTGTCTTGAGGCCGCAACCACAACAAACAAACACAGACACCCACACCTACCCCCAGCGATCTCGTGCCTGGTCAGGCAGGTAGGGCAGCTGCCCTACCTATTTAATTTCTGTCCGAAACCTTGGTAGGGCAGGCCTGACCAGCCTGCCCTACCAAGAGTATTATTTCTGATCTGCCCCCTCCCCCCTGGGCCCACTGGGGCCCAGGGAGTAGGGCTATTCCGGACTATCGACCCAACGTCCCACCGAATTTGGTCAGGTGCTTGACAGGTCATGGACGATATGTCAGCCTGAGAACATATGTTCACTACCGTGGCCTCCGGCGGCTGGGGGGCTCCGCCCCCCAGACCCCCTGAAGGCGGTCTGCTGGCTCCTGGATGTCATGAACCGCCTGTGGTACGATAGACACGGATGGTCCACTGGCCGAGCGCTCACGTTCGCGCGCGAATTTTTTCCCCCTTTTTACCAGGTAGGGCAGCTGCCCTACCTAATAAAGTTTTGGGCACGAGCCCAGCGAGATCACTGCCTACCCCTCTGACTGACAAAATAAGGGCGCTGGCGTGGCGTCGAGGAGGTATGGTGTGCAGGCCGCATCCACACCCCCCCCCCCACAAACCACGCACCCCTCCCCCGTTTGTCCCACGCACAACACACCTGGAATAATCCGGGAGGGCCCCACCCCCCACCCCCCACCCCCGTTCGTTTTGCCTTTTTTTTGATTAGGTTCAACCAACCCTCCCCCCCCTCCTGCCGCCGCCGCTGTGCCTGGGGGGGGTTTGATCGTCGAGAGTGAATGGAAAAGTAAATCTCCCAGCACCTTCTCGCAATGTTAGTCCTTTTTGTAGTCACTACACCAGATATGTTGTGTGCCTGGGGGGGGGGGGGGTAGTGAAATAGAAGTAGAAGGGAGCACAAGAATGATCGCCCTTCACTCGCCTTCACTGTGCCTGGGGGTGGCATCACTCCACCTTCTGCTGCTCCTGGCTGTTGGGTGCCTCCTGCCCCTCCTCAGCCTGCCTGAAGCACATCGGCAGATGGTACTGGTTACTCTGGAAGTACCTAAATGCGGTTCCCTCCCAGATGCTTGGGTCTGACACGTCGATGTCGACTGCGTGGAAGTCGCACGAAAACCCAATACCCGCCAGCTCCACCTTCACAACCTCGCATGCGACGGCGAGGAAAAAGAAGTTGTCCGACACCCCGTTGAAATATGAGTACAGCCCACCCGGCCTCACGATCTTCGGGAGGTGCGCGTGGAACTCCCGGAGGTGGCCCACATCGTCAAACGTGTCGAAGAAGACGGCATCGAAGGGGCCAACGGTGTCAATCACATCCTGCCACCTCCCGAACACGACGCGCACCCCAGGTTTTTTGTCCCATCCATCCGCAATCATCTTTTTGTAAACCTGCGGGTGGGCCTCGATGATCGTATGCGTTTTCGGAGAATGGCTCTGGATCGCGTTGTCGACGTACCCCATCCCGAACCCCACGTTGAGCACGTCCCCCTTCGTCGCGCAGAGCTGCTCGGCATGCAGGTCCATGAGGGGCTCCTCCCACTGCATCATCACCCCACGGTCCTCGTCATCCAGCAGCGCATCCCCTTCATACCGCACGTTCCTCTCAAGGAAGTCGTTGGGCTTTGGGAGCTTCGAAGGGAGAGACCCGTCGTCGTTGTGAGACTCCACTGCTGCAAAAAGGAGCTCGGCCTGCACCCCGACGCTCACGAGCTGGTCGATCACAGCCTGGTTTCCCGCTGCAACCGCGTGGTCCCCAGCACAGCGGCCCTGCCTGTCGAGCGCGTTCCACGGGGCCCCCTTCTGCACCAACACGCTGATGACCTCCTGATGGCCACCCTTCGCCGCCGCCATCAACGCCGTCCCTCCATGCTCCGTCTCCGTTGCATACGCAGGGACCCCCTGCTTGAGCAGGCGCTGCACCTCCGCCACATCCCCTTTCCCCGCGGCATCGATGAGGCGGAGCTCCCCCTCTGTTGCGGGCGCGGTTTCCTGGACCCCCTCCATGTCCTCTACAGTAATGGACATCGTGCTGCAAGACCCCAGCGGGTGTGGTGGGTAGAGTGGCGGGGGTATGGGGTAGGGGATAGACGACCGGATGCAGGCAGAAGTGGCACCCAAGGCTTTTTGTTTGTGGGGGGGGGGGGGGGGTGTAGTGTATGTGATGTCTGTTTGGTGGGGGGGGGGGGGGGGGGGTGGGATGGTAAGCTGTGTGTGCCATTTCCGGTTGGGCTGTCGGCATTGGTTGACCTGCCTGGGGGTGGGGGGAGGGGGGGTCAACCAAGGGGTGCATTGGAGGAGCCTCTCCATGGGGGTGGTGGGTGTCGGGGGTGGGGCAGGCTCGGGCTGCACAGTAGGGATCGTTGCGATGTCGGCAATATGATTCTTCACTATTTTTTTTCAAATAAAAATATGTATATCTCCAACACCGCCCGCCATCAAAACAAATACACCCGCACTCTCAACTCTTCGACGTTTGATCAACGAACAGACAAAGCTGCAGCGGGTCGAAATACCCCGGAATTTGTTTTTGCGCAGGAGCGGCCAACTGAGTGAGCACTGGCTGCGCGCGCCGCACGCTCCTACTGACTCTTGGGAGAAAAGTTTTAAAAAAAACGAGGCAGAAAGGGGCCTACCCCGCCAAAAGAAAAGAGGGGCCGGGCTGACAAAAAAAAAGCTGCCCCGCCGCAAAAAGGCCTTGCTGTGGGGAGGCTTGCATTTTTTTTTGCCGCCCGAGCCAGTGATTTTCCTCTCCGCTGAAAATCTCAAAAATGCCGGCGAAAAAAAATTTTCCCACCCGGAAAAAAATTTCTCGGGCGCGCTTCGCGCGCCCGAGACTACGCGGAGATGGCCAGTCGCATACGCCCAAGGACTTGCGAGACAGGCACACGCGACAGGGGGGGTCTGGGGGGCGGAGCCCCCCAGACCCGCCGGAGGCCACGGTAGTGAACATCCGTCCCGTCGAGGCTACAGATTTTGGGCGTTTTCGCATTCCTGGGGTTGCTGTACGGCTTGTGGGCCTGGGTTCTACAAGGGGGGTCTGGGGGGCGGAGCCCCGCAGCCGCCGGAGGCCACGGTAGTGAACATCTGTTCTTTGCAGCCACCCTCTGCAGGTCTTGTCCTGCCAATCTGTGACTGCTTGGTGGGGCTCACAGAGCAGGCCCTCCCATTTTTTTCCTGGGCCTGATTTTTCTTCCAGGACCTCTCCCCAGACCCCCTGAAAAATTCCCACCAAAAACCCCCGTGGCGAAAAAACTTTTTTCGCCGGACGATTTTTCCTGAGATTTTTTTTTTTTGCGAAATTTTATTTTTTCGCCACGGGGGAAAATCACTGGCCCGAGCAGCGCTGCCACTAAACCACCACACCATCCCCCTCCCCTGCCCTTGAAACAGACAGGACGCCACGCCGGGGCAAAATACACTGGGAGGGGGTGAGGGGATACGTAACATAGAGAGAGAATAGGGCGCAGAGAGTTGGCATCCATCACACAGTATGCAGGGGTACATTGGGGAGGGAGGGGCGGCTGCCGTAGAGAGTGGAGGTACGGGGCAATTGCCCCAAGACACCCTCTTGCAGTGTGCCCCTGCCTGCCACATCATGCAGGTGTACATTGGGGGGGGGGGGGTTTGAGTACTCACGAGTTGAGGTCGTGTGATGTCGAGCGAAGTATAGCAATAAAAAGATAAGGCTGTTGGTTGTTTGGTGCGCCAAATCCGGGCAAAACAAAAAAAGCAAACTCCGCAGCCTGATGAGGAGGTTGCATTTTGTTGCCCAAAGCGCTGCCTGCTATCTTTTTTGACACTGACAGGTTCCCTGTCGTGGTAAAAAAAATTGAGACGCGATACACCCCTCCCCTCCCCTCCCCTCCCCCCCCCACCCTCACACCTCACCACTGCTGAGAACGAGGTTTTGGGGGGTCCGGGGAGCTTGTGACCCCACCTTATTATCGGCAGTTCCTCCCCGCCCCCACTCCTTCAAACTGCACACACACGCTACGTCGTTGTAGCGTTGCCCCACATCGTATGCTTCTTTTGAGCGATTTTGAACAAACTTTATACCGTGTTCGCAACGCCTCCCCCCCTGGCGAGAAGCTGTTTTTTTAAACTATTTACAGCCGTGAACTCTTTGCAGTCCCCTCCGGCGAGAGGGGCATTTTACCCCGGGTTCTTGCTTTGGAAATGGATTCCTTTTCAACACTCAACACGGGGGGAATGGGGGACGGGGGGGTGGGGTGGTGGTGCTACGTTGTCTCAAAAGCAAATCCTCTGCACCGCCCACCACGATGGACCCGCATCCGGGAAGTCGAGGTAGGGCTGCCCTGGAAAGGGGAGGTGCGGTTTGGAGGGGTGGGGGGGATGGGTCAGGTGATGAATGTAGTGAACGCACATTATAGGCGGGTGTGTGGGTGTACGGGGTATGCGGGGGCGCTTCGGTGCGCTCAAGGGGATAGGCGGTCCTTGCCCCTGTTCCAATATGCACAGCTGGGATGGAGTCTCTCCACACACATCACCGGTGCAGGCGTGTCTCTGCCACGCACACACGGAGGGGATGTGGGAGAGGTAGCTGCACGGGAAAAAAACGCGGAAAACTGCATAATATTATTCCTCACTCGAGCGACAAGTGAAGGCAACTCATGGCCATACCGACCTAACCACCTAACTGAGTCAACCGTAAAGACAACTCCAGCCGCACTGCCTCAAGTGCCGGCAGCGGTGCGGGGTTCCTGGATGATGCTGATTTTGGTTGAACCGCATTTCACCTCAACGCCGTGGGCTGAAAATTGATGATTTTCTTCCCCGGCAAAACAGCTTGTGGGGCAAAAGTTGCACCTTTGCTTTTTTATAGTTTTGCAGACTTCATAGGCCGGGGCCGCGGCTCTCCCCAGTAGCAGGATACCGCAGCATGTGGAAACAGCGCGGTGGGCATACAGATGCACTGGCAAGTGACCTGGTCCCCCCCCCTCCCCCCCATACACTACACAAGTTACAGATGTAAGTCACTTGCGAAGTCCACCGTGCACACAGCCCCTCCCCCCCCCCCCTTCCGTTGGGCGAAGAACCGGAAGACAAGGAACGACACAGGAGATGCCTTCGCTCAGAAGTGCAGGAAAGTGAGAAAGGGCGAGCCGCCTCACCAACACTACTGGCTGTAAAGTGGCACAGTTTGACACACACAGCGTGGCACAGGCGAAGGCCCCCCACCAGGGAAAGACAAAACTGCCATGTTGGATACAAACTACCGGGCGATGCAGGTTGGGAAGAGGCATGGGGCAAACCAGGTTGATTCTGCACCCTCAGGAAGGTACACCATCACCCTCCTGGAGGCCTGCTGCTCGAGCAGTGGGGGACACAGCCCCGGTGTGTGGGGTTGAGGTGGCGCGGGAGTTGTCTCTTTGCCGCACAAACCCGCCGTATCATCAAAAAGGCGGGCAGTGGAAGGGTGCAACAGAGTGCCATACTCATGGACGATCTCACAACTCGCCCTCCACTGGGGGCTGCGTCGGGCATGCAAAGACCGCGGCGGTTTGGAGAATGCACACTCGTCACACCGTGCGTTGTGCAGATCGAGCAAACGATCCGCGTGCGGTGGAACAGGGGGCGTGTTGGATGGGGGGGGGGTAGGGACGGTCACAAGGGTGAGACAAAACCACTTTTTTCAGGTTCATGAAAAATCAACAAAAATCGTGTTTTCTTGATGAAAATCGTGCCCAAAACCTCCCGGAAACCGGTTCTGAGGCGGTTTGGCCATGTTTTGGCACCATTTGAGCACCGGAGAACAGTTGGAGAAACAGGTGACCACGGTTTGGTACCTGCCAGGCTTTTACAGGGTTGTGTTTTTTGTCGCCGTCGCTACAATTGACACGAGGCGTGATACTCAACAGTGCGTGCATCGGTTTCAAACACTACATCAAAATCGGTGATATCCCTACGAAGCTGCTACCCAGTTGCTTCAGCTTCAGCAATTCTTCATGGTTCTGCACGGGCCTGGCTGAAGGAGAGGCATGTTAGCAGTGTTTGGTGTCTGCTCTGCGAATATTCACGTTTGTGAAGCACTGTGGGTAGACCTCCGCCCCGCACTTGCGAGAGGTACACCACCACCTCGGGTCCGGAGCCAGTGGTGCTTGAATATGAGAACTCACACAGACCTGGAAGGTGCGGAGGGTTTTCTCCAGTTAGGGTCGTGTAGGGCAGCTCAACCAGCTTTGAATGTATGATTCAGTTTGTGGGTCGCACCACCGTTCCTTCAACTTGAGACTGGTTGCGATGATCATGTATGCATGCTCATGGTCAATCATGATCCCTCAGGTGCAGGAAGGTCACAGCCGGCGATGCCCCACCAGGGTTTGCAGGAACCTCCTGGAGGTGAGTGGGCTTTGCCTCGGTCGACCCGGGTTTGGGCAAAGGCCATGTCTGCACACTTCGCGAATCGGCTATCAGCCTCGCTTATTCCCGCCGCAGCCACCTGCATGCGAAGGCCGGATGGTGATATTTGCCGTTCTCATTTGCGCTGCGCTCTTCATCGGCGGCACTCTCTCTTCTCGTCTCACCTGCGTCGTCACTCAGAGGTCACACAGTACAAGAGATTGCCTCTTCAAGGGGTACTGATATACTCTGCGTTTTGACGCGTGTAGTATGCACCACTCCCTGTCCACCCTCTTCCCCTCCCCGAAAGTTCACTCATCAAACCGGGACTCCGAAGTGGCCGGAAAATCATGGTGTCAGTCATGATGTGCACTTCTTCCGAATATAGGGGCTCTTGAGGGCTTGTATCCGGCGCTTGCAGGGACATCGTGTATCAGTCCATGCGAGCATGCATGTGAGGTACTTTTCGATAGCACTGTCCTACACATCACTCGTTCGTGATGGGCGGGTGCATTTTTGGCGCTGTTTTGCGGTAATTTGTGCGATGATTGCCCGCGTTTCGCGTGAAGTGTGGTTACAAAACAGCGAGGTACCGAACCGTGGTCACCATTTTTAGAACCCTCAAATACACCCCCACAGAGGCACCAAAGGGTTCGAAACAGGGCAGAACACCATTTCCGGAGCGGTATGGGGACTATTTTCTGGTTTTTCACCCATATGGGCGACATAGCGCAAAAGTTGGAATTTTTGGGTTTGTCACCGCTTTTCGGGGGCTTGTGACCGTCCCTAATGGGGGGGGGGGGGGGGTAGGCGGGCAGAACAGGAAAAGCGAAGATCCAGTTTGCACACGCTTGTGCCTTGCCGAAGGCAATTATTTTTGTGTTGTGCCAAGGTTCAGGCGATCCCATCTGCCGATCCGTCGCGCTTTCGATGCGGTTCGTTGTTCTCAAACAAGAACAGGGTAGGCGATGGGGCGACGAGGCATCACTCCCGGTGGCCCTTGCGCATGTGGATGTGTGTGGGTTCATCGAGGTCACCGCTCCGCACAGACACAACACCCACACGCGATGAAGCGGGGCTGTGTGCACCTGTTGAATGTTGCTTGGTCAGAGCGTCGTGCAGCGCCTGGTGGACCTCACGCTCGACTCTCTCGATTTCGTGCTCGATCTCCTCCTCCTTGAGGAACCCATCGAACGCACCGTAGGAGGCAGCAGCCATGTACAGCATCCCAGTCCCGATCAGCGTGCCTCCGACAGCGTGTGCCGCGTGCACACCGAGCTCCTCGTGCGCAAAGCTGCCGAGGAAGCCGCCGAGGATGAACCCGAACAGCTGGGGGCAGAGGATGCGCAGCTTCCACGTGTCGGGGGGTGTGTCCAGGTCGTTCAGCGTGTGCATCCTGATGAAGTGCCCGATGCAGGTCCCGATGTCGGTGAACATCCCGGTGACGTGTGTGGTCCGCACAACCGCTCCGCTGAACGACGAGCACATCGCGTTCTGCATCCCTGCTGCAAATGCCCACACGGAAGACCCCAGCCACTCGACGTGGTAGAACCTGACAAGCAGGGCACCTGTGGAGAACAGCGCACCGATGATGATCATCGCTGTCCCGTAACGATGCCCCAGCACAAACTTCTCAGTTCCCAGAGTCGCCCCTGATGTGATGGCACCACACAGGAAGCTGCTGAGAACCAAGCTGATGTTGCCAAGATGTGTCCAGTTCCCCTGCGCCATGTCGATGCCCCACTTCGAGACACGCCCCGACACGTGTGTGATGGTGTGCCCGGTCTCCAGGTAGGCCACGCTGTTCAGGAACCCTGCGTTGAGGATCATGAAGAACCCCCCGATGATGAGCCACTTGAAGTCGGCACGCTGGTGCACTGGCGGGGGTGTGGGCCGCGGCGCCGGTGCCTCATCTGCGTTGTCCGGCTCTGCACTCGCCACAGTATCCTCCTCCGTACCCATCACCTCGATGTTGACCATTGTGCTGCTGCGCCTGCTGTCCATCTGCCCGTAGGGCATCGTGATCCTGACACTCCGATGGCTGGCGTGGTTGTCATGCAAGCTGTCACGCCGACCGAACGGCGCATGCGAGTGCCCTGTCACAGGGGCCATGTGCGGGGCGTGCACCTCCACGAGCTCCATCTCCTTCCCATTGTGCGTGGGGGATACATCCGTCTTGCACATCGAGCTGCCGAGGTCCTGCGCCAATCTTGATGGATCCCGACGTCAACACCAACTTGCGGCACCACAGAACCCTGCAGGTCCTTTTGATGGGGCCAATGCACCAACACTAATCATGCACCACGACAGCACCGCACACCACGCTCTGGCGGTGAGGCAGGGGCCTGGGTGGGGTGGGGGTGACGGTGACGCTGTGGGGCCAGCAACAATGAAACCCCAGACCCCAAAGAACAGCAACGAGGGGCAGGGTTTGGTACCGCCTAGAGCACGGCTGGTAGCTGGCTGCTTGACGGCGTGACTTGCTCCGCTCAATACCAGCGTGCGGAACGACTCCAAATGACAGGAGGGGGGACGGGGTGAGGGGGTGGGGGGGGAGGCAGCCTGACCTGTTGTTTGTATCGATATGGCATCGCACGCACAGCCTTCGCCCTCACCCACGCTGTGCTGGTTGCCTTTATTCACAGCCCTGCAAACACAGTTTGGGCCACACTGGCCAACGGGACCCACACGCAGGGCCGGCTTGGGTTTGGTTGGCTTGATAAGACTCAAGAAACTCAAAACTGCTCAGCCCATGCCTGCTGTCAAAAAGGGCCTTGCACCAGGGGGGTATTAGAGCCACATGCAGCCTGCAGACGCAAAGGCGCGGAGGTGGTGCATGATCTCCATCTCAGTGCCAACCTCGTCAATCTGAAGCAGAGAATGTCACCGCTTGTGGGCGGTGGCAGGGCAACCCTTTGATAACAAGAATGGGGGGAAAGGGTGGGAGAGGAAGGTAGAGGGGGGGGGGGGAGTGAATGAGGGGGAATCGTGCACGCTTTCACTTTTGTGGCGGGATACATAAAAGGCACCTCCTTGTTCAGCAGCTGTGACAAAAGAAACGGATCTTTGAACGGCCCATCCTTCCACAGCAACAGAATTATGTCTCAAATGCTTGTCGTGGTTAAGGCCTGGCATGGGAGATGACAACCCAACTCCGAAAGATTCAGTCGTACGACTTTTCCTCTCATTGCTTCGCGACTTTCACTCCGCTCCTGTCGCGCGTAACTTGCAAACTCCAAACATAATAAGGGTAAAATATAGAAACTGGCAGGGAGGGAGGGGGGGGGGGGTGGGGTGAAGAATCACGAGGGAGTGGGGTGAAGGGGGGGAAAGGCACATACCATCCAAGAACATGCCGCAGAGAAATCAAAGGAAGTGTTGTGAGATTCGGTTACAACATTGCCCCCCCCCCCCCCCCCAAGGCTGGCTGCTAATTTTTACTGCACTTTACTGCACTTTATTTTACTGCATTTTATTGCATTTTATTGTTTTTTATTTTTCCCATTTTTGGGAAAAATGCATGGTACATACTGGTAGGTTCTCAGTGCAGAAGTCAGCCATCATCTCGGTGTATTTTCCCCATTTTGGGGGAAAATACAGGGGGTGGCTGCCCGGGTACAAAGTTTTTAAAAAATGGTCCTGAGTGATAGACCCGTAGATGTTCAGGTCAACCCTGCTAGCCCTACCAAGCAGCCACAAAATGACAGCACGCGTGCAGGCACCGGGCCCCCTCCCTCGCAAACGGTCTTCGCTAGCCCGCAAACTCGCAAACGCACAAACACACACCTTGCAGGGCCACTATGGGCAGACAAAAATGCTGGAGCCACACCCACTTCAAGGATGTGACGACCACAGGCACGGCCGGGGGGTCAGAAGAGGCCAAGAAGTGCAGCTACTGCAAGGAAGTTCTCCTCAAGGCTGCAGGCACGAGACTCAAGGCGCATCTCCGCGGTTGTCCCAAGGCTCCGCAAGGTGTGCAGAAGCGGGCGGCAGATGAGGCTGGTGGGAAGCGCCCGGCCGATGCTACTACTGGGGAGGGTGCAGAGCTGAAGCGCCAGCGTACGGACAACGCGCTGACTGACGCCTTGCGGGCGGTGCCGAGGCCGTCGAAGACGGAGCTGATTGCGATTCAACAAGCCTGGGCGAAGTTTTTTTTATTGTACTGCCACAGCATTCAGTGTTGTTGACCATCCTCTTTTTGTTGCGGCAGTGCTGTTGACCCGGCCGGGTCTGAAGAAGGAGGATCTCCCGTCGCGGAAGGCGCTTGGGGGCAGCATGTTAGAGGAGGAGTACAAACGTGCTCGCTTGCCGTTGGAAAAGGCCGTGAAAGAAGCGAAGCATATGACTGTGCTGGCAGACGGGTGGGAGTCGCCAAAGGGAGACAAGCTGTTCGCCGTCTCGGTGGCGTGTGATTCGGGCGCCCCCCTCCTCATCCAGACGGGGGTCCTCGAAGAGGACAGCCACAACCGGTTCGAGTTCCTTTCCCACCTGCAGAAACTCGGAGACACGGTGCTGTCAAAGGTGACCACTATCATCACTGACGGTGAGGCTGCCATCGTCGCTGCTGCCAAGCTCTTCTGCGAAGAGCAGCGAAAGGTCGAGAGGCGGTGCGAGCCGATCATCTGTGCCCCCCACACACTTGGCCGTCTGCTGAACGACTTCTTGGGGGTTCGGATGCACAACAAGAAAGAGGTTCCGAACGAGTTTGAGCACATCAACCGGGAGATCTCGGCCCTCGTGTCTAGCCTGCGGAACGTGGAGGTGGTGCGGAAGGAGTACGCACAGATCCAGATGAAGCTGGGAAGACGTTCGAAGAAGATGCTCCTGCCCGCCGTCACCCGCTGGACGTCTATCTCGTTCACGTGGCATGAGCTGGTAGAGAACAAGGACGCACTCCTCCTCCTCAAAGAGACACCAGCAGGGAAGCAGGCACAGGCGCTTACAAGGATCCTTCCAGACGCTTTCTGGAATGTGTTCCTTCAACTGAAGCGTATCGTTGATGCTGTCGGCGAGGGGGTTGCACTGCTGCAGAGTGATGATGGCAGGATCGGGTACATCATTCCAGTCTTCTCCCGCATTCTCGACATCGCCCACGATGTCGAAAAATCGCTGTCGGGGAAAGATAAGAAACTGATGGGCGGGGTAAGAGAGAAGCTGCAGAGGCGTCTCGACGCTTACATGCAGCCGTACCTGATTACGGCGACAGTACTCACTCCCGAGCTGTACAACAACGAGGAGGAGAACGCCACAGACAGCGGTTTCAAAACCATCTTACAGGGGTTCCGTGTCGATGCAAAACTGAGGAAGGCAGCAACGGGGTTTATCAAAGCGCAGACGGGGCGCACCGCGACGGCGTCCGAAATCCTGTCGTATGTTGCCAAAACGAAGGATTTCGAGGACGAGATGCTGTGGGTGCAGGCGCAGGGGTGCAAGCCAGAGGAGTTCTGGCAGATGGTGGGGAGCATCTGCACCACCGCCGCAGTGCAGCGGCTTGCAGCCCTGGCAGTGGAGGTCACGCGGACCCCCTCATCGACGGCAGGGTCTGAACGACTGTTCAGCCACATGGGGTGGCAGACGGAGCGGCGGCGCGGGAGCCTGCACGCCAGGAAGGTGCATCAACTGACAACTGTGCATCAGGCCTGGCGTCGGGGCAGCCCGGACATCAGGCCGTTCTGGTGGGATGTCGAGGCCCTCGACGCAGAAGAGGTTGCGGCGGCAAAAGCAGAGGCGAAGAATGCGACCTCCCCTACACTACCTACCCCCCAGGTCGTTGATGTCGACGCATGATCCTACCCGGAAGGTCTACCCTGCGTTGTGTTCTATCTTTGTGATTTTGGGGTCTTCGCTACTCGACAGTTTTCGACAATCCTCTCCGGGGAGCAAATACACCAAAATACCTTCATTGACACCCCGTAGCGAAGACCCCTTTTGTTGTTTTTCTTGCAGACATACCCGAAGAGGCATGTCTCTTCATTCCTCCCTGTTGCACATCAGAAGGTGATCTTCATCTTCAAGTGCCTGTAACCCCTGTTGCACATCAGAAGGTGATCTTCATCTTCAAGTGCCTGTAACCCCTGTTGCACATCAGAAGGTGATCTTCATCTTCAAGTGCCTGTAACCCCTGTTGCACATCAGAAGGTGATCTTCATCTTCAAGTGCCTGTAACCCCTGTTGCACATCAGAAGGTGATCTTCATCTTCAAGTGCTTAATCGTTGTATGCATTGTTGCACTTTGTTTTTCTGCACCGGAGCATGTCTACTGATGAGCGGGTGTACGAGCTGGAACATGTGTGGGGCGGGGGTGCGAGCCGGAACATGTAGACATGGTAACATGCCAGAGAGACGAACGGAGGTCGAGCCCAGCCCCCACCAACACCCCCCCCCTGCACTTTATTGCACTTTACTGCACTTTACTGCATTTTACTGCATTTTATTTTATTTTATGTTTTTTATTTTTAAAATGCAGCATTTGTCCAGCCTTGCCCCCCCCCCCCAGACACCTACACACACACAGAGAGACTGTGTGATGCATCTTGGCGTGCCACGCGACCCCCAGCAAAGACCCTTTTCGGTGTCCACGATGGGGGGTGGTGGCCTAGCGGTGTGAGGGGTGGGGGGTGTGGTGGTGCTGTGCTGCTGCTTTGGAGCATGCTGGGTGCATTACTTCCGACTTCTTGCTTCGGTGGGAGTGCAGCCCGCATAAAATGTGGGCCCAGGGTGTGTGACCCCTGTCACTCCACACACACAAACGCAGGAGGAGAGAGGGATACACGGGCAGGATGTCACAGGCCGACCTCCACGGGGTCTCCTCCGGTAACACCGGCCCCCAGGCCGGTGGCCAACAGGCCGCCCCCCTGCCCCCCCTCGTTTTCAACGAACCCCGGGAATACACCCTCGGGCCCCTCCCCCCCCTGTACCGCGCGGCGCATGTCCGCGCCATCCTCCGCCATCTCCAGTGGGAGGCGCATGTCGAGGAGCCGAAGGACGGCGTAGCCGTCGTCATCGCGGACAGCCCCCCCCCCTCTGGCACCCCCCCCACATGGTCGGTGCAGGTGAACGGCAAGGCCGTGGCCCTCACGGACACGGCGATGCTGGAGGAGGAGAAGCGGCGGCTGGCGGAGGAGCGGAAGAAGGGAGAGGAGCTGGACCGCCTCAAGAGGCGGTACGACGGCCTCCAGGCCAGAGTGCGGGAGGAGCGCGAGGCGGCGGCGAAGGCGGGCCGGGCCGCCAAGTCCAGGACGCACCTGGGGAAGACCGGACGCGGGGGTGGCGCCGCAGCGGCTGCGCAGCAACACGCGCAGCAGGCCCGCCAGCGCGTGGAGCGGCTCCAGAAGGACCTGGAGCGTCTGGGCCGCCGCCTGGTGGCCCTCGGCCATGACCCCGCCGCAGCCACCGCCGCCGCCACCGCAGCTGACCCCGGCGCCAGTGCCCCCACGCAGGACGGCGTACCCGCGCTGCAGCAGGAGGTGCAGCGCCTGCATGATCTGCTCAAGGAGCAGCAGAGACAGCAGGACCTGCAACGGCAGCGCCTTGAGCAACAACTCGCTGCACAACAAGGCCACCAGCAAGCGACCACGCAAGGGGAGCGCGCCGAAGTGCGGCGACTTCAACAGGAGCTTGGGGAGCAGAGGGCAGCCGCGCAGGAGGAGCACGCCGAGGTACGGCGACTCCATCAACAGCTCGGGGAGCAGCAAGCCCGGCAGGATGAGCTCCTGCAGCGCCTGGCAGCCCAGCAGCGCCAGCTGGACGACCTCCAGGAGCGTCCCGCCGCGACCCCCCCTCAGCCTGGCACGCCGAAGGCTGTGCGCGAGCTGAAGACGCAGCTGGAGGGGCAGGGCGTGGAGCACGCCCGAGTGCACGGGGAGCTGCGCGGCCTGCTTGTTGGCCTGCGCAAGGACGCGGAGAGCGGCCTCGGGGAAGAGCGCCGCAGGGGTGAGGCCCTCGGCGGGAGGGCGGCGAAGCTGGAGGCGAGCCTCCGGGCAGTGCGGGAGCAGCTGCAGCAGCACGCCACCCGCCACGACCAGGGCGAGGAGCACCGCAACGCCCTGCTCGCGGAGGTGCAGGGGGCCCGGGAGGCGATGCTGGGGCTGCAGGGGAGCGTGGGGGAGGCGCAGCAGGCACTGCCCCAGCTCCAGGCGAAATCCCTGCAGACGGGGATGAGCGGCCTCCGCAAGGAGCTCAAGTCCTTCAAGGACGAGCAGAGGAGGGTGAGCAGCGCGGGGCAGGCAGAGGTCGCCCGCATCACGGCCGCGCTGAGCGAGCAGCAGCAGAAGGGGGTGGAGCTGCTGTCGCGTATGGCCGCCGTCGCCGATGAGGGGCGCCTCAGCCAAGCCCAGGCGGACGCGCGCCTGACAGCCGCCCTCGCCGACGTGCAGGCGACAGCGCAAGCGACTGCGGAAGGCCTGCGGGCCGCGAGCGAGCAGCAGCTGGGCGAGCTCCGGGAGGAGCTGGGCAGGCAGCGCGTGGGCAACGATGCCCAGCAGGCCATGGTGGCGGACGGGCGGCGGCAGCTGGAGGGGATGCGCGCCGAGCTCGCTGAATCACAGCGGGCAGTCGCGGAGGAGACGAGGGCGCACCTCGCCGAGCTCCACCACCACTACCATGCCCAGCCCGCCCGGGGGAGGCCAGGTGAGCAGCGCAGGAGCCGGTGCCGCTCCCCGCGGCGGGCCCGCAAACGCGAGGGCAGGGACACCTCCAGGGAACGGGAGAGGGCCTCGGCGACCCTGCAAGAGGTCATCCGCGAGGATGCGCAGGTGAGGGAGGCGCTGCTCCATGCAAATGCAACGGCAACGGCAGCAACAACAACAGCAACAACGGCGCCACCCCCCCCAGTGGCGGCAACAGCGGAGCCGGCCAAGACTGAAACGGCAGTCGCGCCACCACCGGCGGGGGCTGACCAACCTGCCCCTACAGCCAACGCTGACCTCGAACCCCCCGCGTCTGATAGCAACAACAACACCACCACCGCCACCTCCGCAGCGCCCGCAGCCGCCCCTGCGCCCGGGGATACACCCGTGCCCGCACCGCAGCAGCAGCAGCAGCCTGACCCCGGATGCGGAGGCGAAGGGCAGCCCCCGGCGTCCGAGCAGCTACCCCCCCCTCAGCAACCCGCGCTCGGGAACAAAGGGGCCGAGGCCGGACAAGGGGACGCGGCAGCTGATCAGGACGTCAACGACACACCCCGGGTGGCGGGGAAGGGCGCGGGCAAGAACGGCAAGGCACCCCGACTGTGGAGGGGGGCTAAGCGCTACACCCCCTACTAGGGGGTGAGGCGCCCCCTCAAGGGGGGACCCGGCCTACACCCTAAGGCTTCCGGTTCCCCCGGCGGGGGCGCCGACCAGGGGATAGGGGGAGCGCCCGTGGCGCAGCACCCTCTCGCCGCCGGCGAACCCTCCCCACAACCCCCCCATAGAAAACCAAAACCCGCAGGGACAGGAGTAACCTCTGCGGGACCCTTAGATAGAGCGAGAGAGCATAGAAGCCACGCCCCTGGGGCAGGAGAACCCCGGGGGCTTCGGGGAGGAGGGGGACAGGAGTACTCCCCCTCCTCAGTAGAGCAGGACGACCGATGGCTGGCAGAGATGGCGCAACGACTGCTGGCAGTGCGAGAGGCGGTGGCGAAAGATGGCAACTGCCAATACACCGGCCTCGCGGTGCAATGTGCGGGATGGACGGCGGCCTCTCTCAGAGCAGCTGTAGTCGAAGCCCTGGGACAGGACGCCGAGAGGCGAGCAACCTACGCGCCCGATATAGATGACCCCCGGGCACCCCCGTCCTACGACGACTACATCGCGGCGCAGGCACAGAGCGGGGTCTACGGGGACGGGGCTACACTCAGGGTAGCGGCTGAGGTGTTGGGGGCCCAGGTGTGGGTACTCGGCACTACGGATAGGCTGTACCTGGGGCGCGTCGGGTCAGGCGACAAAGTGATATGCCTCACGTGGAGGCCCTTCCACTACGACGTGCTGCGCATCCCCCTCACGCTAGCCAGGGAGTTAGCAGCCTCCACCACAAACAGATGGAAACTCCCCACCGCGACTCCCACCCCTCCTCCAGTAGCTCCAACCGCAACCGCTGCTACCACAATCTCCCCGTTACGCGGCCCTGCTCCCAGGCCGCCGCCGCGACGCCCCGCGCCGCGGCCAGCGTCTCCTGGGGTACTCAGGGTGGCGTCAGCCAACGTCACGTCGCTGTCAACCCACTTGTGTGATGTGGCGGACCTGAAGGCAGACGTTGTGGCCCTGCAAGAAACACGTGTCCCGGACCCCAGCAAGGGCACGCTCAGCAGCTACTTCGCGGCCCACGGCTGGTCCATGCACTGGGGTAAGGGCATGCCCAAGGTCAAGGGGGCCAATGGCTACGAGCAGACCCGACCCGGAGGAGTGGCAGTCATGGCAAAAGAGGGCCTGGTAGCGCAAGTGGTGCAACCGAAGACCAAGCTGGAAAAGAAGCTGCATGACAGTACCCGCCTGGTACACGTGGTGCTCGCAACCAGTAACGGCAAGACAGCGCTCCACATCCTGTGCGTTTATGGTCACTCTGGGATGGAGGTGCGAGTGCAGCGGGAGACCCTCCTGCAGGAGGCGCTGGACCTCGCAGCCGGCCTGGGGCAGGTGCCCGTGTTGCTGCTGGGGGACCTCAACACCAACCCGGAGACCAGTGCCGTCCTATCCCAGGCCTGCCGGGTGGGTGGTTGGACCGATGCGGCGGTCTCATACGCAGAGCTGAAACAGCAGGAAGTTCGGAACACCTGCTGGGCATCGAAGGAAGGCACCAGACTGGACATCTGCCTGCTGAACCCCTGCGCGGCGCCGGCCTTGCGCTCCGTCGAGGTGGCAGAAAAGGGCGAATACGGCATCCCCACGCACTGCCCGCTCTTCGTCGACCTCGATCTCGCCGCCTTCCGCCGACCGAAGCAAATCTGCATCCTCCCCGCCCCCTTTCCTAAGTGCAGGCCCACGCTCGGGGGCGCTGCCGCCAGAGAGGTGCTGCTGGATGTGCTAACCGCAGAGGAAACGAAAGAGGGTGCAACAGGAGCGCAACTCCTCCGCCGGGCCTCAGCCTGCAGCGAGAACTTCCTGAAGCGTGTCCACGTGGGCCAACTCGGAAGGCAGGAAACGGCGTACACGGGCAGGGCGGAGGGTTACCACATGCAGCGGTCGAGGGTGGCCACCAAACACCGCCCCGCCTCCGCCCGAGGAGCGGGCGACAAGAACACCCGGGCGAAGGACAAGCTGTTGGGGAACCTCCGGACCCTCATCCTGGAGGGCCGCCACCGACTGCTGGAGTCTGCGCCATACCCCCCCACACCCAACGAAGAGCACGCCTGGGGCGCTGCGAAGAAGCGGCTGAAGGGAGGGGGCCTTCCCCCGGGGCTGGAGGCGGCGCTGGCGGGCACCACCTCACAACTGCCGGACCTCGAGACGATGGAGATGGCCCTTGTCGCCCTGGAGGGATCTCAGCGAGGCATGTTCGACGCGCTCCGCGACGAAAGACTCCGCACGTGGAAGGCGAGGATGCAGAAGGCCTGGACGCAGGAGGCGGGGATAGTGTTCTCGTACCTCGCAGACCGCTTCTGCGCCCCTACCACCTTCATGCGCCGCGAGGATGGCTCCTTCACGGCCTGCCCCAAGGAGGCGGATGAACTGCTGAGGAGCGATACTGCGTGGGGGGGCTACTTCCGGAAGTATGCGACGACGCCTGAGCCTCGCTGGGACACCTTCCGACAGAGGTACAGCGACTTCCTCCCTGACCCGGCCGAGATGGAGTGTAAGACCATTACGGCAGAAGACGTTGGGACAGCGCTGGCTAAAATGTCTACATCCACCTCGCCGGGCCTACACGGCTGGAGGGTGCACGAGCTGCGGCAACTCCCAGGGGACCTCCTCAAGTTGTTCGCGGAGGTGTTCAATGAGGTCGAGAGATCGGGCGAATGGCCGGAGCAGCTGATGCACGCCATGATTTGCCTCATTCCCAAGCCCGGCAGCTCAGGTGAGCCGCTGTCGCAGCGCCCCATCAGCATCACTCCCGTGCTGTACAGGGTGTGGGCAGCAATCCGAGTGAAGCCTGCGCTGAAGTGGCTGGAGAGCATTGCGCCTGAGGACTTGCACGGATGCAGACCTGGCCACGGCGCGGAGGACCTCATCTGGCACCTGGCAGCACGGATCGAAGAGGCCCACCTCACAGGACAGCCACTGTACGGTGTCGCCCTAGACTTTAAGAAATGCTTCGACACGGTGCCGATTGACCTGACCTTCTGTCTAGCTGCGGAGCTCGGCTTCGACGGCCGAGTCCTGCGCACCCTGCGGGCAGCGTACGGGTCAATGCAGCGGCACTTCCGGGTAAGCGGCACTATCGGGGAGGGCTTCCTGCCAACCAACGGCATCATGCAGGGCTGCCCCATTAGCGTCGTGCTGATCAACGTGCTGGTGGGTGTATGGATGCGCATGGCGGAGCACCGGCAGGGCACGAGGGCGTTGTCGTTTGTGGACGATGTGTACGCGGTGACCCCCAGCCCGGGGACCTTGCAAGCAGTGGTGGATGACTCTGCAGATTTCTCCCACGATACCGGGATGGTAATATGCGCAGAGGTCAAGTCACATGTCTTCTCGACGTCCCCCGAGCCGTTAACCCCGATAGTCTACCGGACACGGGACGGCACGGCTACCCCCCTTCGACAGCGCGATAGCTTCGACTGCCTCGGGGCCATGCTGCATGCGCGCCCGCTCGAGGGACCCGAGGTGCCCAAATCGGAGCGCGTCGCCCGCCGAAAAGAGGGCGCAGAGCAGAACCTGCGCAGGACCTCGGCACTGCCCCTACCGGTGCAGTGGAAGGGGCAGGCAGCAGCGATGACAGCGGGGTCCAGGCTCTACTACGACGCCCTGGTCACCCGCTGGGAGGACGCCGACATCAGGCGATGGAGGGGGCTCTTCGTCGCCGCGCTGTGGTCCGGACCCCCCCGCAGGGCGCGGGAGGCTGTGCTGGATGTCCTCCACCATGCACATCGGGTGGACCCCGCCGTCGCCCCCCGCTACCGGCAGATCACCACCTGGGCCATGCAGGTCAAGAAGTGGGGCCGCTGCAGGGTTCTGTCTGAGACGGCTTGGGATAGCAGAGTGAGGCTTACAGGGACAGGCCCCTTCGCGCTTTTCCGAGCGGCCCTTCGGTGGATAGGATGGAGCTGGAGCACGGCGACCACCCTATCTTACACTGATGAAGCGGGACGGAGCATAGTCTTCGACCCCACCGCAGCAACAACGAGCGGATGGGGGATCTTCGCTCATGACCTCCGCCAGGCCCTACGTACACAGGTGGCCAAGGCGCTGGCTGGTCGTCGTGACGACTTTGCGGGCGCTCAGCACGGCATCGACGGGCAAGCCACACGCTGCGTCCTGGAGGGAGAGGGCGCCGCGGTCACGGGATACCAACGGGGCCTCCTTCGTTCCGTCATTGCAGGGGCGGTGCCTGTCCGAGGGCGCACGGGGCAGGGCGGGATCTGCCGATACTGCAACGCAGGCACCCCCGAGACGGTGATGCACCTATGGTGGGAGTGCTCCGCGTGGGACCCAATCCGACAAAACCACCCCATTACGGCTGTGGACCGGTCAACCTGGCCACCTTGCTTGGCGTTATGCGGGGTGGCGCCCGCCTTTAGACACGGCATCCCGGAGGACAGGCAGCCCCTGCCACTATCCTTCGCACGCAGGGTGGATATAGTGGCGCAGCTGCACCGCTACTTCATTGCAATCCTCTCGGCGCGGCAGGAGAAAGATGGACTGCTCGACCGCTCCGCGCGCCACCACCGCACCCTTCACTATCCATGGGGGTGGTGCACACCCAACCCCGAACAGGCCTGCATCCCTGTGCGGGCGCCGTCCACTGTCAAACAGACGTGGGGCAAGCGCCCCCCGGAGCTGTGGGTGGCCCTCTGCGACTGGCTGCGGGGCCTGAAATGGGGGCCGCAGGGAGGGGAGCACACCGTGACCCTCATGGAGTTGGCTGTCGACTTCGAGCTGTCGACCGGCCTCACCCTCCCAGAAGTCGAAACGCGCCGCATCCGCCCCCACACACCTGACCCCCCTGAGAGGGGGCCGCGGGAGGCCCGCCCACGCATCCCCGAGGGCGCATCCCCGGGGCTCACCCTCTACTTCGACGGCGGAGCAAGGGACAACGGCACCCCCTTCGCCCTGGCGGGTGCAGGTGCGGTGCTCTACCGAGACGGCCTCAAGGTGTCGGAAGAGATCCTCCCTCTGCTGAACGTACGCAGCAACAACATCGCTGAGTACGAAGGGGTTCGGGCGGGCCTACGGCTGCTCAGAAGGGGCGACCCGCCCCCTGAGGGGAACGTTACGGTGCGGGGTGACTCGCAGGTGGTGCTGCGACACCTAAAAGGGGAAGCGGTTTGCCGCGATAAATCCCTCCGCCCCCTCTTCCTCAGCACGGCACGGCTGGCTGCCGACCTCGGGCCCCGGATCACCCTTACGTATGAGCACGTGAAAAGGGAACTCAACGTCGATGCGGACGCCCTGAGCAACGCCGCCATGGACGAGGCTGAGAGGCAGGGGGAGACCTCGCAGGAGCAGCTGCGGCAGGACTTCGCAGCCTTCCAGAAGAGCATCCTGGGCAAGGCTCACTCGTTGAGGCAGCTCTGCGAGGTGGTGCGCAAGACTTCCAAGCAACCATGGCACTGTGGCCACACTGCGAGCTCCACTGTCCTCACCGCGATCGGGGGAACCGTGGCAGGGGGCCTGTCCAGGAGAGCCCAGCTCAGCCCAGCCACCGAGTCGGTGATGCGCAGCCTCCAAGCGCACACGGCAGGCCCGGGCTTGAACCAGCGGGACACAGCCTTCCACTCCCGCGGCATGGCGTGGGCCGCAACCTTCGCACCGCAGCCCCACTACCCAGAGGGGTGGCAGCAAGCGGCCCAGCAATGGACTGCCAGCAGCCGGCAAGCCAACGCCCGGACAGGACGGTCATGGGAACGACGGGGCGTTGCTCCCCGGACTGCCCCCCCTGGAGCCAGACGGAACGCGAAGATGCTTACCTGCGCTCTGCACTGGAAACCCCGCTGCGTGGACTGCCGGCGCCGGCGCCTCTCGGAAGAGGACTGCTGCCGGGACCACCACGGGAAGAACGACGGCTTGCAAGTCACCATGGAATTTTGCAAGACGCATCGCATGGGCCGGTGCGGGGACTGCCACAGCAGTGCGAAATCACTCACACACTGTTGCGGCACGCACCACGCTGGCTATGCCTCACGCCCTCCTCGGAGTGGCACTGAGTTGGCCCCACACTCTAACCCGAGTGGGGCATCCGCTGTGACGTAGGGGTGGGCGGGGAGTGGGCACAGATCCGCGCAGGGTTACCCACTTAAAACCACTATCACTACACACACAAACGCAGCGGGGAGGACTGGTGCTTCCGGGCTCGTGTGAGTGTGGGGAGAGCAGCTCCTTCAGGTTTTTAGAACAATTCAGCAGGGACTAACGCAGCTGTGGTTTGCTGCCTTCCCAGGGAACAATGGAGCAGCAAGAGTCTGGCGTGCACAGCGCAGCACGAGCCGGTGTGTTTCGTACGGCACAGGTGCCAACAGTCCGGCCTCGTAAGGGATTCTGAGATTCAAATACGTTTCTGCCCCACCAAGGTATCTCTGACTGAAGAACAGTCACAGGGATAGCCTGGAAATGGCAAAAAAAAAAGAAGGAAAATGTCGGGAGGTCCTCCGCTCGACAGCGCAGAGAGGTAGTCTGCGCGAACAAAGCGGGTGTCGCGCTGCCACAGCTTGACACAGAGCGAAGGCCCATCACAAAGAAAACGAAAGTATAGTGTCGGCACGGCACCACCTGAACTGAGATGCGCCTTGATGTGCCGACGAGCAAATAAATACACGAGAAAACGGAACCCAACATACTGTCGCGAGAGCACAAGAGGGAGGGCGCCTTGAAACTTTGGACAACTTCAAGAAGTGTCAGGAGTCCCCCCCCCCCCCACCCTTCGAGCAGCTTCTTCATGTCGACTGTATCCACATCGTCAACGCAAGGCCGGTTGTGTACGCACAACCCAGCACGAGCGTCGTTCCTTACTGTTGACTCGGATAACCCCAAGGGCTGTGGTGAGTCGTTTGGAACTCAAGAGGAAACCACAGCCTGATGGGGCACCCTGCACTGGAAGCAGTGTGCGCCTCGCTTCTGCAGGTGGGCTCAGAGGCCTGGTCCGCATCAGCAGCTGTGCATCACTCCCGAGCACGGCGTGTGGCGGTGGGCTCATCGAGGTCACCGCTCCGCACAGACACAACACCCACACGCGATGTGCACGGGGTGTGCCCACCCTGCGACTGCTGCCTGGTAAGCGCCTCGTGCAGCGCCTGGTGGACCTCACGCTCGACACGCTCGATCTCGTGCTCGATCTCCTCCTCCTTGAGGAACCCGTCGAACGCACCGTAGGAGGCAGCAGCCATGTACAGCATCCCAGTCCCGATCAGCGTGCCTCCGACAGCGTGTGCCGCGTGCACACCGAGCTCCTCGTGCGCAAAGCTGCCGAGGAAGCCGCCGAGGATGAACCCGAACAGCTGGGGGCAGAGGATGCGCAGCTTCCACGTGTCGGGGGGTGTGTCCAGGTCGTTCAGCGTGTGCATCCTGATGAAGTGCCCGATGCAGGTCCCGATGTCGGTGAACATCCCGGTGACGTGTGTGGTCCGCACAACCGCTCCGCTGAACGACGAGCACATCGCGTTCTGCATCCCTGCTGCGAAGGACCAGACGCAAAGTCCCAGCCGCTCCGCGTGATGGAACCTGACAAGCAGGGCGCCCGTGGAGAACAGCACACCGATGATGATCATCGCTGTCCCGTAACGATGCCCCAGCACAAACTTCTCAGTCCCCAGACTCGCCCCTGATGTGATGGCACCACACAGGAAGCTGCCGAGCACCAAGCTGATGTTGCCGAGGTCTGTCCAGTGCCCCTGCGCCATGTCGATGCCCCACTTCGAGACACGCCCCGACACGTGTGTGATGGTGTGCCCGGTCTCCAGGTAGGCCACGCTGTTCAGGAACCCTGCGTTGAGGATCATGAAGAACCCCCCGATGATGAGCCACTTGAAGTCGGCACGCTGGTGCACTGGCGGGGGTGTGGGCCGCGGCGCCGCCGGCGCCTCGACGTCTGCGTTGTTCGGCTCTGCACCCGCTGCAGGCTCGTCACCACCCACCACCTCGATGTTAACCATCGCGCTGTTGTGCCTGCTGTCCATCTGCCCGTAGGGCATCGTGATGCGGATGCTCCGATGGCTGGTGTGGTTGTCATGCATGCTGTCGCGGCTGCCGAACGGCGCATGCGAGTGCCCCATCACAGGCGCAAGGTGCGGGGCGTGCACCTCCACAAGCTCCGTGTCCCCCGCGCGCCCAGACATCTCCGTCTTGCACATCGCACGGCACGACGACTCGACAACGAGCAACGGAAAGGATAGGACTGCCTAGCTGGCTTCTGTGCAGGTCCTACGATGTGTATGGATTCAGAGAAGTATATGAATCAACAAAGCCTCCTCCGGAAGTAAGGTGTGTACGGTCAGATAAACCCTGGGAGTGCGGTGCGGTGGAGTGGCATGGTCGTGATCAATGGCCCATTCACAGGGGTCTTGAAGACTCCGCGACTGGATGACATTTCGGTACATCCCCTCTCTTCCAGACACACCAGAAAACACATCAACCTCCGCCTCCGTGCAGCCATTAAACACAACACTTCAAAACAAACTCGAGCTGAAGGCATGGGGCGTGGCAGTACCGCAAGACTGATCCGGGGGGGCTTCGTTAGAACAATGCAATCGGACGACGGGCAACAGAGGCAACCGAGCAATACCTGCAGGGCTGACGTGGTGCGTAGCAGCAGGATGGAAAGAGGTAACCACTGCGCACCACCCACCCACCCCCCATTGGCAGGTTACTGTGGAGGTGCCGTGCTGCCGCCCGTCCCGCTCTATCGTAGAGCCTGAAGAGGGCTCGTTTTGCAACTTTCAACTCTCTCGCCCTTTGGAACACTCTCGAGCCGCCTCGCAGAGCGCAGTGGTGGCTTTGTCAGATAGTGCTGCGCAGAAGCCGGCTGGCCATCTGTGACGCAGAGGCCTAGTCTGCTGGGCGTGGCGGAGGTGGGGGAAAAAATGGCAACACCAATACCACCGCACCCCATGTCCCCCACCCCTCCCCCCGGCCTTTCCGGTTGTTCCGTGCCCTGTGGTGCGCAGTGCGCTCACCTGGCACAAAGGGAGGACAGATCTAAGTTTGTGCAAGGAGAGGCAAAGAAGCACACACGCGCAAATGCAAAGTAAGGTTTTTTGCTTGCGTGCGGCAGGCCGCACCGAGATGAACTCTGGTGCCATACACCCACCCCTCCTCCACCCCCCAGCAGCCTGGCGCTCGAGGGGCACAGGGGAATCACACTGCTGCCTGCTCTGGAGGTGCGAGCCCTCCCCTCACCCCCACCCACCCACCCACGACCCCTACGCGGTGCACTCGTCAGGTCTTGTCAAGTGGTTTTACAAGTGGAGCAACCTGACAAGTGATTGGCAAGTGGTCACTTGTCAAGATGACAAGTGTTCCAAGGCATTTTCTCGTGCAAACCCCACAGATTGCCACCGACCTGCCACTGCAGGGGTAGCACCTCGCACGACACAAGTTGGTCATGCGCAGGCTCTTTGCAGGGTCGACCTCGTCCTGGACCAGTAGGCTTATGCTACTGTTGGTTCTCAGGACTGGCCGGCAGGAAAAAGAGGGTGGATCATCACATCTCTTGACAGCAGTGTCGAGCACACCGAGCACATCCTGCTCTTTGATGCGATATCCGCTAGCAGGTCTAGTGGAGCCCGCGGGCTGATGGCGGGCCAGACGGGGGGCGGCCAAGCCCGGCAAATGTCGAAACCTCAGACTGCAGCTGGAACTCAGGGCGTGTCACGGGGGCGGGGCTCATCGAGGCGAGGAGATCACGCACCTGCCTGGTAGAGCACTCTGCGACGATCCCCTGATAACAGGACATCAGGATGTTGGCGAGGGCTTCCCACTTCGATGTGATGTAGTGCTTCAGCGCCTCCAGCGTCACAGGGTAGAGCGAGCGAACGAACGTCTCCATTTTGCGCGAGCTCGGGTGCTCGAAGAAGTGTTTGTGCAGCCTCTTCAGAACCGTGTCGATATTCGACTTGACATGCTTCGTCCGCGCATGCGCGTGCAACAGCTCCCGGATGGTCTGCGGATAGAACCGCCCCTGCAGGGGGATCTCATCGGCCTTCCTGCTCTTCAGGCAGTCCTGCACCCCATCGATGTATTCAAAAAGGGGCTTGAAGGCGTCTTGGAGGAGGGTATCTTTGATGTAGGCCAGCTGCTTCTCATCGCGCAGGGTAACCCACTTGTCGAAGTCCTCCTTGATCTGCGTCTTGATGAGCTTCTTCGCGAGATTCGACCCGCAGTTCTTCACATCGCGGAGGTAGTCCAGATGGTACGCCGCGTTTTTATAGTAGAAGAAATCGGCATACTTTTTGTCTTTCCGAGACACCATCTCCAGGTTATCCCGCATCAGCTTATACAGCACCGATATCTGCTCCTGCAGCTTAGTGTAGTTTGCATCGGGCGGGATCGGCCTGCACATATCCTCCAACCTTTTGATGAAGACGGGGAAGCGGACGTAAGATGGGAGCACCACGCAGTGCTTCACATCGCAGGAGAACTTCTGGATGCTCGCCTCCTGTTTGCCCTGCCACACAAGGATGTGTCTGTCGACCTCACCCTGGATCTGCTTCAGGAAATCGTTGATGAATGTGCTGCGCGTCTTCATGGCGTCCTGCAGCTGCGACACGACAATCGACACCGGAAGCAGGGACATCATGTCGCAGCGGGAGTGCATATAGTCCACCGCGCGCGACACCTCCGCGACGATGAGATGCTTCGCCTCCCCGTTGGCGGCACCGCCCGACCCAAAGTTCTTCTCGTCGCAGAACAGCTCGTCCAGCATCCTCACCAGGTCTGCATCCTGGTCGCCCCTTGCAGAGCGGGGTGACAACCCTCCGGCACCCCCGCCCCGGGAAGGGGAGGGCTCCCCGTTCAGCCCGAACATCGACTCGATGAACTCCTGCTCGCTCAGGATCACCTCCACCGACATGACGATCGAGGTGATGAGGGCGCTGTGCGGGAGCACCTTCTCCTTCCCATCCGCCGTCTTATGGGTGTGGGTGACAGAAACCCCGTCATCGGATTGGACATAAAAATTCCGCTCGTAGCTCCCGCGGGACCCGACGCTCCCGCCGGACCCCCTGCTGGCGGACAGGGCTCCTGAGGGGGAAGCACCTGAAGCCATGTCGTGCTCTGCAGCATTCCTCTCGCTGTAAACCACAACCCCGAGCTGTTCCAAGCGTGACGCGGGTGTGTCATCTCCTTCGTCAGACCCATTGCTGCTCCGCCCCACGCTGATCACCCCGCTGTCCGATCCGGCATATCGGCTGCTGGGCGCCTGCGAGGACCCCTGCATCCCCATCTGCACATCCAAAAGCTCGAGCCCCTTGATGTCCTTCAGATCCTGCCCGATATAGAACATTGGCTTATGCTTCTTCTTCTGCAGCTGGCTC